>CM055271.1:97490824-97513851 GCA_029237695.1 Conchocele bisecta | reverse complement strand
GAAATAAATCAGTCAACATCAGGATAATATGTATGGTTTTGTAGATTACATATCAAACGTTTTTTTTGGTATAAACATATGTATTTACTGCATTCACATACAAACATGTACATAGGTAGTAGTTTGGATTGGATTGAAAACTTATAGCATTTTTTGAAATCCTCTCCAAAACAGTATGCAACATTTACATTGACGACTTATGAAGTGATGACAATACATTGAGTAGTATAGAGGGATTCAAAATGATACCACCTAACGGTGGTATCATTTCTCCACCCTCTATACTACTCCACCACCCCCCGAAAAATCAAAAATTGGTTAACGAGGAAATTATCTCCCACCAACCACAAACATCCAAAATGTGTGTCATAAATACATCATGTTGTTTTCACGTCCAATTGAAACATATAAAACATAGTCTTAAAAAGGATTTATTTTTGTCTCGTTGTCATAAATACATCATGTTGTTTTCACGTCCAATTGAACATATAATATTAGGTATAATAAAATATTACAAAATGGATAATAAAATACACAACGAATTGGACGTTTATAATGACTTGGATGAAGGATTTTACGCTGTTGTTTCTACAGTATTAAACACGGTAAATGACAATACTATGTGATATCGAATACATGAAATATCAGCGTAATTTATTACGCTGCGATAAAAACGTTGCATTTACAATATTAAACCGGCAATTATGTCGCCGGTATAAGTATCAAATTTATGTAATTGAAGCGACTAAATATGATCGGAGAAACACTACCGAAACATTATCAAACTAATTTTATAAAACAGTTTAAAATCAAAGATTCGTTGACGGATATGCGTTTTCTACGATATCACTTTTAACGAAGAAATTGGAAAAATTATTAGAAGAAATTGAAATTATTGAACAGAAAAAAAAAACTATTAGAGAAAATGGATAATACAATACAATTGGAATTGAAATTTTTTAATAACTGTGTTGAAGAAGTTTACGAAGCTTATGGGGTTATAATCCTATATATAAATTCTATAAAATGAGAACACTAGGCGATATCGAATATATGAAATACCAGCGTAATTTATTACGCTCCGATAAAAACGTTACATTTACAATATTATACCGACAATTATGTCAACTATACAAGAGGCAAATACAAACATTAAGACGGATAACGCGTATCGGATATGAAACTAAGGTGTATTATATAAAATTGTTCGTTTACGAATATACATTTCTACGACATCGCTTATAAAGATATTAATAATTTGTAAAAATTAAAAAAAATAGCAAAAGCCTCCACTCGCGCACAACACCCCAGCGACTGGGCAGATTTCTAGCCGGCACCCAGCCACTGGGGTGTTGGGACCTTTCTTAAGCCCACTCATCTGTTGGCTCACAGTTTAGTTTTACGGTCGCCTTGAACCCCATTGCCAATTCCTCTAATAAGAGAAACCAGCGAAGTAAGGCGAGCCTATGTGTGAATTTGGTTTCCGAAATTGCAAAGCTCTTAGGCAGAAATCTTTTAGGCCGGCACCTTTGAGCTTTGCAATTACATCGCCAAATACACACATATTTATAAACTGCTACCATTAAACAGACGAGACGGACGTCATACCGGATCAACAACATGGCATGCACGAGATGAGACCAATTGTTGTAAGGTCAACAAACATATATATACTCATCAGTTTCCTATACAACATACAAATGGTGTGCATATTATAATTATTTATTAATACCTATTGGCGAAAGAAAACATGTGATGGTTCGTTATTTTGTTAATTTTATAATTAATTTTATTTTATATTTTTTTTTAATAATTTAAAGCTGAACACCCCCTATTATTACATAGTAATTAATTTATGTTGTAACGACAATGTTTCAATTACACGGGTTATGGCCCATGCGTAAATTGATAGCCGAGGTAAACAGAGCCGATAATTCTCAGTGAAAAACACATGTTGTATAGGTATGTAAATTTGTTTACTGCACCAATATAATTTTGAAAAAATTAGGAAAATTATAAAATTAAGAATTTTTTTTTTGTTTTTTAAATTATTATTTTTATTTTATTTTTTTTTTAATTTTTTTTTTAAATTTTTTTTTTTTTTTTTTTTTTTTATTTTTTTTAATTATTTTATAATGGTGCTGTAACATTTCCTCCGACTTTATTTCCAAGTTTTACCCTAAATTTATCCCAATCAGTACACTCAATTTTTGGCATGGTGGCGCGCGCCTTGATCCTTATATCATTTTTTAATTCTTCATATCTCCCCATTTCTTCCACCACGGATTCAAACTCTAAATTTGATATTTTTTCTTATCGGCCAACGCTTTGGAAACCACCATAACGTCGATGCTATTTTTCTTAGACCTAGCGAGAACGGATATTCTATCATGTTTTCTACTTTTTTTTCTCGAGTTTTCCACCCGCCGCCCTAATTACCATACAAAGTGTTCCAGTATTAAAACGGTAATTCACTCAAAACCCCTGCAAGTGGAATCATTACAATTGTAGATAGCGTTGCAGCAGTCCCCGCCCCACACAACACAGAAACACTTGCCAGAACCGTACTAGATGCTTCAGCTATGTTTGCCGCGCGCCTATATTTATTAGAGTGTCTTTTTCTATTTGCACATTCTCTAACTAAAATATCCTGCATAGCGACGATATTATTCAACCTAAAATCTGAACTTATTTCGTTAATTGGATACAGTGTTGGTGGAGTGGTATTGAGAGTTGAATACAGTGTTGGTGGAGTGGTATTGAGAGTTGGATATGGTGATTCGTTCATAGTTAAATTTATTTCAATATATTAGTATTTACACAATAAGTTCAATTAACAATGAGACAATAGTGGAAGAACTCTCTGAGTCACCGATTTTCGTAACAAAGTTAATAACACTACCTTGGGAAAGTCTAATTCGATCATCACGGAGAAGAAACCACGTCGAACTATTCTTCCAGAGATTTTAGTGACTCCAATCCCCCGTTCTTTCCCATCTACTACAATATTTATCGCGACCGCGCCCACAGGTTTACCATTAGCATTAACCGAGCAGACCGCCATTTGGATAACTTCACCTGCAGCTGTCATAGTGTATCCCCCATATTTATTACTCGCTTTGGCACCGAACGAATATTCATAGTGCCCCACAACCAATGGGCCCCGCTTCTCAGCCCAAACTGTTATGACACGTTTTGGTGTTTTCATTGTTTTCACTATTCCGGCAAGCGCATTGTTTGCGTTATATGCCTCAGTACGAATCTCATAAGAGGCCTCCTCAAGAGCTTTGGTCGCGGCTATACGATCATGTTTCAGTTTATCGGTTATTTTTTCATCTAGTTCAGTAAGTGTCGCTTCTCTGTTGAGAGTCCTCTAAGCGCAACGCATCATAAGCCTCCGTAATGGTTGCCTGGTGGCCTTCTAAGGCTTTATCAATACCCGACCGGGTCTCTTTTTGAAATTCGGTTATTTTTTCATCTAGTTTAGTAAGTGTCGCTTCTCTGTTGATAGAGTCCTCTAAGAGCAAAAACACCCATTTAAGCCTCCGTAATATCCGCCTGGTGGTCTTCTAGGGCTTTATCAATACCCGTTCGGACTCCATCAAGATCAAACCGGGTCTCTTTTTTAAATTCGGTTATTTTTTCATATAGGTCAGTAAGTGCCGCTTCTCTGTTGAGAGAGTTCTCTGAGCGTAACGCCCCATAAGCCTCCGCAATGGCCTCTTTGTGGTCTTCTCGGACCCCCTCAACCCCAGACCTGTCTCTTTTTTATAAATTCGGCTATTTTTTCATCTAGTTCGGTTAAGTGGTCGATTCTTTACTGTGAGAGTTCTCTAAGCGCAACGCATCATAAGCCTCCGCAATGGCCTCTGCAAGGTTAGACTGGTGGTCTTCTCGGACTTTATCAATACCCGACCGGGTCTCTTTTCGAAATTTGGTTATTTTTTTATCTAGTTCAGTAAGTGCCGCTTCTCTGATGAGAGAGTCCTCTGAGCGCAACACCTCATAAGCCTTCATAAGGTCCGCCTGGTGGTCTTCTCGTGCTTTCTCAATACCCGACGTGGCCTCATTTCGAAAATCGATTATTTTCCCGTCAAATTCAGCAAGTGTAGCTTCTTTGCTGAGAGAGTCTTCTAAGCGCAACGCATCATAAACCTCCGTAATGTCAGCCTTACGGTCTTCTCGGGCTTTATCAATCCCCAACCGGCCTCTTTTTCCTAAAAAATTTTGGTTATTTTTTTCTCCTTAGTTCGTTTAGTTCCGTATGCGTTTCTTCACGACTTTGTGTATTCACAGCCAGGGCATATTCTCTAAGTTGTGATAGTAGACTCTTGTGAATCTCGTCCGTGGCCCTCGATATAGTTCTATTAATCAAGGCCTTTGTTTTTTTGGGTAGTAAAAAGTCGCCCTCTGTCGGGATGAATCCCCCTTCTGCAGGTTCCAAATTATTTGAATTTGTCACCCAATCGGAAGAACTACCTGGTCCGTATATACTCATAATGTTGATAATATATATACGAACATGCGTTTAATTCTAAATAATTTTCTTAAAATTAATTAATTTGAAATTTCTAGGACGACCGAAATCGGGTAATCGTTATTCAACTCTCGCCCTTTATCATCAAGAATATAAATCTTCAACTCGTGGATGTGTCCCGATTCCAAAACTTTCATCTCTGGGTGTGGGAAGTCTAACGTTACAGTCTCGCCATAGAAACAATCGCTGGCGGGTCACAGTTTTCAGTAATGTGCTGGGGGATCCGTCTATCGTGTTGTACGATGTGTTCACCCGATCCAGGTGCACCCTGAGAGTTTTCGTGAAGGTGAAGTCCACCGGTTTATCACCGACGTACTCACCCGGGGTAAACACTCTTTGTTTGAGGAGTATGTCTCTCTAAAACCGAGTTGAATACCCAACCCCGGGGAGACCACTACCTTATTATCACTGCTGATGGTCATTGTTGCGAGCCCGGTAGCATTCGATACTGTGAGGTTGATTATACCGTCAAGCTCTGAGTTGACAAAATCTTTGAGCTGTCTTATTCCCCACAGTCCGTGAGGCAGCTTTACTTCTAATTGTAGTCCATCCTTCACATAGTAAAACCATTCGCTCTTCCCCACATTCTGCCATCCAACCGTGAAGGTGATTGATCTAAGGCCTACCCGGCGTTTTCCGCAGCAGTTGTCTATTAATTTTTGAAGTTCACAACTCCCTTTTTGAACATTAGTTATAGTAGCAAACATAATAATATCTTTCAATGGATACCAAAGCATTTAGCTTTAACTCTAATGTAAAGTACGCGGTAGGAGGTAAATACACACAAAAAGACGTTGTTAACCGCCTTGTACACCCAACCGTAACGGTTAGACCGGACAGTGGCTTTGCCACCAACTTCCCTAACATCTTTGAACAATATAGGTTGCCCAAGATTACTACGATGGAGGTGGTAAACGGCTGGAAAGCAACACCGATGCAGTTTTGGCAGAACCAAATAAATTTCGCTGTATGGTGCGCAACAGCCGGGTGTTTGGAGTTTCATATAAAGACCATCTGACATCCAAGAATGTCATGCTCCGAAGTGTCTACAACTTTCACGTGTATTATACTATTAGGAGGATTCTCAAAGAACTAGGTATTTCACTACCTCAAGACGACGCCTGGGATCCCATTTCCAACACATATAACCGTATGGCCTTTGAAAGACTGTGTAACGAATTTTACGTTTCAAAAGACGCGGACTGGAGACAGAAAGCATTTCCTACCAGCTCCGGCCTCGGGGACGTTCTCATTCACGGCCAGTCCGGGAATTGGACAGACTGATTTTAGACACGATCACTCCGGTGACCACATCGTCAGTCGGAACGCCGGGAATTTTGACCCGCGACTATGACTTTCGGGACGGAAGTGTCTGGAGGTCGACACTGTGGCGTGTTTTCTTGTAAAATGTTACCTCCGAAACTGGCTCACGTCGATTACATACAGCAGGCTGCTGAGGTTCAGAACGCGTGGGGTACATTTATGTTAGATACGGGTCTAGGGTTCACGCAGGCCGGGGTTTACTCGCGTCAACGACTCCATTCGCACGTACGTCTGGGCCATTCTCGGCGCACAGAAGCAAACTCGCAGTTCTATACTGGGCATGGGAACAGCGTTTGATGCACAAAAACAATTTTTGGCACTTGTAGAGGACGCCATCTCAGCTAGGGTGGACCTGGAGAAGGCGATCCAGAATTATCAAGACGTTTTGCAGAATGCCAGCACCCCAGTAGACTATGTATTTGGAATAGGTCTTTATATGGCGCCGAGCAATATGATACTACGAGACGACCCGGTTGACGGTTACAATAATCATATCGTAATCGCCACCGCCAATCAAAAAATCGGCCACAACGGTAACGTGAACACGGATATCATCAAGCGCACCCCCAACAGTGGAACCGATTTCATAAAACACAAAATGGATACACCTCCCCCAATTCGTAAATCGAACCAAGTACCCCCAATTCGTAAATTGGATGAACCATCGAAATCCATCAACAGACCAATCGCGATTGGAGAAACACCAATCAATTACAAATTGGGTGAAATTGGAAGCACAACACACGAGGAGGAGAAATTAGCGCTCGTCGTCGCCCTCGTGGCGATCGGATTATTTACGCTTTGGTTGTAGGAACTCTCTGACAGAGAATAATAGGAGACCGGCGATTGCCACGATTAAAGCCCAAGTATTATTGGCTAGCCATCCGACCGTTTTTGATAATATAGATAGCAAGTAAGAAACGATACTTCCGATCAGTCCAGGTAGTGCGGCAGCCAACTTTCCTGCTAATTTAGCCAGGAGATTGGCGAGGGCTTTTAGTTGTTTTTTTATCCATTCTTTTACCCCACCAGGATGGTGCTGGTGCTGGAGCTGGAGCTGGTGCTGGAGCGGGTGATGGAGCTGGTGCTGAACCACCTGTGATAGATAGAACTAGAGACGATATAGATAGAATTAGGGTCGATATAATCATGCTGAAAGCCGCGATGACGGTTATTATCGTGACGCCCTTCTCTCTGAACAGAGTGCGAATACGCGCACGAGTGTAGTGTCCTCGTGCAGGACCCTCGAGATTGTTGCGCGGCTACGACTTAATTGACCGGAAAGCGTCTCACGGTTAGTTGAGGCAGCCTCCAATCGAGCTTCTCTTTCGTCCCGCAACGACCGCAGGAGTTTGTTGATCCGCTCGGTAGATTCTCTATCG
This sequence comes from Conchocele bisecta, assembly GCA_029237695.1. Lineage (NCBI taxonomy): Eukaryota > Metazoa > Mollusca > Bivalvia > Lucinida > Thyasiridae > Conchocele > Conchocele bisecta. The sequence continues at coordinate 97,506,609 of CM055271.1, read as the reverse complement.
CCAGTGCTTGCTTTATTTTTTTTTCTTCTAGAGCGATATGTTTGTCCAGCGCTGAGAGTTTGGAGAGGTTATTGACTAGTTCGCCCCGAGTTGTTTGCAGAACCTTATCGAGTCCCCGGAGTTCGCGAAGAGGTAACGGTGGGTCAAACTTCGTGCCGTTTATTTCGGTTGACCGTGGTTTCAATCGTGTTAATAACGTCGGTGGTTACGCGAGGGATTTCGCTGAGCTCGATCGTTTCTATAGTGGCGGCCGTCTTCTCCAGCGTTTCGTCGTAGACTGTAGGGTTTTTACCATTTTTGTAGGCAGCGGCGCCATGATGTCGTCGAGCACTCCGAGAGCTCGAGCGAGTAGTGCTCCATATCGCTTCAATGAAGAGGGTTTGAGGAACTTGGTTTTGGGTTGTTCTTGTACGTCAGCAACATCCAGGTATTGCCCCATTTAACCCACAGGTCTCCTCTTTTAGTGCTGCGAAACTCCAACGTGGCGGAGATGCCGCTTTTAGACACTATAACGCTCCCACCGTTTCACCAGAGTTTCCGTTTCCTCGGTAGACGCCAGCTCATTCTTGGAGATCCCCTCAGGAAATCTTGGACCTACCCACCCGCCCATGCCGGAGTTTTGGATTTGGCCTCCCACGTTTCGAAATGTGTACTCGCTCGGGCGGGTACTCTATGAAGGACGTTTCGTCCTCATTACCAGCGTCCAAGTCCTCTCCGCGGCTAAATGGATAGGTATCATCAACATAATCATCATCATTGAGGTAGTCATCAACGTCCACGCCCTCTCCGCGGCTATATGGATAGAGATCATCAACATAATCATCATCATCGAGGTAATCTTCTCGGTCGCCCGTAGTGCGATCGAATTCGTCCATGCCAATATCGAGACCAGCCATCTTTAATAATTATTATTATATTAAAGACAAAACAATACAGGTTTAATAGTTTCAATAAAATTAATTATGTCTTCGAGTCAATACGGTCGCAAACTCAATCCATACCGCAGACTGCGTGAGCCCCTCGGGGCAAAAGGCGTGAGACAGAGTGTCGTTATTACGAACAACCCATCGACGATCGACCAGAACCAGCAGCTCTTAGTCCGCTTCCCCAACCTCGGAGCTAACGACGTCATTGTTCCGGGTACTGTTCGCCTCGCTTTCACTATTTCGCTAACGTCGACGGACGCGGACCGAACCGTCGTTCAGAACTTGGGTCGCGCCATAGTCAAGAAGACTATGATAAAGATTTCTGGTAATGAGGTGATGTCGATCGATGACAGCGACGTCTACCATTGCTATCAGGACCTGTGGAAGACGTCACACGAGCTTGAAACGCTGTCTATCAAGGTATTGACACCAGCAAAAATAAGAACGTAACCAAACTTAGAATCGGGGCTGCTAACAAGGCAGATAACAACGCGAGTGACAACGCGGTCGCGGGCGCTTACGGCAACCGCTTCTACATCCCGCTCGACTTTGAGTTGCTGGAGAGTCACATGCCCTACTATCAGAGCGCTTTATGGCTGACCGCCTCGAATACGAACTAACGTTCAACGACTACGGCCGAGTTATCATAGCCAGCGACATGTTATCGACGTATGCGATCGATAATGTTTCGCTGGAGTACGACATGGTCACGATGCCCGAACTAGCACGATTGATCAGAACCCAGTACGCCGGGCGCGTTGCCATACTTTACGACCGAGTTCTTCGCCATCGCAAGATGACGAAAGACAAAGGCGACACATTGTGGAATATTAACGTCAACGTACCGCCCGCTCGATGAAAGGTATACTGATGTTGTTCGAGGATGCTCGGTTCGCGTTCGGTGCTAGAAAAACCGACAGATTCTATAACCCCAAAATCACGAAGGTAGAGGTGACGATCGAGGGAGTCCCCAATCAACTCTACAGCGCGGGTCTTCGCGCGCACCAGCAGTGGGACGAAGTAAGAAAGCAGTTTGCTGCCGGCTCTAAGCGCTCTCCGGAGGTTGCAGCAGTTGCCAAAGATCTGCATCTCTCGGCCGTCTCCCTCGCGGAGTTCCTGAATACCAAATACGCGTTATGGCTAGACATGCGAGCCAGCGATGATGACCAAATACACGGTAGCGGACGCCAAGTTGAGAACGCTAGTGAGGGTGTGACGATCCAGATAACCAAAGAGGCGGACGGAGCCGGGCCATTGAACGTGTACTTATATAATTACAGACGCACAACTCAACATCGAAGATGGTCGATACGTATCAGCGATCTACTAATTTTGATAATTCTAAAGAATTAATTAAGAAAATTAACAATCAATACCAATTCACGATTGGAGATGCTCACTCTGCCATAATATGTGGGCAGACAGGATGTGGAAAAACGGTTTTCATCCTCGACTTACTCGAGGGATCCTACCGCGATGCCTTTCGTCACATTGTGATCCTATGTCCCACTGTGCGGCACAACGATACTTATCAGCGGTGCCCGTGGATATGGACCGACCCTGAGGTATACGTTATTGACCCTGGTGATAGGCTTCACGATTGGTTGCGTGGTTTATACCAAAAATTCCAGGGTGAGCCCACCCTATACGTGATTGATGATTGCTCAGCCAAGGCGGCGATGACCAAAAAGAAGGACATGCTCTCCGAGCTCGCATTTTCTGGCCGCCATGCTAGGCAAAGCGTATGGATATCCACTCAAAAGTACAACGCCGTCCTCAAGGATCTGCGCGAGCAAACGAAATGGGTCGCCCTCTTTCACTGCAAGGACCGAGACTCATTCGATGACTGTCTTCGAGAGAATGACGTTATCCCAACGCGCGAGGAGCGCCTGGAGGTTCGACAGATGCTTTCCGAAACTAAGCACGCCAAGCTTCTGCTAAAGACTGATCAACCAACTGCTTATAAAGTTATTAATTAATAATTAATTTTAAGAAAATTAGGAAAATTGCAAAGTAATAAGCTATTACAATGCTGAACAATGCTTAGCAATTGCTGAATAATGCTGAGCAAATGCTGAACAATGGTTAACAATGTTAACAATTTGGTGCTCCGCTGCGAGCTTTGTTGCGAGCATAATGGTGATCATAAGTATCGGGTGGTGCGCATTTATTATTTTTGTAATAAATAAATATGTTAAAGTGATGAGACTTGTTAGAATAGTTAAATTAATTTTAAGAAAAATGAACTGCGACGAACTTCTCGATCAGCTAATAGAAGAAACCTCAACTCCGACTGCCAACAATAATGATCCGACAGAGCAATCGGAATCAACTCCAACGGCGGTTGGTATTGGGTTGAGTGCAACGACTCCGAATGAAAATGAAAATGCGGCGCGACGAGAGCGTCTAGCTGCGCTGGTTGCTGGGGGACAATCGGAGCATTATCTCGGTAGGCGTCTCTCAGTTTGTCAGGTGGATAAGATGTCAGATGCGGAGATTGATAAAATGTATGCGCGATACGAATCCAAATTGGGAGCAGAGATGACAAAAACTCTTGGATCGGCGGCTATTCATTTGTACGCTACCGCCGTTAGTAGACTTCTCCCTATACCAAACACCGAAGGGTTGATTCACGATCTAGAGACTGACCCTTTTATAGGACACACTCTTAGAACGGCATGCTGCTCAATTTATCACAAGTTTGGAATGTACTTAGCTCCGCTGACAACCGCGTTGACCACGGGTAAACACTGTCAATTTGGACATATATGCCCACGAACTATAAGCCCTGATATTATAAATGATGACACAAGACACACCCGAGAGAGTGACGGAACCACACTCAACCCAATCGAAATTGGAGTTGAACCAGAGCACGTTGGATGAACCCTCAACAGCACGACATAAAAACCCGAAAAGACAGGCAGCTGGGCGGGCGGCGGCTGTCACCCCACGAAAAGTTAAAACAAGATAAAAATACTCGCCGAGCTTCAAGATGTCAAACTCAAATTGAGATTGGAGTTGCAATCGGAGACGACAAAACACCCGGTGGCAGCTGTTTCTCCCCCAATCGCTATTGGATCGAAACCGATTGCTCCAACTCCCAATACTGATTGGATCCCGTGGGTTGTTGTTGGTGGTCTGTCGGTTGTGGGCACCTTGTATGTGCTTTACCGTTGCAACAACAGGTCATCAACGAGGTTGAAATTGAAAAAACAACCCCCGACACTGTTGGATGCGCCCCATTTAAACATTGATCGCGACCCATTTTATATGCAATAATTATAACAATGGCTGAACAAGATGGTAAAATGTTAGTGAATGCGCTTTATCACGCCGTGGTGATATCGGGTTTCAGTATCGGGTATGCTCGACTATCAAAGATGGCCCTAGGAGGAACGGCTCCCAAATTGGACTTTACTGTGAGAGACGTAGGGCTCGCGACCTTAGATGTAGCGGCCGCAGTTTGGACCCGAGATTATCTAGTTAAAGCTGGATCTTCTACCAGTTAATATATGGAAATAAATGGCTTCAATCGCAGTAATAGTAGGTGGTGCGCTTGTAAACGCATTGGCGTTCAGCGGTAGCAACTTTATATTCTCTAAAATGAAAAGCTCGAACGTGGATGAGGAGCGTAAGCGTCATGATTTAGCTGTATAGAACAACTCAATAGCGCAAAGGAAGCATGGTCGAAAAAACGAACCGCCCATCTGGACTGGGTCAATGAAGAGCTTCGCCGCGAAAATCACGCCGCGCAAACTTTTCAGAACGTTGAAGAAGCCAACCGCGAGTACGCGCTGGCATATCCGCACAAAAGTCTCGATCCAATGGATCCCGAGCCCCAACTTTCAGATTTCTATGTACCGTCAGAGCCCCAAAAGGACCGCGAGATCGCGTTCATCGTCGTGGGAATGGGTGTGGTGGGTCTCGTCGGCTACTATATCCAATCGAGATTTTAAATTAATTAATTAAAACATTTTTTTTTTATAAATATATATATATAGAACGATGTTAGTTGACGAACTTTATGACGCTATGATCGATGTAGGCTACACTGCCAAAAAAACATCGTTTAACTGGTGCAAGAGTATGATTCGTCTGGCCCGAGATTGTCTCGAGACGTGGCGCGAGGACGAAAAAGCGGCCACCCTTTTCGCAAAGCGGATGTTAGATTCCTCCATCAACTCCCAATCGAGATTGGATGAATTAGATTCCCCTCTCCTGTTCCAACCCAAATAAAACGTGATTGGTGCTGCAGCGAAACTTCCAACAAAGGTTTTTATTATTAACGACGCAGTTACCGGACGAACTGGCGAGGGCATGTTGGAGATTGTCCGATATATTAGAATACTTCGCATACGATGAACACGCGCAAACTTGATACCAAACTAACGCGCAAGCTGTCAAATACATACTATAGCCCCCGCGGCTACTGGAAGGGACTCGCGGCCATCAAGAACCTCGCGGCGGCGACCAAGGTTTCAGAAAACGCTGTCAAGGAATGGCTCAAGAAGCAGGCCATCTGGCAGATCTATTTACCCGCGCCTCACAATATTCCGCGCCCGAAATTCGACGTGCCGGTGCCGAACCAAGTTCACCAAGCGGATCTCCTGTTTCTACCTCACGATCGCGTCGGTCGCAAGACGTACAAGTACGCACTGACAATCGTTGACGTAGCGAGTCGTTATAAGGGGGTGAGCCGTTGGCCACTAAAGAGTCTAAGGAAGTGGCCGAGGCTCTTTCCGTCGTAATATAAGAGGAGTCCTCTCAAATGGCCGAATCTTCTCCAAGTCGATCCCGGCCGCGAGTTCATGGGCGCGTTCTCTCATCTATTGTCTAAGCATAAAGTTTCTATCAGACGAGGCCGCGTCAACATCCTCCGGGACAGGGGATCGTGGAACGCTTCAATCGAACCCTGGCTGAGAGACTGTTCGGACACCAATACGCTAAAGAACTTGTAAACCCTCATTCGCGATCGACCGAGTGGGTGGCCAGACTGCCCGCCGTGGTCTCCGCACTGAACGGAGAGGTGACCAGATTGATAGGTAAGAAGCCTGTAGATGCTATCAAGTTTAAAAGGGTGACGAGCGAGCCCTCTGCCGTCTCGCGCGGGCGACCCGTTGGTTTAGAGGAGCAGCAATCGGCGATTGCACTTCCATCAGATATTGACGTCCGGTACCTCTATCACCCGGAGAGCTCGAAGGTGGCAGCCGCCGCGCGACTGATCCAGTGGTGGTCTCTCAATGTATATCATCTAGATCGATCTATTACCAAACCGATGAGCCCGTGCTCTATTATTTGACTGATGGTCCATCTCGCGGTTTTGTTCGCGAAGAACTTCTTATGGTGCCTTCTGGCACCCAGCTACCCCCGGATCGTCAGATTCTTTAGAGATGTTCGGTATGTATTCCGTCTGGTAACACGCGTCTTTTATCGTAGTACGCCGAGAGTCCTAATTTTTTTTATTTTGACAGTACGTTTTCATAACACCGTCTTTCATTTTAAATCCTCTATTTTGCGCTACATCTATAATGTGTTTTCCATCTTCTGTAGTTTCACTTAGTACTCGTTTATATCTATCCCAATTTAAATTGTTAGTTCTCTTGGACATTCCTTTCGCAGAGTTTTTATTAATTTTAATTTGTTCCAAATTATCTTTAGTGAAATTAATTTTTTCTACGAAATAACACTTACTAGATAACGCTATCGCCCTATCCCCGCTAAATTCCATTTTGAAAAGTCCGGGCTCTCTTTCGCTCCATTTATCCCAAGCCAACCATTTCTTTTTTTCTTTTTCAAACTCGTCTAGTAAGTTAGGTCTAATCAATTCTCTATCGTTTTTCCACTAACTCCTATATACATACTATCTGTATCCATCTGTATTAATTCAAAAGTCTTCTCTTTTTACGTATTTATCTAGAAATTCGTTAGTAAAATTCCAACATTCTCAATTTAGACTAGTTGATAAACCGCTATTCCACAGTGGAAGGGGCTCTTTACTGCACACCGGGGTTTTCGGGAAGATATTTCGTACGCATCTCCTATCTCTTCCAAATCATCAAAGAATGCAGATCTTAACGCTTTGTCAACACAGGTTTCGTCTTGTGTATATGTCGTATTTAAATGTCTCTCTTTTGCCTCTATCATTTTTCCACAACACGAATTGCCTAATAATTTCATTATATCCGCTACTGGTTTCTTATTTGGTTCTACATCGCCTGTTCGTCTTGCGGCTGTAACTTCTTTTGCGAACCATTCGAAGGGTTTACCACTAATATAATCTATAACACGATGAACTCCCGTTATTCTAGGCCGTGTTTTAAATACCATTTCAACAGTGGCGCGTACAGCAATACTTTAGTGGCGGTCATAGATCCCACCAATTTTCTTCCATTTCCTCTAGTTCTTCAGTATCTTCCAAATATTTTAACATGTGTGTGGGAACTTCATCAACCTCTACTTCTCTGTTTATAAATATTGGGGACATTTCAGAAAACTTATGTTTTAAGTTGTGTGGAACTTCTATATCCACCTCCGCAAACCAAATCAAGTCTCCAGATAAAACTCTTTACAAAACTTTTTAATAAATTTAGGGTTATGTGGGGTATCTATATGGTGTATAGTTTCTCTCCCACACGGCATCTCTTTATTTAACGTAGATAAATATAACGCGTTTGCATCGTACCCCAAAACAGCCTTGCAAGGTTTGTTAATTTCATTTGATCTAATATTGGAAACACCGGCTTCTGCATAGCGTGTAAATACTATTGATGGACCACCAACTAGAGCGTCCCTTCATCATTTCGTATGTTTTTCTTCTTTTGGTGCATATAGAGCATCCTCCGGTATAATCGTCTTTGAAGATTTTTGTTCTTTAATGGTTCCTCTCAATAAATATTGTATAGCTACTCCAGGTAGTGTTACCGCATCTTTGAAAATATCCACACCTCTGTGTTTATAAAATTCACACATTTTTTCCACCGCTTCTAGGAACGGTGCTACATCTAAATCGTTATAATATTTACAACCAATCTCTGAAAGTTTTCATATTATTTTCTTCGAAAATTCTACGACATTTACTTAATTCTGTTTCATCTATTAACATTTTCCCAGATAGTTTGGAATACCAATTCTCTATATCGGGTAGTCCTGGGTAATCCAGTTTGTCTGGAGAATCGAACCACTCATAAGGAAAGAAAGATTTCTGTCCTTTGCAGTCGTAGGCTTTTATCCAACTATCATAACTTACACCAGGTCCTAGATAAAGTATTACATCAAGAAATCTAAATTCTGGAGTAAATAGAAATATTGTTGCGTTGCACGTTTTCCGACCATTACTTTCTTTGTTGTTGATGTCAGTTCGCCTACTAGTATTTCTTTATTAAGTTTATATCGTACTTACTGCTGTTAAAACCTATAACCGGTACTTGCTCTATCCACTGTTCGATCTTGGCGATTTGGTTTTTACGTAAATATTCCGTATTAAACTTATATCTTGACCACACTTCTTCTCTTATAGCTTTTCCCCTGACTTTCAAATCTTCTATGAATTTTTCATAAGTTTTGCGGGATCTTTATCACAAATATGAGTTACTGTTCCTGAGAAATTATCTCCTATACTAACGCTTGCCGGAACGTGCTCAGCTTCGTACTCTAAACTATTACCGGTAGTTTCAACTTCTGGCTGGAGTATACGCCTCAAAATCGTATACTATCTGATATGGATAAAGAGTAGTGTCACAACCGATCTTTATATCTTTACCCGTTCTTTGGAATTCGCATTCCCACATAACTACTAGGTTGAATTCTTTGCTTTTTCTAATAACTTTATCTCTTCTCATTGTGGATGCGCGTTCTTCTTTTTTATGCTTTGCATGAATCTCACACCCGTGCCAGTAACAGCCGTGATATTGATATACGGTATTGGTTTCTGGACAGTATCCATCTACCGGAGCTCCTAAAATCCATCTTTCACCTCCGTGTCCGCATGTTCGTTGTGGTGAATGTGAATTCCCTCCCGCTTTTCCACAGAATACATCCAATCGATCGCCCCATAACTGTTAGAACCTTTTGGTAAAACGCTTTCTCGAACGACGAACGCGGGCGCTCTAAATAATTACCATCACATACTATTTTTGTCTCACCTTTCATACATTTTGGTCCGTGTCTCTTCATATTACTCGCTGTCGTGAATTTCTGTTTGCAATTATCGCAGGCGTAAATTTTAGATAGGTTTTTTAAGGTTTTTTATCAGAAAATGCGTGATTATTAAACAGTCCTATTGTCATTGGTTTATTACCTATTGCCTTATAGTGTGCTGGTACCTTTTTCAACCACCATACATTACATTCGGTGGGTTGATATACTTCTATACCGATTTTAAAAAACTCTTCAACCTTTTTCAGATCTGAAAAAGGAATTGGTGAAACCACATTACTACCAAAATATTGCTTACTAAGTTCTTTCGCCTTTTCTGTACATCTGTCGGGTCTTTTATCTGTCATATGCATAGCTAGACACCTGAACAGACAAAGGTCGTCATTATACTTATCTAAAGAATACATACCTTTTTTATTCTTCAGCCATTCTGGAAGTTCTCCTCCTGCCGCATTCTTTGGATTGTAGTCCCAAATCTATTCCCCTACTACCCTGTATTAGCTTTACGAAAACCTCTACCCATCTTACAAACTTCCACTTTGTATTCGGTCTGTCTATTTTATCGGACATTATTCGTGTTTGCTCCTTATCTGACAGCCATTTTTTAACGGTTTTCATTGATGATAGTGGTTCGCTACCACCGAGATTTTTGTGAAATATTATAGTTTTAGGTTTTCCATTTTTAATTTCCTCCATATGTTCTAGCTTGTAAGAATATGAATATCTCAAATAAAAATTGGTTGTTAGATACGGAGCGAGTTTATCGGACATGCGTTCAGACTCGTTAATGTTAATGTTTTTTACGAAAGGATAATGTAACTACCCGTCTTCCATTTTCTACCTTTTCCAATGTTTCATCGTGAGCCCCCAATATTTCTTCACCTTTTTCCACTATCGCGCTAACGATAGATTTTTTTCTTATTATTATTTTGGCGTCTAATTTGGGACAAATTATTTGTGCTTGAAGGTTTGATTACACTAGCCCTTAACCCCGCAATACTTTCTTTTTGAATTCTGTTACCATACTTCCTCCGCTTTGGATATATCTTTAAAGGCTCCTCGTTTGTGGGCGCGGGTAAACCGCTTCATAAACGCCTCATTCTTTGTGGCATTTATCAGCTTTGTCAACCCCTAACTCTCAACCGTTTACTATAAGTAATCCCTAGAGATTCGGCTTCTCTTCTCAAACTTTCTATTTCTGCTCTAGTTTCTGACGTTATCATATTTTCTGTAATATACTTTTGTATAACCTATGAAATTTATCTGTTCAATTGGTCTTGAAAACATTATGTTTTTTTTTACGACCAATTGAATATAAACATAAACATATACATATATAATGGAGTGTGAGACTTGTTGTAAAACGTTTACGCGTAAAGACTATCTACGAAGGCATCTAGCGAGACGTAGAAAGTTTCCTTGTGCCCCCCCACAATTTCAATGCCCCAGATGCCCTTGTAAATTCGTTAGTGCCCAAACTCTTTGTAGACATAAGCAACTACGCTGCCCTGTGGCTACAGGTGAACGTGGTAGACTAGAGCTGGTAGAATTAGTTGCTGATCTACGGAATCAATTAGCTATATCGGAGGAGGAAAATATGGTGTTGGAATATAGACTATTGCGCGAGGGACGCATTTAAATCGGAAACTTATTAGAATAAATTCATAAATTTACTGTCGTAAAAACATCATGTATTTATGACAACGAGATAAAAATAAATCCTTTTTAAGACTATTGTTTTATCTGTTCAATTGGACGTGAAAACAACATGATGTATTTATGACAACGAGACAAAAAATAAAATAAACCTTTTTAAGACTATAGTTTTATATGTTCAATTGGACGTGAAAACAACATGATGTATTTATGACACACATTTTGGATGTTTGTGGTTGGTGGGAGATAATTTCCTCGTTAACCAATTTTTGATTTTTCGGGGGGTGGTGGAGTAGTATAGAGGGTGGAGAAATGATACCACCGTTAGGTGGTATCATTTTGAATCCCTCTATACTACTCATTGTTCATACATTTGTACACGGTTAACTATGCATGCAAAATAGGGTAAGATACCAGTATTTTTCATCTAGGTAATACATATACAAGTTTCTACTTACTGTGTCATAATATCAAACATTAATTTTATTGTATTCATTAAGACAGAAATGCTGTGTGCTAATCAAAACAAAACAACTTGTTGCTCTGGTAACTTACCATCAAGAATAAAGATGTTAAATATACCGATTTTATAACTGACTTAGTAGAAGAAAATAAGGGAGTGGGATATTGGTAGGGTAAAAATAAAAATACGAAAAGAAAGAAAAAGCAAAGGAGACCAGTAAAATGTGCAGATACACAAACAAAGGGATTGCAAAATAAAATGCAAGGAGGGGAAACGAGATAAACAACATTTTTCATGTTTCGAAGCAATCATGCTTCTCAGCTAAACGGTATTCAGAAACGTTTGGACATTTCAATATATGCAGCAGAAAACAGCAGCAAATATTGACGTATTATCTTCATAACACAACGCTGGATTTCCGTTCAAGATTACTTCCAGTGACAGCGTACACTATCTGGATATGTTATCAAACAGTGTTGGTCTAATGTGATTATAATTATTGCAAAAGAAGAAGTAGTGTCTGGTCGTCTCTATTTGACCACAATTACAGCTTGGTGAGTCAATTATGTTCTTGGAAAACAGATCCATGAGAAAGGGAACTACAATTCGTCATTAGTCTTGCCAGAAGTACCTGATAATTACGTTCGCCAAACAAAAATTGTTTCGGTACGTTTTTATGACTAGAATTTAGTATGCTTTTAAACGATTCAACCGTGTCTGTACGTTTGATATCGGCTGGAAGAATAAAAGTGGTCCCAAGATGGAACCCTTCGGTACACCAGCCTTTATTTCCGTCCACGATGAATGAACTCCGGGTAATACTACTCTATATCTCCTATGAGATAGATATGAAGACAACCAATTAAGAAAACAACATGATGATACCAAAGGATTGTAATTTGAATAGTAAACCTTTATGCCAGACAAGATCAAAAACCTTACTGATATCACAAAACATAGCACGAATTTCTTTGCCGGAGTCGACTGCTTCAGAAAATATAGTGTAAATATAGGTTAATTAGTTGATAGTTGAATCACCCGGAACAAAACCAGATTGTAGAGGAGTAAGGAGATGATGCTCATGAAGATAATTGTAAAGGCGTTTAAATACTACATTTTCGAAAACTTTACCAAGCGTGCTAAGCAAGGATATGGGACGATAGTTGTTGACCATTGAAGGATCACCGGATTTGAACAAAGGTACAACATTGGCTTTTTTCCATGAAACAGGAAAGTAACAGGACAACAGAGAGGCATTGAACAAATCACAAAGAGGAACAGATAGTTGAGATGAAAGTTCGCGGAGGATTTTGATTGTTTTTACTGCATCAGGACCACATGCTTTGCCTGTTGGAAGTTCCTTTAGAACGGCTGATACTTCTTCCCGGTGTGATGGAAATGCTATCTAACTGTAAGTGTAACATATCGCGTAAATCGGGGAGCATTGGAGCCGCAGAATAGTCAAGTAAGGTTTGGTCTCTGAAAAAGTTATTAAGCAAGTTAGCTTTTAGATATTCGTCAGACACAACGTCATCACCCGATTGTAATGGAGGAATAGATGCAGATGAGGAAGGTTTAATGAACGCTTTTAAAGTGGTCCATCAAGATTTGGAAGATTTATCATCAGATTTCAGAGATTCTTCTAATTTAGATATTTGTAATACTTTGGCTTTCTTTATCAACGATGTTATTTTATTTCTAAACCTTTTGAAACTATGCCAGTCACCATCAAGGTCACTACGTTTTGCATTTCTATATGATCGTTTACGCTTCCTGATATATCTACGAATTTCGGTAGTTATCCATGGTGGGTCATTCTGCCTAATTGTTACTTCTCTGTTTGGGATGCACATTTAGATGTAGCGAGAATGGTAGATGTAATGTTGTCAGAATATATATCAAGGTCTTCGCTTTTCAATGAGTGCTAATCGATATCAGCTGTTTTCTCTCGAAGGAGGGGATAGTTACCTTTATCAAAGATCCACACATGTCTTTTAAAGGATCTGTTTTTACGTTTATTCAGATTCAATAGTCCATAAATAGGACACAACATCTGACACAAGTCATCAATTTTCTTAGCTTGTAGAAAATGTGCCATGTTAATATTGAAGTCGCCAGTAATGACAATGTTCCTAATTCTTGTATGAACTGCTAGATGAAACGAGTCGGTGATTTGCGAGTACTGATGTGGTGTCGTGTTTGGCGGGCGGTAATATACGCCAAACAAGATGCGTTTCGTTAAGAGAACAAGTTCAATCCAAATGCATTCTGTACCGATCATTTCAAGGTCAGAACGTCGCTTATAATGAAGATTGTCCTAGACGTACAACATAACTCCTCCGTGACTATCGCCTATCCTGTATTTTATTTCAGGTGGTTGAACGGAATGAAACGATAAGCTGGAAGAAGACACTGAGGGATTTAGCCAAGTCTCAGAAAAAGCCACAATTTCAAAGTCGCAGAGTTCGGCATACAATACGTCAACCTTTTGGGCAATACTTTGAACAAATGAAATAGTTTTAGAAAGATCTAGTGGTGTGAAAGTGGAAGTTGATGATGCTGAACTTGAGAGACTGTTCGATGGTTAATGGAAAATAAATACTCGAATGGGAGTCTGCATTATAAACCTAGCTTAGTATATGTATGCTATTGTTGACATTGTACTTTTAAGGAACTAAATGCTGCGGTGGCTAACGCTCCCTCACATTTAATTCCTTTAAAATCCAATATGTGAACAATAACTTCTACATATCAAGCCTTTCTTGGAATAGTCATGAAATTTATTTTTGCAGATTCGAGTGAACTCTATACACCCGACGGTGGTTATGACGCCGATGGGACGGAAGTATTGAGCGGAGAGCCCACTTAGAGAACCATTCCTGGCCCGACACCCAATGGGACAGTTTGCAGGTGAGTTCCCATGACAACCACGGTATAGGCATTTACTGTCCGTTTCACGAAACCTGTCCACATTTTACGGCTATACCCACAATGCAAAACCAATATTTTTTCGATAACATTAAATATTTGCAAAAAGAAATTGAAAAATGAGCCTTCCAATTATTTTGTGAAATGTTATCAGATATTACGAGAGAAAAAATGTATGTATGTGAAAATTTAACACGGAGCTGGAGGAACTGGAGGAGGAGTGGGGAACATATCGATGGTCTAGTAACATAAGGTCGTAACTGCTATGCTAAAGCATAGCATTTACGACCTTATGTTACTAGACCATCGATATGGAAATTGACTTCAACAATTGGATTCAAGGTAGCTTGGAAATGATCAAACTTCCAAAATCGGTCAACCATTTCCAAAATTAGCGATACTGGCCCCATATGGCTATACAGTTTCTGTTGATGTGACACTAAATCATACCTCATTCACATTTCTCGTTCCAGAAATTGAGGACATTGTGGACGGCACGTTGTTTCTACTGTCGGACCAGTCGGCCATGATCTCGGGCACGTGTCTAACCATCGACGGTGGACTGACGGCCAACTGATATAGGTCTACTTCAGACGTTATAGCGCAGATTGACACATGCCATAGTTTACATTATAGTATGCTTAATACGTACATCCCGGATGTGTTCCTGGTTCAGCAATCGAAAGATTGCCTTATTGTTTACACATCGTGTTGACATCGTTTAAATATTAAATTCTTCAAAAATTCGTTTTCGTTTTTATAATTAGAAACCAACGAATGCATAGTTTTCTAAATAGTTTTAAATGTCAAAACGATGCGTTGAAAGAAATGACTTGCCTTTAAATATTTGAATGTGGGGGTTGGTTGGGAGCATGCGATGGGTAATTTAACGATCGGGATTCGTCCTTACCGGAATCCCGACCAGAGACATGGTTTGACCCTCAGATACGTCTTTGACATTCTTGTATGTGAGAGTTGAATCTGGTGTGACACATTATAAGAGTAATATTACGGATATTCCTTTTAGGGGAAGGGACCATGTGAATTTGATCTGGTATGAACCTGTCACCAGGTCAGGTTACATTGTATTCTAATTTCGGGGCTGAATATATAGGGCTGAATATACATATTCTGTTCTGATTTTAGCATAACCTTAGCTGTTCATATGCCGTTCATCACCAACAAATCAATCAATCAATTAAATATTTAAAAGCCATGTTTTAAACTAAAATATCGCTATAACGTACGAAAAAGACAAACGATAATCGTTTCTACGCATATCGTTGTAAAAACGATCGGTTTCACTGCGTTTTCCATTAGTTTTCACGCGTTTCGTTTGGGATTACGTCACTACGATAAGTCTATGACACAATAGGCATACATCCAAGGTCAATTTTAAATTAGCATGAACTTTCCAGTAGCCGATTTCACCAAAATTGCTAAGCACTTAGATAAGTTTACTTTGAGGGAGTAATAATTTTTCCGAAATGCATTATTTCAAATAGAACTAACGACTGAATATTTATTTTGTATGATTAAACGTATGCAGAATTATCATACTTAAGTTATTACATATCACAGCCAAAATGGCTGTGATAATGTAATAAATTCAGTGTAATAAAAATTAATAAATGTATCCTTAGATTGAAAATGTC
>CM055271.1:97361697-97490324 GCA_029237695.1 Conchocele bisecta | reverse complement strand
AGATTGAAAATGTCTCCCTCAAAGTGTACCTAGCAAGATAAGTATACGTTGCAATTTTGGTGAAATCGGCTACTGGAGTTGATGTTTACGATATCAGAAGTTGACATTCAAATGCGACATATCGCTTGCCATCGATTGTCATATCTCGGTCAACTGTTTGTGTGAAATGCATCTTGTGAAGTACCATCTGTGACACAGCCACTTTAACATACTTAACCTTTTAAACCCTAAGGAACTGGAATGGACTGTGATATGTTAATGTTCCGACCAATCCAATGGTCACAAAATGATTTTCAGATTCGTCCATTTATGAAAAGGGGGTATTTGTTGTTCTCAAAAATATGAAAATTACTTTCAAACAGTGCAGATCCTGATGAGACGGCTCGTTACGAGCCGGCTCATTTGGATCTACACTGTTTGCATAAACCGATATAGCGGGCTTTTGGGTTCAAAGGGTTAAAAGAAATAACGAGGACCAGTACAGTCCAAAGTATAACGATTGCCCATACATGTACAGAAGTTTAAGAAAACTATCCTTTAGCATTAGCATAGGCAACTACGGAGCCCTGCAGGGGACATGAATTTTTTTGTATTAATTCGTTCCCACGAAATATCAATTCGTTCCCTCAATTTAACAATTCGTGCCCTCGAATTAACGAATTAACAATTCGTTCCCACAATATGACAATTGATTCCCACGAATCAGAGAACAGTGGGATAGCTGAAGGGTTTGTTGAGCGTTTTTTTTAGTGTTGTCTACAGCGAGTAAATAAGGCTTTGCTTGTGGCAGAGATGTACTTCTAATAATAGACAGTGCATCAGTTTGACATTTTACACATTAGAAAAGTGTCCATTGTATATTTTGTGAGTGATCATGGTAGAACAACTCGGAGATCTAGCGTTTTTTGTAGTCTGCTGAAATAATATTTATAGGACGTTGTAATCATATATTTATCCCGTCAACACAGTGCGTATGTGCCGTGAAACACGGTGCCGTGAAACATTTTTGATATCCTGTCAATACCTATAACTATTTATAATGTTGACGGGATAAATAGAATAGTAGGTTAGTGCCGTGAATGTGAAAAATATCTGGCGCTGCACGGAAACTGGATGTGCTCGGCAGAGCCTCGCCCATCCCGTTTCCTGAGCCTTGCCAGATATTTTTCCCATTCACGGCACTAATTTACTATTCTATTTATCTGGGACGTGTTGCACCAAATTTCATTAGATTTTCCGCCATGTTATTTGCTGTATGTGTCGAACGCTCCGAGTAGTGAAATTGTTCGATAGCATGTACAAACCAAGGCAACCCAATGCTCTGTGTCTTATACACTAAGAAGAACAGGGCCAGATATACTTTATGTAGATATCGAGTCACATGTATGATGCTACTACATTTGAAACAAAAGGTCATATTCTATTAAAGCAATCATTAACCCTTTAAGCATCACATAACACACAAACTGGAGTCCCATGTGCACCGACTCATAATGAGTCGTATCATCATCAGGATCTACAGCATGTGTCTGTAGTATTCAATTCGAAAAGAAAATCTTTATTTTCGCATTAATGGCATGGTCCTAAATAAACATGGGAAAGCCCATGTGTGAGATTTAGGGATGGCATGGTTAAAGAGGTAATACTGTGTATCGCCAAGGTGCAGTCATGCGTTGACCAATACCACACGTTGTATACATGTCAGTTTCTATGCCATCACGAGGTCACATTCATGTATTGACCAATGCCAGTCACTAGGTCAACACGATGTCACATTCATGCATTGACCAATGCCATGTTGTAGACAGGTAATTTACTAGATCATCACGAGGGCACATTAATGCATTGACCAATGCCACGTTATAGACAGGTGAATCAGTAGGTCATCACAAGGTCACAGTCATGCACTGACCAATACCACGTTATAGACAGGGCAGTTACTAGGGCATCACCAGGTGACATTTACTCGGTTACATGTACAGTGAAACCTGTCGAAACCGGACACCCTGGGAGATCCCCAGGGTGTCCGGCTTAGAGAGGTTTCACTGTAACTCGGGCAATTGATCGTTCTGAGTTGTGTGCTATGCGATCACGAACAGACATTATCACCGGAGATAAATGACCAAGAAACTCGTCAAAAATAAGATCACAGGTGTTGTCTTGGTGTCCGGTTTAGAGAGGTTCCACTTTTCCACGACATGCTAGACTGGTCCGTTACAACTCCATTATCAGGCCATCTTCATGTGTTGGCCAATGTCACATTGTAGATAGGTATATCACCATTGAATCAGCATAGCCAACATCTGTAAGGAAAAGCAGATCAACATGCACAATTTAACGTATTGCATGAATGTGTTTTAACTGTTTGAGAGACAATATGCATAGTTTGCTAACATGATACATGTTTGAACTATGTCTTGTTTCACGAAAGCTGCCCAAATTTTACGGCCATATAAACAATTCAAAAACAATTTTTTGTTGATATTAAATTAAAGGAAATTTTAAGAATGAGCCTTCTTTTTATTTCGTGAAATTTGGTCAAATATTGATTTTATTACGAAAAATAGATTTCTCTATGGGAATTTAACATGGGGGAAAAAGAGGTAGAGGAATGTGGAGGAGTCAAAAAACAAAATATTTTGGAAATTGACTCCGAAACCTGGCTAGATAGCTTGGGAATGATCTAACTAAGAAAACAAAAGTTAAATTTTGAAAATCGGTCCAGGTTTCTGAAATTATAAAAAATTTCCCCATGTTAAATCCCCACCCTGTGAAGATGTCTATGGGGATTTAACATGGGGATCTTGTTTTTCCGCAATAAAATCAATATTTGACCAAATTTCACGAAATAAAGAGAAGGCTCATTGTTAAATTGTCCTTTAATTTAATATTATGGAAAAAAATATTGTTTTTGAATTGTTTATATGGCCGTAAAATTTGGGCAGCTTTCGTGAAACAGACATTAGTCGTCTTTAAAAACATGTTAACGTGTCCTGCAATAGGCCTGTGGTATAGCAGTAAGCCTCGTTAACACAGTACCTGAGCGCGGGATTTAACTCTTTGAACCCGAAATCCCGCTATAACGGTTTATGCAAAAAGTGCAGATCCAGATGAGCCGGCTCGTAACGAGCCGTCTGATCAGGATCTGCACTTTTTGTAAGTAATTTTCATATTTCTTAGAACAAAAACACCCCATTTTCATAAATGGACGAACCTGAAAATCATTTTGTGACCATTGGATTGGTCGGAATATTAGCATATCACAGTCCATTCCAGTTTCTTATGGGTTGAAAGGGTTAAGGTAGGTGTACCCTTCTTGTTACCCAATATACAGTCTATGAAAATGTAATAAAAAAATATGAATAAAGCAATAGCTACTTACACAACTAAATATATGAATATGACCCAGTTACATATACACCACCGCCTGCGTTAATATTGCTTAGATGTCAACGTTTCTGAACAGCTATTAAGAAATCTCAACTCGCCATCAAGCAGTTTGATTGGCTGAACCTGAGCTGTAGCGCAGCTCAGGCTCAGTCAATCAAGCTGTGGTTTCAAGCACCATATTCAATCATTGTGAATGAAACCAATTGACAAATATTGGCAAGATTAGCGCAGGAGGTAGTGTAGTGGTCTGGCTCTGTATCCAGCTCAGGCTCAGCCTGGTATATGTAATAATTATATATATCTGGCTGCGACTGAATGGGCACTTGTATGGAACGCCAAATTTACATAAAATCAAAAAATTATTGCTAGTTCTAATTAAGTATTGTTAGCTCTAAATAATTAGATCTAGCATTAAATATTTAGAGCTAGCTCCAAATTATTTGAAGAGCTCACTAAATCATTTAGAGCTAGCATTACCTATTTAGAGCTAACAGTACTTATTTTAGTTTGTGTCTGTTTGGCGTTCCTGGAACGCCAAATCTACATAAACTCACATAAGTATTGCTAGTTCTAAATTATTAGATCTAGCACTAAATATTTAGAGCTCTCATTAATTATTTGAGGTTATGTAGATTTGGCGTGCCAGGAATAATTAGCTATTAACTATTTAGAGCTGGCTCCAAATGATTTAGATAGCTCTTCAAATGATTTGGAGCTAGCTCTAAATATTTAATGATTGTTCTAATTATTTAGAGCTGGTAATGATTATTTGAGTGTATGTATATTTGGCGTTCCATACACGTTGGATGTGTGACCAATATACATGTAGCTCCTGACAAAATATCACAATTGTGTGTGACTGATAACGATCTATATTGCTTGACATAAGTTCAACTTCAATGTATGATGATGTACTTATGCAATGAGTGTAAATCTAACATTTGTGATGATTTAATATGGTATTTATTAAACTCGTTGACTAATTTCATAAGAAACTTGGCATAGCCTCGTTTCTTTTGAAATCAGTATACTGGTTTAATACATATCATATTAAATCATCACTCATGTAAGATCCTCTATGTATCGCTTGTATAAGCTTCACGGGTGTTTCATTTATGGAATGGCGAACAGTGTAGGTCCTGATCAGACCGAATGCACAGTATGATCTGGATCTACACTGGTCGCGAAACCGATAAGCCATAGTTCTCGAGTCAGAGTAAAAATTCAACCGTACCTATTCCTGATTCCCAGTAAACAAACGAGCTTGTTTTAGAGTAGAGGAATTGTGGGTAAGCTGTTTGGATATCGAAATTACACTGGAAGTGCTTCTGGGTGAGGGCGAGGGTATAGCCCGTATCTGCTGGGCATCCGTCGTATAGCGAGTTGATGAAAAACCGTCTAGTTGGACCATGCCTGGAACAACAGCAAATGTAGTCTAATAATAAATATAAATCTCTTCAAGGCGTATAATACATGTACAATAGCTCTTACTGATAATAAATGTATTGTTAGTACATTTGCAACTCTCACTGATAATAGATGTAATGGTAATATATGTGTAACTCTCACTGATAATAGATGTAATGATAATAAATGTGTAACTCTCACTGATAATAAACATACAACTCTAACTAATAATACATGTAATGATAATAAATGTATAGCTCTCTCTCTCTCTCTCTCTCTCTCACTCTCTCTCTGAATAATAAATGTATACTTCTTACTGACGGTTTATTCAACCATGTGTACTATGTATATTTCAGGGTCGTCGGAACAGGTCCCGCAGGTCCGGCGACTGCCGGATCAATAATTTTAACATATTTATAATTCATGTATCAACAAAACGGAATGTAAATATTTTACTGCAACTTTTATCATTTCTCATCAAAAGTCTGTGTTGTTGCCACTCAGTTGAACCGTCTCGGCGAGACGGTTCAACTGAGTGGTAACAACATACACTTTGGGTGGGTAGCTGGGACACCCAGTAGATTCGCCGGATCAATTTTATGATGCTTCCGGCGCTCCTGTAATGTGAGTAGCCATGGAAACACTTCGATCATCCTAAATACAAATAAGGCTAGCAAGGTTGACATACATGTTTGTCAGTCTTCCCCATAATTATGTCAAAACTTGCACCAAGGGGAATTTTTTTTCTTCATATAACCATAAAAGCACGTTTATCTTTGTGAAAATTTGCAATTATATGTATGCCTTAATTGGCAGTATATTAGTTACACATGTACATGTACATAGTGCAGATATACCAATAGTAATATCATATTTAGCTTGTCAAAATGAGTAATATACACCACCCACTCACTTTGAAGGTATTTCTAATTACACTCAGGTTATATTATGTTACAATATTGAAAATAAACATATATATATACATTGTTACATTATATATATATCAGGGGCGGATCCAGCATTTGGGGAACGGGGGTTTGTCTAGTTGCGAAGGTAACTCTTGCAATCTACTCCCATACCGTTTGCAACTAGGCGGTTGTCCTATTTTCGAGCTCTTCGAAATGCACCTTCCTGTGTTTTACGGCATTTACATTCTCCAACTGGTGGTAAACTGTGTTCTATGTAAACTCTGTGGCTGAACGGGGGGGGGGGGGTGGAGGTGGCAACCCTGGAACCCCTCCTCTAGATCCGCCCCTGTATATACATGTATATATGTATATAGAAAGTATGATTAGATCTGGCACTACGTTGAGCACAGTCCGCATAAAGATTATTCCAAGCCATTTGTGTACATGCCTAATGGACAATTTATATTCGCGGACAGTCCGATACTCATGATCACAATGGCGTATCATAACTGTTTCCATTAACGTGAAACAACAGATAATAAATCACACCGCCGTGTATTATATGCTATACAATGTAAGCCCTGTGTCTCTAGTCACATCGACAATGATAAACGTTAATGACAAATGGATGTATGCGTATATTATCTGAGGTATATCCGCACTGTTGCTCATTGTCTACTCCAAACTATTTGCCTTTCGTTTGAAGTAAACATGATGGTTCCTTTAACCAATAATCGAGCCGATTACACCACCACATGCACTAATCTTGCCAATAGTTGCCAACTAGTTGCTACAGCTTAGGCGCAGTCAATCAAACTGCTTGATTGCCAATATATTTATTTTCAAAATACTTGAATATTGTGCTTACAACAATCATATTGATTGGCCGAGCGTGAGCTGCAACAGTTCAGGCTCAGTCAATCAAACTGCTTGATTCCGAATTGAGATTACCAATATATGTTAAGAAATGTTGACATCATGGCAATGTTAACGCAGGCGGTAGTGTAGTATTACATCGATATTACACGGGATAATCAGTAGCTACATTAGCCACGTTTGTACATGTACTTGAACATGTACATGTACAGGTAATATATGGGAGTTAGTACTAAACCCATTGACCCGGCCTTAAATGACCTTAGCTGTTGATAGGCAGTTAAACCCTAACAAACAAACAAACAAACATGGAATAAGCGCTTCGTTATCAGACCCTGGTCTCTGAACGTCATGCAATTCACAGTTTAAATATTTATGAAGAGGTTCACTGACGTCATGCATGGAATTACGTCGATATTTCTCTCCACGAGACATGCCAATATACTGAATCGAATATCATTGCATTACTGTGGTTATTTTTTTGCATTTTAAAGCCATTTGTAGGTGTTGACGGGATAAATAGAATAGTAGGTGTGTGTCGTGAATGGGGAAAATATCTGGCGGCATGGAAACGGAATGTGCTCGGCAGAGCCTCGCCCATCCCGTTTCCTAAGCCTTGCCATATATTGTTTTCCCATTCACCTCACAAACCTACTATTCTCTACACATTAGAGTTATGTCAATCGTATTTCCACATTAATTTGCGTTTTACGGTAGCTCGAGTTAATGGTAATTTTGTACGTATGATCGTCAATCTAACATACACATAGTGGCCTATGCTATAATTTATAAAACAAAACAAACATGTGATGTAAGTCATAATTCATATAATAAATACCTATACACGTGTACACTGTATTTCATGAATAAATTGACATGTTTGCCCTGGAGCGACTGCTGTTCATCCAGTGATAATTCATTCGTGGGAAAGTCACCTAAGAAATGTGCTATTACAAACTTTATTAGGTGAGTTTATGAAAATATTTTCATATCCTAGTGTTGCCTTGTCTCTCAACTACAATATACATGTAGCGATTAACGTCAACGCCTTGCTGATTATTTGAAAATGTTAGTGGGAGTAAGGCCTAAAAGGTCTTGTGATGCGGGGAACCCGACCCTACCTAGCAAAACACCCCCGACCCTATACATTTTTGGCCGTTTTTAAATAAAAATCATTTTCGTTCCTTATAATGCTTAAAAACGGGCTTTGTGACAGTCTTTACATACTTTTTTAGCGCTAATATTAAAAAAAAAAAAAAAAAAAAAAAGAAGATTTTCCTACCCTCTTACCTAGCTTTTTCTGGACCGTTCCCCGCACCACAACACTTTTTTTTTTAGGCCTAATGGAAACCTTATTCCGCATTGTATTGCTATAGACTGCAGTGTGGCGGTAAAAAGCAACTTATTGCCGACATAGTAGAAAACGTGAAGGTAAGTAAAATGGTAACTTGTATATGTTGAGCAAACGGTACGTAGAAACACTGGGCAACGTTGGTAAAGCCCTCCACTCGATACGAGGGGTGTTCGTAAAATACCCGGACAAGTCCCATAATTGAGTCATCTTTTATTCCATTTCAATCAAATTTGCATGATATTTTAATGACGAGTGAATATTAAATCGATAACGGCATGTATTAATCATCGTGTATGTAAATTTGCAGACAGTTAACCCAACAAACATGGAGTTTCCAGAACTTGTCCGGTTTTTTTATGAACACCTCTCGTACATACGTATATGTCTGTGCAGAAATTCAGACACACTTAGCTCACCCTGACGCCGAGAAATAATTGTAGGTCTGTGTTCTAGTTATGTCCCAGGAGGACTCTAGGATTCCACCAGCAGCAAACCAGTCTGTTGAGGTACTTCCGGTTCCGTCAAAAACGACAAAGGCCACTTCCGCATCACCCTCGTACAAGGCAAATTTCACCTGCAATCACCACGCCGTCGTTAATTGCGGACGAATAACTCTGGAAAAAAACTCCCGTACCGTTCTTAAGCAAACTGTTACGGACGGCACTGGAGGTTTTGCTGGCCTACGCGTTCGCAACTGCATTGCCGTACTTGTATGTTTCTACAACAACCAACCAAGTATTGTAGAGTCTTAGATACAAAGCAAGACAGACCAAAACGCCATAGGATAAGTTGGCACAGTGCACTATTTTCTTGATCGTATTCAGCACGACCAAAATGGCTGCCCCAATAGAAATTTGCGTGACATAATATGCTATCTCAAGGGAGATAACATATACAAACTGTACTAGTACATTTACGACGTCATTTTAAGAAAAAACTGCTAAGCATCTCCAGCGATATTATTATGTTCTCAATCCTCGGTAGACTAACATGCCATGTCTCTTAATGATGTTTAACTTCTATTTTTCATTATCTGACTTTTATCTGTTATCATTTACTTTGCTATACTTTGGTATCGATAGTAAAGCCATAGTGATATGTCTAAATCCTCGGTGGTCATTGAGCACGACTGTTATTTCGAAAGTTATACACATTTTGCCTATTTTTGGTATTAATTGTGATAATGTCTCTCCAATTTCGTGAATATCTGTGGTCACAATTAGCTCTGTTCATTATGCGTGTGTGTCTATTTACACCCTGACCCTCTGATATGGCTGTGGCAAATGAGCACTGTTCATACTCCAGACTACTATACAGGAAAATGCTATTGGCCGCACCATAGCTCTATTACAGATGACAGGGAATACCTTTAAAGTCAGGCACAACTATATAGTATATTTACTTATCCCGTCAACACAGTGCGTATGTGCCGTGATACATGGTACCGTGAAACATTTTTGATATCCAGTCAATACTATTTTTGCATTTTACAGCCATTTGTAGGTGTTGACGGGATAAATAGAATAGTAGGTTAATGCCGTGAATGGGAAAAAAATATCTGGCGCGGCACGGAAACGGGATGTCCTCGGCAGAGCCTCGCCCATCCCGTTTCCTGAGCCTTGCCAGATATTTGTTCCCATTCACGGCACTAACCTACTATTCTCTATATAGGTAGTCATACTGTCACAATGTTTCCCTCGATGACCCTATCAATGCATACATATATACTTGTCTGCCATGCACATTCGTTTAAACTGTATTCATTTTACAACAATTATAAAAAATCGTGAGGGAACTTGGAGAAATGCTTTCATGTTGGCACAGATGGAGACACATAAAGGCGAACCTGCCATGCAATCTGCCTGTTGTCTTGGTGACCGTTAGTAGCGTACATCAAATCTTGAAAAACAAAATTTACAATGTACATACTGTATTGTCAGTAGAAGAGTCGAACATATAAATAACCGGCCGGACGGACGGACGGACGGACGGACGGATACATAACCGGCCGGACGGACGGACGGACTCACTCACTTTGAATTAATTTATTGAACTATAAATTTTAAACCATGCCTGTTTTTGCCTTCCTTTACAACCACTTTCTCTGTATTCGGCCCATTGGCACAGTTGCGCAATAGGTTTGTCGGCTGCTGCATCAGCGGATAATTCCGAAGATAGTTCGGTAAAATTCGTGCCTACTTTTTTTCATTATTATTATTAAATAACCTAAACAAAAATATTTGTTTTACAACCGATGTCGGCTAGTTAATCTATACTGTTTATATATAAACGTATTCATATTATACTGTTTATAATCATAGAAACGTATTATCTGTGTATGCAAGTACGGATAATTCCGAAGCTGTTTCTTCGTGTATTATCGCCCTTGGGGACTCTTCAGCGTTGTGCGATAAAAGTAGTCGATTGCACGACAACACAAATATTTTCAAATGCAGTAACTTCGTATGCTATATTCAGTATACTTCCGACGTAATATACATTGTTGTAGAAGCCAAGGTGCATGATTACGTGGTTACAACAACAGCAACGGCTGAATGTGTTGAAAGCGCGCCCACTCCAAAGTAAGTATTATTTTATATTTTCCTTAATAGGCAACGGATTTTGATGAAATATGGCGCAGCAAACGCGTCTTCGTGTGCTGCATTTGGTGGTCCCGGGAGTTCGCCACATACTTATGTCGTTTATGCGAAGAATGGGTTTCCGTGTCAGTAGATTCTCCGCAAAACCGACAAAAGATTGGGCCAAAATACCGAGAGCACAAAATGCAGCTTAACAAGACGTGTTTGATACGCCATATTATTAAAAATCCGTTACATACTAAGGAAACAATAAAAGAATACATACTTTGAATCTGAGGGCTTCTGGAAGTTTCAGAACGTGTTGTTGTTGTTGTAACCACGTGATCATACACCTTGGAAGCATAAGGCCCTTCGGGCCAAATGTTTCGTCGCCCGTATAAAATATAGACAGTTACAGAGAGGGGTTGTAGACAGATGGCTGTTCAGGGAGGTTCGACTGTAGCAACAAATATAAAACGAACATTTACTGCAAACTGCATAACTTTATCACAATTGGCAAGTTGTTTTAGTCTACGTTCCAGCGCGTCCAATCGTCTCTTCATGTCGGACAGGCGCGTCGATTCTTCGAACGAGCTGGCGTTTCGTACATCTTCGAGTAGATCCCGAGGGAACTCGGTGGGACCAAGCGCGGTCGCCCTTTGTACTACGGGGGTTTCTTCTTCTTCTTCGGGTTTTGTACTACGTTCCGCATCGACATCGTCCCAGATTTTTCGAAGTCTGGCACTGCCGATCCCGTACTTCTTTTTCGTTTCGTCGGCCGTCGACTTTCCACGGGCGGAAATAATTTCTCGAATATTTTCCGGAGACAAGTAGGTTTTTCGCATGTTTGCAAAATAGCTTTTCTATCTACAGAGGGGGACATTTGTCCAACATGGAATTCCCAAATCGTTCGAAATGGTCGAAATGCTTGCTCGGGGTGCTCGGGGTGCTCGGGGTGCTCGGATTGCGCGCCAGATTGCTCGGATTGCGCGTCAGGAAATCCAGTCCGCTCGGGAAGGTCGAAATGCCTGCTCGCGATTCCCAGGGGGCTCGGGTTCTCTGGGTGCCCAGTTTGCTTCCCAGGATTTCTATTTTTGCTATCCTTGTTGGCTAGAAAAGGATATTTTATACGATTGTCGTGTTTTTGCTGAGTATTGCTGCGTATTGCTGCGTATTGCTGCGTATTGCTGAGTATTGCTGAGTATTGCTGAGTATTGCTGAGTGGTGGTGGACAATCGTAAAAAATATGTTTCTCCTGGGAAAGCCCCCAGGCGTCTCGCACATTCCAAGCACTTTGAGATTCCCTGTTGGACACATGTTCCCGTGTTTCTAGAAAGACGCTTTTGTAGCAATGCCGAAAACCTACTTGTCTCCGAAAAACATGCGAGAAATTGTTTCCACCCGTGGAAGGACCACAGCCCGCAACATCAAAAAGAAGTACGGAATTGGTAGCGCAAGACTCCAAAAAATTCTGAACGAAGCTAGTAGTGCAACTCCCGAAACTAGCAGTACAACACCCCTAGCGTTTGCTGGCGAATTTGGAGTCGTGTCTGGGGGTTCTAGAAGACCGTTTGGTGGAGGTTGGAACTAGCGCGTTTTCGGACACTGGTTCCGAGACTAGTGCGTCCGAGGCTAGCGCTCCCAAGCCTAGCGAGCCGAAATGCGAAAAAGACTTGGAGGTGCACGACATTTGGCAAACGATGGAGAATGCAAAGTGGTGTCTTGGGATTGCTTTCGCTGTGTATGCAGTTTGCAAACCATTGTTTCCATTCGTGTCTCTAGAGGCTTGTAGACTCTGGAAGAACAAACCAGATCCCGACGCCCAGTTCGTGCACTCCGCAAAACAGCCGAATGAAACTAGCGACTCCGTACACCCTCCCTCTGGAGGGCGCAACCCGTTCTACATGTAGTAGCCATTTTGGAAAATCCTCCCTATTGGGAACTTCGATGTGGTCTAGATTTTGTTTTGCTCTTGGGAGACGATTGTTCGACTTTCCCAAATGTAGACAATTGGGTGGTATCATTTTTCTACCTTCTTTGGGGAGAGGTTTTGTTTGCAGTTGGGAGTCGAGATGGGGGCCAGTGCAGGGGGAATCCCCCTATCTCTACATATCTGTCCAATCGATCTCGTCGTCGTCGCTGTCGATGCTCGCTCCCTCGCGAGGTTTTCCATCCCGCAGTCTAGCCACCTCCTCCTCCAACTCTACCACCCTCCTCTCCAGTACCAGGATCCTCTTCCTGGTCGCAGACTTCTTCTTGCTACCCTCCGTGGTTCTATCTTCTGGCCCCTCGGGACACCTGTTCGAGCGATGTTGCCAGAGAGTCTTGTAGGTGGCAAACTTCCCTCCACATCCGGGACACTCTCTCGTGGGAGGTCTGCACGGGTTCTTGCAACCCATGTGTCTTCGAAGATTTGCGGGCTTGTCGAAACCCTTGCCACATGTTTCGCATTCCTTGTATGGCATTTTGGCAAAATTGTTTGTCTATTCCAATGGGAAACATATCTTCAATTGGGCGTTCGATTGTGGATGTGGCGAGGCGAGACCTCCAAAAATTGTGGCTATCGTGCAGAAACCCCCATCCACTATTGTACCAAACCGTCCACAATCGTACTACCAGTCCCATTGGAACATTGTCGTCTGCCATTTCTGTTTGCCTCTTGGGAGAAAATAGTGGCTCCGTGCAAAATGGACTAGAAACCCCCATCCACTATTGTACCAAACCGTCCACAATCGTACTACCAGTCCAAAAATTGTGGCTATCGTGCAGAAACCCCCATCCATTATTGTACCAAAACGTCCACAATCTTTCAAAAATTGTGGCTATCGTGCAGAAACCCCCATCCACTATTGTACCAAACCGTCCACAATCGTACTACCAGTCCCATTGGAACATTGTCGTCTGCCATTTCTGTTTGCCTCTTGGGAGAAAATAGTGGCTCCGTGCAAAATGGACTAGAAACCCCCATCCACTATTGTACCAAACCGTACACAATCGTACTACCAGTCCAAAAATTGTGGCTATCGTGCAGAAACCCCCCATCCATTATTGTACCAAAACGTCCACAATCTTTCAAAAATTGTGGCTCTCGTGCAGAAATCCCCATCCACTATTGTACCAAAACGTCCACAATCGTACTACCAGTCCAAAAATTGTGGCTATCGTGCAGAATGGACTAGAACCCCCATCCACTATTGTACCAAAACGCCACAATCGTACTACCAGTCCCATTGTCGTCTGCCATTTCTGTTTGCCTCTTGGGAGAAAATTGTGGCTATCGTGCAGAATGGACTAGAACCCCCATCCACTATTGTACCAAAACGTCCACAATCGTACTACCAGTCCCATTGTCGTCTGCCATTTCTGTTTGCCTCTTGGGAGAAAATAGTGGCTCCGTGCAAAATGGACTAGAAACCCCCATCCACTATTGTACCAAAACGTCCACAATCGTACTACCAGTCCTATTGGAACATTGTCGTCTGCCATTTCTGTTTGCCTCTTGGGATAAAATAGTGGCTCCGTGCAAAATAGACTAGAAACCCCCATCCACTATTGTACCAAAACGTCATCTTTTGTACTGCCAGTCCCAATTGTGGATTTCTCGACTTTCCCAAAACGGGATGTGTGTGCAATTCGTATCCACAATCGGGAGGTGGTATCATTTTGACTCCCTATATACTACTACATCTGGGAAAGATTAACGCAGGCTGTTGTGTCTAATTGCAATGCAGTTCATGCTGCTATTTCAAATCTGGGAGGTTTTACTTGTTTGTATGTTTCTACTTTTGTTTCTTTGTTGATAATTTTGGGAGGAGGGGTGGGTGGGGTGGGGGTAATTATGTTTTCTTTAGATTGTGTTTTGATTATTTTTGAAAATGACGATTTTTTGCCATGGACAATACCGCGGCAACCATTGACACGTGCAACAAATGCGGCAGCTTCACTGTATATTTTCCACAGGCATTCGGTGAGTTTCGGCTGTCATCGATATAACTCTATATATATGAACAAGGCTTGTAACTTTGGTCGGACACGACCTCGTATCATGACAAAATATATGTTTAGCATTGTAATGTTCTATTCATTCTATGTAATTCTGCATGCAAACCATAATTCTCAAAGCAGCTGTAATTCGATATTCTTTGCATTATTATGTTCGAACTATGCTATTTTAGCAAGATATCAATAATTCTCAAATGAACATGTGCACTTTCTGCCAAAATATTCACATTAGCGTTAACAAAATTGCGGAATTTGTTATGATACGAGGTCGTGTCCGACTAACGTTAGAAGTCATGTTCATATATATAGAGTTGTATCGATGAAAGTCGAAACACGCCGAATGCCTGTGATATTTTGCCGACAGTCTTACTCCGTGATTATCAGCTACACCACCGACAGCGCTAATCTTGCCAATACTCATTCACTGTCTTTACTCGAAAATACTTGAATATCAAACTTCAATAGTCCAACAGCTTGATTGGCTGAGTATGAGCTGTACTACAGCTCAGGCTCAGCCAATGAAACTGATTGGTTGCGAGTTGAGATCACTAATAGTTGTTGAGAAACGTTTATAAGAATAACGCAGGCGGTTGTGTACCAGTTTAACGTTTTGTAAAGCATGTATTTAATGCAACGCAATATACATGTACAATTTGAGAGATAAGCATGAATACTAACCCTTTGAACCCGAAAGCCCGCTATAGCAAACAGTGCAGATCCAGATGAGCCGGCTCGTAACATCAAGATCTGCACGTTTTGCAAGTAATTTTCATATTTTTTACGACAAAAACACGCCCGTTTTCATAAATGGACTAGTCAGAAAACCATTTTGTGACGGTTGGATTGGTTGTACAAGTAGCATATGAAAATCCATTCCAGTTACTTAGGGGTGAAAGGGTTAAGCAAACCAACATAGAGAGACGATGTGGAGTGTATACTAAAGACAAAAGTGACGATCGTTATCCAAGGTATATAACTCGCATTGATGTTTTACATAGTATGCGCAGAGTAGACGTTACTTTGGCAATTAAGTTTGAGTTTGAACCCTTTCAACCCTAAGGAACTGTAATGGATTGTGATATGCTAATGTTCCGACAATTCCAATGGTCACACAATGATTTTCAGATTCGTCCATTTATGAAAAGGGGGTGTTTTTGTTCTAAGAAATATGAAAATTACTTGCAAAAAGTGTAGATCCTGATGAGACGGCTCGTTACGAGCCGGCTCATCTGGATCTGCACTGTTTGCATAAACCGCTATAGCGGGCTTTCGGGTTCAAAGGGATAACAGAAAACATGTAGTGAAGTTAGGCCATACACATACTTTGGTTCTCTGATATTGCCGCGTCAGGGAAATCCATGCGCGTCATGAAATGTTATCGTCATGGAGAAATGAAAACATACTGTAAATTCGCTACAAGATCAATCAAACACACTACCATGAAACATTATACATTAAATACAATGCATTATGGGAACGACCTAGCTAACTCGTGGTAACGAGATTCATAGAAATACAATTTTAAGCTGCCGTATAAAACCCAGAGCAGTATGTTATTTATATGTATGACCTTGAGCCTCGCACTGGGAACCCGTCTTATTACTATTCTTGATAACCGTGCATTGCAACAATGGCTAGTGATCCGCGCGTAGACTGTGACCCGCCTGTGTGGCTCTGGGTCTATGGTGGCCACAAACGCCCATGTATGTAAATAGTGGACAAATCGTTAGCACATACAACATTGTGCTATACTTAACCCTTAAACCGCTATCTTAATCTTTTGTCGCCTGCTGGTTATTTTCTATTTTCCATTTTTATCATCGAAAACATGCTTTGACAGCACTTTACAATCATTTCCATTTAAAATCATTTCCATTTTCATTCTTTTTACAAGGAATAGGAACCTATTGTATGAAAATAGTCAATGGCGTCTTTTCACAGAAGCAGATCGCAATACATTGAGGGAGCAATCATTTATTTTTCCTGAAATGCATTATTTCATATAGAACTAACAACTGCATATATTTGATGATTAAAAGTATGCAGCATTATTATACTGAATTTATTACATTATCACAGCCAAAATGGCTGTGATAATGTAATAAATTCAGTATAATAACAATTAATAAATTTATCCTAAAATTGAAAATTTCTCCTTCAAAGTAAACTTTGCTAGAAAAGTATACTTTGCAATGTTGGTGAAATAGGCTACTGGTTTCACTGATATCTCCAGGTTTCCTGCTATTTGGAGCATGAAGTCATGTGATACACATAATCTCAAACTCGTTTCCACTTGATATGAGATTTATGAAACTCGTCAGCAATTTTATGCACCTCACCAGTGGCTCGGTGCATAAATTGTGCGTGACTCGTTTTATAAATCTCATATCAAATGAAAATTCGTTTGAGATCCTCTATATACATGTATGTATAGTGTGTGCTTTAACTTGGTCCAAGATATGACGTCGATACAGGTTTTAGTTTTGCCTAATGGTTACTAATTTATTTCATTTAAATGACTTTTACTGGCGTCTACAATGGAAATTAATTTTTAAATGTGGCATAGATCATTTCACAAAATAAAATACGTATTTTTTCCTTGATCAGGGTAAAATATTAATATGATGAACAATATATATGAACAACATGCATAGATTTATAAAATTATAGAATGAGAAACATGTATACAATGATAAAAATGAGATCTTCCGATGCAAGCTGGTTTCATGTATAAAGCTAAGCAAACCTTCAATGTTCTCCACCTGGAATAACTCCGCAAGTGAAGTAACATTGACGTTTTGCGTCGAATATCGACAAAGTCGATACAGTCCAGTAGGATGTGTTGCACGGTAAATGCGCTGTGGCATGGAATACACCATGAACGCGGCTCACCCTTGAGCATACACGAATGCGTTAGTCGTGTAAGTCCAATGCGCTAAGTACAACTTCATACCGGCGTACGTGTCTGTAGCCAGGAGTCCATTCGCACAGAGTTGGTTTCACAGCATGAAGCTTGTAAACAGGAAAATTAGACGAACCTAAATTTGCACTTACGAATAGTTTAGTGATAGGAAGTTTAGTGAAACGAGCCCCATGATTCTCAAGGCAATTGTATATACGCTGGTCGCAGTGGACCTCATTTAATCAGTTACATTCTAGTATGTTATAACAACCATGAACAAAACACTGTGCTGCAATCATGATATGTTAGACAGAGAACTGTCAATCATGATATCGATGGTCTAGTAACATAAGGTCGTAAGTGCTATGCTTTAGCATACATGTAGCAGTTACGACCTTATATTTCTAGACCATTGATATGTTAGACAGAGAACTATCAACAATGCATGCCATGATTTTATTATTGTATCAGCGTGTACACTGCACTGTTGCAATCACAGACATTTGGCGTGTTTCGGCTTTCATCGGTATAATTTATATATGAACAAGGCTCCTAACTTTGGTCGGACATGACCTCGTAGCAAAACAATTTCCGCGATTGTATTAACGCTAATGCGAATATTATGGCAGAAAGTAAACATGTTCATTTCAGAATCAGTGTTATCTGGCTAAAATAGCATAGTTAGAACATAATTACGCAAAGAATATCGAATTACATGTCTTTTTTCTAGGTCGGACACAACCTCGTATCGTAATAAACGAAATAATGTGTTTAAGGATCTAAAGAAAATATGATCTAAAGTCTAAAGTTCATATGATCATTTGAGAATTATCGTTATCCTGCTGGAATACATAGAATGCATAGAAGATTACAATTTTAAACATGTCATTTTGTTATGATACGATGTCGTGTCCGACCAAAGTTAGAAGCCTTGTTCATTTGTATAGAGTTATACCGATGAAAGCCGAAACACGCCGAATGCCTGTGGTTACAATCAGCTTAGGGGGCAAATATACATTTTAAATTAGTGAGTTCTTATACAGTAGCGCTTTGCTGCTCCTTACCTATTTGTATATACTAATATCGTATACATATCGTAATCGTATAGTATTGGTACATTTAATGAGCATATCGTATGATCATATAATTTGGTAAGTTTGTACCGTACCACCGTATAGTAAAAACGTACTATACGAATATTATACAAACATACGATATCCGTTCGTATATACGATATATCCGTACGGATATGGTATGAATATACCATAAAATGTAATATGGTATGTTTGTACGATACAAACGTACCAGAATTATACACATGTATAAAAATCGTATAAACGTACGATCTGAATGGTATATCTAAACGATATTGGTTGGTATGTACGGTACAAACATACCGTACGTTTATATTATATGCATATCGTATAGAAAACATATCGTATTGGTATAGTATACGTATTTTATTGGTATAGTACGTATAGTTGACCTGCAGAAAAGTCCGTGTATCCTTTACAGATTTTCTGATCTCGTTTCTTGTCGGCAACGAATATCAGGTATAGTTGCGATGTTGGTATATATAGAGTTCTGACTGGAGCAATGGGGCTTATGGGGTTGCATCCAGTGTAGATCTACATCAGCCTGTGCATTAGGATCTGCATTTGGATATGACTCTTTGCAAATCCATCAATGAAACACCCGCCATGCTTCTAACAAGAAACATATGTGGTTGTCATGCTACACGGGTGTGCTATTTGCTCTGGAGCTACAGTGATCACAAATTCGAGAAGCTCCATTTCTCCAGTCACAGCCACATTAGGCGGTGGGCCAGGAAGGCTCACCATGCACCCCCCCCCCTTGGCAGAGCCAGATGGGTATCAAAATGTCCGTAAAGATTCCCTGAGTCAGAAAAAAAATATTTCAGTTGCATAAGTTGGGACTCACTATGCCTAATTTGCATAAATCCAAGATGGCCGCCATTGAAAAAATGAAAATATGGCTATTGGCAATATATTTTGTTATGCATGAGATTTTGTTGAGGTTTCCACATCCAAATAGTTAATTCAAGGCAGGATGACTCAGATGCTTCCAATGCCGTACTACTAAAAGCAAAAGAGGCATGTATATATTCAAAATGGCCTCCAATTTTAAAGATTTTCTGTCTTTTTTTTAGTTTTTTAAATAACTTTTGTGGATGTTTTCGAGACTTTAGTTCATAACTAAAGACACATGCTCTGTTATGTTCTATCATACACCCGCATATTTAATAAACAGTTCTTCTGCTGCAGAAACTGGAACTCAATATGCCTAATTTGCATAAAACAAGATGGCCGCCATCGAAGAATGAAAATATGGCTATTGGCTATGTATTCTGTTATACGCGATATTTTGATGAGGTTTCCACATCCAAATAGTTATTTTTAGGCAGGATGACTCTGATGCTTCCAATGCTGTACTACTAAAATGCAAAAGAGGCATGTATATATTCAAAATGGCCGCCAATTTAAGTGGTTTGCTGTCTTTTTTTAGTTTTTTAAACAACATTTGTGGATGCTTTCGAGATTTTAGTTTACAAATCAAGACACATGCTCTGTCACGTTCTAGTATACACTTGGTTATTTAATAAACAATACTTCTGTATGTACTGTTATAACTCGACATATGGTATCATGTTAGTAGTGTTTAATTATCACATTCCAATCAATCTACTTCTGCTGGACAGTACTAGTGGACATAATCTGCATCTTCCTCATATGAACTGTCGCCTGCTTCCATCGTTTCCTGAAGGATGTTAACCAACTCTGGCGGTATTATTTCCCCGCTGGTCCATAAGGGTTCTAATGTTCCTTCCTCCAATGTCCAGCCATGTCCATCTGTTGGTTCTGGTGTAGTAGGCAGTGGTATGTGCGACTGTTTCCAGATAGCCACCTGGTAGTTAACACGTCGTGTATGTTGATGCAGACAATCCTGACATGGTGGTAGTGAACCCATATCGACACTATTGGTAGGATCCAGTTTGTCATCACACTTTTCTTTCAGCTTGAACAGTCGGCACTGATTAATGTCTGAAAATCTGGGATTTCCGTACATAGAACATGTAAGTTCCTCTAGTTTTTGGTACACAGCATCTGGAACATTCCATGTATCACCTACACGCGCAATTGTCGGGATCAACTGTGGCTTCTTCGCCAATGACTTTATTGCGTTAACTTTCCCCTTGCCTTTAAAGGCACTTGTGGTCTCGCAGCCGGTGTACACGTGCAGAACCATGAGTGCCGTGCGATGTTCCTCCGAATACTGACTGGCGATGTCGCTAATATTCGGCAGTCTCTTCTTATTTCCTGACCCACTGTCAAATAAGATTGTTGTATCTTGTAGCTGTGACACGTAATGTAGTAGTACAAAGAATATATCACTGTCTGGACTTCGTACTCTGATGTTTTTGTACCCTTTTTCCTGGCCGTACATGCAATACAGAATTACTCTGGTGTCTGTTTCCTCCTGAGTTGATTCGAACGCACTTATTTCGGTTGTCTCAGTTCTGATACCGTCAGCTGACGTGAACATGTATGCTTTACCGTCACATACCAGCATCACTTTCCTCCCACTGATCTTACTGGCCATGAAGTCCATGCTCCATACTTTGTAGATTACACGTACTAGCTGTTCCTTATTTTCACTGTTCATGAGAAAGAGATGCCAATCTGCTGTACTAAAGATGACGTCTGCCTTCTTTGGCAACATATCAAACAACGCGACACCGATATCTTTGAAGTTAGGAGGGATCGTTTTCATTGAATGAAATAGCGCATTTCCATCTTGAATAACAAGTGTGATCTTGCAACACTGATTGCACCCCTCTTCAACAGCTCAGTTGCTCCTGGATGCGATGTTTCTATGTTGGCAATGGAGACAGAATAGAATGTAAGGTACCGAGCATAATTTTTTCCGTCAAAACTGAAGACGATATCCGGCATAAGATGAAGACATTGGGCATACTGAGGAAAGTTGTTTGTCTTAAACTGCCCGTATAAGTTGAAGTACAAGCCATACGTGATCCATGTAGCACATCCATAGTTGTGCAGTTTTACCAGCTGTCTAATGTAATTTGCTACTTCATCATCGCTGAGAACAGTTTTCATATTAACTTTCACATACGCTTTCAAAAACGTTTTCCTCATTTCTACTTGAAAGAAACTGATTTAAGAGCAATCTCTCCAGACCATCCAGGACATTTTTATGACAGTACATAGCTCGTTCATAGTGTTTGCCGGACATTACACCTTGAAGTGATCCCGCACCTATCAAGTCGGCTTCTAGAGAAACACATCTGAGAGTCCCGAACCGTTCATTTTCTTTCCTAACATTTTCTAGTAAGCACATGCCATGTGAAATGTTCCAATCATGGCTATATGTGAGTTGTACCTCTCTGGTCAGTTCCATATGATGGGCTATGCTTTCATACATACACCCAGATCAAACGTTGTGATTGTGTAGTCCTGTCCAACTTCCTTGGTCGTGTCTTCCGCATAACGTAGACACTCCTGAACTGTTTTGTAGTCCGTTATTGGCTTATTGATAACTGGATAGTAGTCTATTGTTGTCAGTTTTGTAGGTGTCTCTCCAGTTAAAGACACAAACCCGGTCCACGCTGGTACTTCCTGATCAGTTTTACTCCTGTGCAACCGAATCAATATCCAGAGCAGATTTCTGTTTGCTATTTCATTATTTATTTCGCCAGTTTCAGGATGCGTCCACTGGATGACTTCATATCCTGGACTCCTACGTAGCGTAATGAAACACTTAGGTAGAATTTCTACCGATTCCAGTTTCAGCGAGCGAGTTTTTGTCTTTGACACTGTTGGTATTTCTGGTACGACTCCGCCATGATCGTTTTCACAGTCAATGTCCTGCATCATTATACCATGAGCTGTATGAATTGACCCCTTTCCAGTTAGATCATTAATTAGTTGATCGAAGTTGTCAAATTCAGAGTGAAAGATTGATGGCACATTGGGGTCACAAACTATTTGAGCCGTGAGTAGTGTTGATGTGTGTTGTAATGCTTCAGCTATAGCTGTTTCCAGTTCAAGGGAGACGGAATAACTTTTGGAATGTCCCAGACGATTCAACAACGTTGTGAGTTCTGCACTACGAAACATATGTCTAAGAGTCATGCACACCATTATGTGCTTAGGCCTTTTCCACTGTCCATTGGTTACTGCTCTGCATATGTCTTACCCAATGGAACACACAAGTCGGGAAACTTTTGTAGACTGTACACCTAATTTGCCTGACAAAACATAGTTCAAAAACCGTTCAAGCGCAGGGTGTATCACATTTGTTGTCATTGCTTCAAGCTCCTGAACTACTGGGGGCCATCTCAAATCATCCGTGTTTATATATGCCTCAGGAATTACACTTCTGAGATATGATGCAACTTCTTCTAACACATTTTTCGATCCTAGCACATATGCACATTTAACAGCACTTTCTATATCTGTATACAATGAGCTATATACAATGTAAGATTAGTATTTTCCCGTCTTATCGAGCTTACAAAATGCTATTTCAGGGCTGTATTTTTCATTCTTTTCTAGCTTTGCTTTCAGGTTGTCACTTCTATAGTCTCAGTTTGAAAGTTCGGTATTTTGTAGAGCAGTAACGTAGTGGCCACGCAGTACACTGAGTTGTATGCAGATTATGTCCATTAGTACTGTCCAGCAGAAGTAGATTGATTGGAATGTGATAATTAAACACTACTAACATGATACCATATGTCGAGTTATAACAGTAAATACAGAAGTATTGTTTATTAAATAACCAAGTGTGTCCATTAAACAAACTAAAAAAGACAGCAATCCACTTAAATTGGCGGCCATTTTGAATATATACATGCCTCTTTTGCATTTTAG
Source organism: Conchocele bisecta (assembly GCA_029237695.1). NCBI lineage: Eukaryota > Metazoa > Mollusca > Bivalvia > Lucinida > Thyasiridae > Conchocele > Conchocele bisecta. Next base: position 97,466,994 of record CM055271.1, on the reverse strand, counting down.
TAGTACAGCATTGGAAGCATCCGAGTCATCCTGTCTTAAAATAACTATTTGGATGTGGAAACCTCATCAAAATCTCGCGTATAACAGAATATATAGCCAATAGCCATATGTTCATTCTTCGATGGCAGCCATCTTGTTTTATACAAATTAGGCATATTGAGTTCCAGTTTCTACAGCAGAAGAACTGTTTATTAAATATGCAAGTGTATGCTAGAACATAACAGAGCATGTGTCTTCAGTTATGAACTAAAGTCTCGAAAACGTCCACAAAAATTATTTAAAAAACTAAAAAAGACAGAATTATTTTAAAATTGTTGGCCATTTTGAATATATACATGCCTCTTTTGCATTTTAGTAGTACGGCATTGGAAGCATCTGAGTCATCCTGCCTTAAAATAACTATTTGGATGTGTAAACCTCAACAAAATAACATGCATAACGGAATATATTGCCAATAGCCATATGTTCATTCTTCGATGGCAGCCATCTTGTTTTATACAAATTAGGCATATTGAGTTCCAGTTTCTACAGCAGAAGAACTGTTTATTAAATATGCAAGTGTATGCTAGAACATGACAGAGCATGTGTCTTCAGTTATTAACTAAAGTCTCGAAAACGTCCACAAAAGTTATTTAAAAAGCTAAAAAAGAAAGCAAATTCTTAAAATTGGCGGCAATTTTGAATATATACATGCCTCTTTTGCATTTTAGTAGTACGGCATTGGAAGCATCTGAGTCATCCTGCCTTAAAATAACTATCTGGATGTGGAAACCTCAACAAATTCTCATGCATAACAGAATATATTGCCAATAGCCATATTTTCATTTTTCGATGGCGGCCATCTTGGATTTATGCAAATTAAGCATAGTGAGTCCCAACTTATGCAACTGAAATAAAACATTTTTGACTCAGGGCATCTTTACGGACATTTTGATACCCATCTGGCTCTGCCAAGGGGGGGGGGGGTGCATGGTGAGCCTTCCTGGCCCACCGCCTACATACATAGCTCAGGAGCAATGCGCTCCAAAATACCGAACCGGGAAACAAATGTAAAATGCTGATTTTTTTCACCAGTGGTAGCTTGAATATTTGATTGATTGATTGGTAAAAGTTATCATCTGAAACATCTGAGTTCGTTCAGAAATTCAATATGGCCACACATTACGATGTAATAATGTATTATACATACGATATGTATACAATGTATATTAATACAATATTCATGTTCTAAAACATATGTACAATACCTAAAATGGTATTAAACTGATTATGCACCATGTATTGAGGCACAACAATAACCCTACTCGGAGGAACACTACCAGAACAATGTTTGCGAGGATATTGAAGTGTTGTTGTTGTTTGTTGTTGTTGTCTCCCTTATTGCTGGCATACCTTATAGTTATTCCAATATATACATAGGTACCTCCCCTGATAACTAAATTTGCCATTTCCATTCCTCAGTCACTTCATAGCCACGAATTGACATTCTGCAGTTCATAAATCTTGACCCAAACCACCGGACACGCTCTATTCTGCCCCTTCGGATGCACATGATTTGTGTGAAGTACAAGTTGGGTATCGCTCCTGTTACATACGACCAACCACTGAAAAAGAAATCATACAGGCATCACCAGAACTGAACAGGTGGATTTCATCTGTTGATGTCATACATGGGCGCAATCGGGCATGTCGTGGTCGAAAGTGGATTGTCTGATCTATGGGAAACTGTATACGCCCCAAACACATTCAACACATGAAGACAGGGCATGCTTATGCCTTGGACCTGACACATGTAGCCTATTTCATCAACATTGCAAAGTATACTTTACTAGCAAAGTATACTTTGAGGGAGTAATCATTTATTTTTCCTGAAGTGCATTATTTCATATAGAACTAACAACTGCATATATTTCATGATTAAAAGTATGCAGAATTATTATACTGAATTTATTACATTATCACAGCTAAATTAATAAAAATTAATTAATTTATCATAAAATTGAAAATTTCTCCCTCAAAGTACACTTTGCTAGTAAAATATACTTTGCAATGTTGGTGAAATAGGCTACAGGTCAGGTTATTCTAATTTCAAGGCTGAATATATATTTATTATCGAAGAAAATATTTCGTTCTGATTTTGGGATTTCTCAATGCAGCAGGCTACATATGGCCCGGCTGTAAATGACCTAAGCTGTTGATAGGCCGTTAAACACCAATACATTAATCAAAATAAAAATATCCGTGCACTCCGGGCACACATGCCTAGCACCTCGTATCTTGTTGGAAAAATGCTTGATACAGAAGTGTTTGTCTGCAGTAAACATAGGGCGTCTAAAGGCTATTAATAAGATGTTGCTCAAACATAAATTGAAGCCAGATGCAGTTCAAATGGAGTCGGTTGTAACACAACTCACAGACGTTATTGATGGTCTAGAAAGTGACATGGCCGCAGAATCAAGGACCGGAAATTGTGGATTGTCTATCTGAAAATGGTGCGGCTGGTGCTCTTATTTCTGCATGCCGAACGTGCTGGTGATTGGGAACTGCACCTGTTCCGCATTAATGCAATGATCCCACTATTTAACTCATGTGACATGTGGCATACGCCAACCGTGCCCGTCTTTACCATAAACAGACGATGAAGATCCCGTCTATCATGGATGAAAACTGGAGAGCCTACTACCAACATCAGCAGCTGCAAATTATCACTCGTAAAACGCTCTGTACGAGTGATAACTTTCAGCTGCCGATGCTGGTAGTAGGCTCTCTAGTCTTCACTGTACAAGAATGGTTGGTATTGTTGGAGGTCTAGAGCTCACTGACTGGGGCTGGGAGCTCAGTGACAATATGCTGACACCAGTATTTCATCAACATGACAAAGTATACTTCGCTAGCAACGTATACTTTGAGGTAAAACTTTTCAATTTAAGAATACATGTATTAATTTTTTATTATACTGAATGTATTACATTATCACAGCCATTTTGGCTGTGATAATGTAATAAATTCAGTATAATAATTCTGCATACTTTTTATCATCAAATATATGCAGTTGTAAGTTCTATACGACATAATGCATTTCGGGAAAAATAAATGATTACTCCCTCAAAGTATACTTTGGTAGATAAGTATACTTTGAGTAGTAGTAAGGGAGTCAAAATGATACCACCTACCGTGATATCATTTATAACCCTCTATAATACCCCCACCACCCCCGAAAATCAAAAAATTGGTTAACGAGGAAAATTGGGTCTCCCGACAGCAAATTTATGAATTTTTGGAGAAAATAATTTTGAAAAGAGGGAGTCCCAATTATATTGGTAATTGACTTTTGAAAGTATATATTGGTGTCATAAATACATCATGTTTTTTTCACGTCCAATTGAACAGAAAAAACAAGTACCAATATTATTAGAGAAAATGGATAATACAATACAATTTGAATTGCAAATTTTTAATGACTGTGTTGAAGAAGTTTACGAAGCTTACGGGGGTTATAATCCTGTATATAAATTCTATAAAATGAGAACACTAGGTGATATCGAATACATGAAATACCAGCGTAATTTATTACGCTCGATAAAAACGTTGCATTTAAAATATTATACCGGCAATTATGTCAACTATACAAGAGGCAAATACGAACATTAAGACAGATAATGCGTATCGGATATGAAACTAAGGTGTATTATACAAAAAATTTAAAACCCAACGATTCGTTACGAATGTACATTTCTACGATATCGCTTATAAAGATATTGAAAAATTATTATTGAAAAAAAAAAAAACTACTAATTAATTTATAGCCGAGTGTATTTTTTCTTATCGAAAGTATGTACGGGCTATCTGAAATTATTTTTTTCATCAACCTCGAGCGGTCGGACTCGGAACGCCGTTGTCATGCAGTTGTTTACCATGACAACAGCCGGAGTTGTCTGCTCATTTTTTTTTTTTGTAAACTGGCAATTTATTTTTCATTAACCTCAAGCGGTCGGACTCCGAACGCCGTTGTCATGCAGTTGTTTACCATAGCGACCACATTTGTAGGGATAGAAATAAATAAATAAAAAATAAAAATGTTTAGCTCCAACCGCGGCGCGAACCCACGACCCTCGTCTCTATAGAGTATCGCCTTAACCCACACGACCATGTAGGCTGTTTCAATTACACGGGTTATGAACCATGCGTAAATTGATAGCCGAGGTAAACAGAGCCGAGTGTATCAATTACACAGACGGTGTGTACAGTGTAATCCTCGACTGAATTTGTAATTCTCAGTGAAAAACACATATTGTATAGGTATGTAAATTTGTTTACTGCACCAATATAATTAATAATTAATAATTTTGAAAAAATTAGGAAAATTATAAAATTAAGAAAATTAGAAAATTAATTATTTTTTTAAAAATTATTTTATAAAATATCACAATGGTGCTGTAACATTTCTTCCGACTTTATCTCCAAGTTTTTCCCTAAATTTATCCCAATCAGTACACTCAATCTTGGGCATGGTGGCGCGCGCTTTGATTCTTATATCATTTTTTAATTGTTCATATCTCCCCATTTCTTCCACCACGGATTCAAACTCTAAATTTGATATTTTCTTATCGGCCAACGCTTTGGACACCATAACGTCGATGGTATTTTTCTTCGACCTGGCGAGAACAGATATTCTATCATGTTTTCTACATTTTTTCTCGAGTTTTCCACCCGACGCCCTAATTACCATACACAACAACACAGAAACGGCCGACACCGCACATAAAATCCCCGCTACGGGAACCGTTATAATGGTGGATATAGTTGCAGCTGTCCCCGCCCCACACAACACAGAAACACTCGCCAGAGCCATGCTAGATACTTCAGCCATGTTCACCGCGCGCCTATATTTTTTAGCGTTTCTTTTTTTATTTGTATATTCTCTAACTAAAATATCCTGCATAGCGACGATATATTCAACCTAAAATCTGAACTTCTTTCGTTAATTGTACACAGTGTTGATGGAGTGGTATTGACAATTGGAAGCGTTGATTCGTTCATATTTAAATTTTACAAATTTATTTCAATATATTAGTATTTACAAAATAAGTTCAATTAACAACGAGACAATAGTGGAAGAACAAAGTTAATAACACTACCTTTGGAAAGTCTAATTCGATCATAACCGGAGAACGAAACCACCGTCGAACTATCTCCAGAGATTTTAGTGACTCCAACCCCACGTTCTTCCCCATCTACTACAATATTTATCGCGACCGCGCCCACAGGTTTACCACTACCATTAACCGAGCAGACCGCCATTTGGATAACTTCACCCGCGGCTGTCATAGTGTATCCCCACATTTATTACTCGCTTTGGCACCGAACGAATATTCATAGTGCCCCTCAACCAATGGGCCCCGCTTCTCAGCCCAAACTGTGATGGCACGTTTTAGCGTTTTCATTGTTCGCACTATTCCGGCAAGCGCACTGTTTGCGTTATATGCCTCAGTACGAATATAATAAGAGGCCTCCTCAAGAGCTTTGGTCGCGGCTATACGATCATGTTTCAGTTTATCGGAAACTTCGGTTATCTTTCCGTCTAGTTCGGTAAGTGCCGCTTCTCTACTGAGAGAGTCCTCTAAGCGTAACGCATCATAAGCCTCCGTAATGGTCGCCTGGTGGCCTTTTAGGGCTTTCTCAACACCCGACCGGGCTTCTTTTTGAAATTCGGTTATTTTCCCGTCTAGTTCAGCAACCGCCGCTTCTCTGATGAGAGAGTCCTCTGAGCGCAACGCTTCATAAGCCTTCGCAAGGGCTGCCTGGTGGTCTTCTCGGGCTTTCTCAATACCCGACCGGGCCTCTTTTCGAAATTCGGTTATTTTTCCGTCTAGTTCACCATCCGCCGCTTCTCTGAGAGAGTCCTCTGAGCGCAACACCCTATAAGCCTCCGTAAGGTCCGCCTGGTGGTCTTCTCGGGCTTTCTCAATACCCGTTCGGACCCCCTCAACCCCCAACCGGGCCTCTTTTTGAAATTTGGTTATTTTTTCGTCTAGTTCAGTAAGTGCCGCTTCTCTGTTGAGAGAGTCCTCTGAGCGCAACGCCCCATAAGCCTCCGCAATGGCCTCCTTGTGGTCTTCTCGGACCCCCTCAACCCCCGACCTGGTCTCTTTCAGAAATTCGGCTATTTTCCGGTCTAGTTCAGTAAGTGTAGCTTCTTTGCTGAGAGAGTCCTCTAAGCGCAACGAATCATAAGCCTCCGCAAGGGCCTCCGCAAGGTTCGACTGGTGGTCTTCTCGGACTTTATCGATACCCGACCGGGTCTCTTTTCGAAATTCGGTTATTTTTCCGTCTAGTTCAACAACCGCCGCTTCTTTGCTGAGAGAGTCCTCTAAGCGCAACACCCTATAAGCCTCCGTAATGTCCGCCTGTTGGTCTTCTCGGGTTTTCTCAATACCCGACGTGGCCTCTTTTCGAAATGTGGTTATTTCTTTGTCTAGTTCGGTAATTGCCGCTTCTCTGATGAGAGAGTCCTCTAAGCGCAACGTATCATAACCCTCCGTAAGGGCCGCCTGGCGGTCTTCTCGGACTTTATCAATATCCGACCTGGTCTCTTTTCGAAATTTTGTTATTTTCCCGTCTAGTTCGGTAAGTGTCGCTTCACTGATGAGAGTGTCCTTTAAGAGCAACGCATCATAAGCCTCCGTAAGGTCCGTGGCCCTCGATATAGTTCTATTGATCAAGGCCTTTGTTTTTTGGGTAGTTAAAAAGTCGCCCTCTGTCGGGATGAATCCCCCTTCTGTCGGTTCCAAATTCTTTGAATTTGTCACCCAATCGGAAGAACTACCTGGTCCGTATATACTCATTTTCAATAATGTTGATAATATATATATTACGAACATGCGTTTAATTCTAAATAATTTTCTTAAAATTAATTAATTTGAAATTTCTAGGACGACCGAAATCGGGTAATCGTTCTTCAACTCTCGCCCTTTATCATCGCGAATAGAAATCTTCAACTCGTGGATGTGTCCCGATTCCAAAACTTTCATCTCGGGGTGTGGAAAGTCTAAGGTCAGGGTCTCACCATAGAAACAGTCGCTGGCCGGCACTGTTTTCAGTAATGTGGTGGGAGTGCCGTCTACCGTGTTGTACGATGTGTTCACCCGATCCAGGTGCACCCCGAGAGTTTTCGTGACGGCGAAGTTCACAGGGGTCGTGCCGACGTGCTCGCCAGGATCAAACACTCCGTCATCGTTGTAAGGGTATGTTATTTTAAATCCTAACAGTGAGCCCAACCCCGGTGAGATCCTTAAACGCCTATCAACGGTCAATGTCGTGAGCCCCGTGGCTTTCGAGATTGCGAGAGTGACTACACCGGAATCTTCTCCGCGACAAAAGCTTGGAGATCTCCGAAACTCCAAAGACCGTGAGGTACTATAGCATCTGGAGTTCTAACGAAATCCTGAGGTCACTGGTTCAGTTATGAGGTAGTTTCCGAAAGCCACAGGGCTTACACCCTCGACTTCTGATGTGAAAAAACTCGAGCGTTATTTCAACGTTTTTCCACCCGACCGTGAACGTGATTGATCTAAGGCCTACCCGGCGTTGTCCGCAGCAGTTGTCTATTAATTTATGAAGTTCACAACTCCCTTTTTGAACATTAGTGATAGTAGCAAACATAATAATATCCTTCAATGGATACAAAAGCATTTAGCTTTAACTCTAATGCAAAGTACGTGGTCGGTGGTAAATACACGCAAAAAGACGTTGTTAACCGCCTTGTACACCCAAACGTAACGGTTAGACCGGACAGTGGCTTTGCCACCAATTTCCCTAACACGTTTGAGAAATATAGGCTGCCCAAGATTACTACGATGGAGGCGGTAAACGGGTGGAAAGCCACACCAATGCAGTTTTGGCAGAACCAGCTAAATTTTGCTGTATGTTGCGCAACAGCCGGGTGTGGAGTTTCACATAAAGACCATCTAACATCCAAGAATATCATGCTCCGAAGTGTCAACAACTTTCACACGTATTATACTATTAGGAGGATTCTCAAAGAAGTAGGTATTTCTCTACCTCAAGACGACGCCTGGGATCCCATTTCCAACGCATACGACCGTATGGCGTTTGAAAGACTGTGTAACGAATTTAACGTTTCAAAAGACGCGGACTGGAGGCAGAAAGCATTTCCTACCACCACCGGCCTCGGGGACGTTCTCATTCGGGGCCAGTCCGGGAATTGGACGCAGACTGATTTTAGACACGATTACTCCGGTGACCACATCGTCAGTCGGAACGCGCCGGGAATTTTGACCTCGCGACTATGACTTTCGGGCCAGAAGTGTCTGGAGGTCGGCACTGTGGCGTGTTTTCTTGTAAAATGTTTACCTCCGAAACGGGCTCACGTCGATTACATACAGCAGGCTGCTGAGGTTCAGAACGCGTGGACCACATTTATGTTAGATAAGGGTTCTAGGGTTCACGCAGGCCGGGGTTACTCGCGTCAACGAATCTATTCGCACGTACGTCTGGGCGATCCTCGGCGCACAGAAAGCAAACTCGCAGTTCTATACTGGGCACAGGAACAGCGTTTGATGCACAAAAACAATTCTTGGCACTTGTAGAGGACGCCATCTCAGCTAAGGTACCTGGAGAAGGCGATCCAGAATTATCAAGACTTTTGCAGACTGCCAGTACCCCAGTGGACTATGTATTTGGAATAGGTCTTTATATGGCGCCGAGCAATATGATACTACGAGACGACCCGGTTGATGGTTACAATAATCAAATCGTAATCGCCACCGCCAATCAAAAAATCGGTCACAACGGTAACGTGAACACGGATATCATCAAGCGCACCCCCCACCCCCAATGATGACGGGCGCGGAGTTGTAAATTCAAAAAAATTTGGAAAAGATTTCATAAAACCCCCAAAACACAAAATGGATACACCTCCCTCAACACAATCGAACCCAGTACCCCCAATTAGTAAATTGGATGCACCATCAAGTTCCATCAACAATGTTGAAACACCAATCATCAACAATGTTGAAATTGGAAGCACAACACACGAGGAGGAGAAATTAGGGCTCGTCGTCGCCCTCGTGGCGATCGGATTATTTACGCTTTGGTTTTAGGAACTCTCTGGCGAAGAATAGTAGGAGACCGGCGATTGCCACGATTAAAGCCCAAGTATTTTTGGCTAGGCATCCGGCCGTTTTTGATAATATAGATAGCAAGTAAGAAACGATACTTCCGATCAGTCCAGGTAGTGCGGCAGCCGCCTTTTCGGCTAATTTAGCCAGGAGACTGGCGAGGGCTTTTAGTTGTTTTTTTACCCACTCCTTGGCTCCGCCTGATGGCGCGGGTGCTGGTGCGGGTGCTGGTGCGGGTGCTGGTGCTGGCGCGGGTGGTGGCGCCGCACCACCAGTGAAAGCTAGAACTATGGTTGATATAGTCATGCTGATAGCAACGAGGATGCTTGCTATCGTAATGCCCTGTTCTCTGAACAGAGTGCGAAGACGCTCACCGAGTGTCGTCTCCTCGTGCAGGACCCTCGAGATTGTTTCGCGGATCCGACTTATTTGGGTGTGGAGAGCCTCACGGTTAGTCAATGCAACCTGCAAGCGAGCTTCTCTTTCGTCCCGCAACGACCGCAGGCGTTCGGTGATCCGCTCGGTAGATTCTCTATCGTCACCAGGTTCCTCCAGTTTTCTTTCTTCTAGCGCGATATGTTCATCCAGCGACGAGAGTTTGGCGAGGTTAAGGACCAGTTCGCCCGGACCGTTTGCATAACCTTATCGAGGCCCCGGAGTTCGCGAAGAGGTAACGGTGGGTCATCGTTAGACCCTTGATCGAGGTTGAGTATTTCGTTTTCGCTGAACGTGGTCTCCACCGCGTTAATAACGTCGGTGGCCACTTGAGGGACCTCGCTGAGCTCGCTGAGCTCGATAGAAACTGTCGAGTCGGCCATCTTATCTTTTAGGTTGTTTACGGGCCTTACAGCTGCGGCCCTCAAAACAATGTTCGTATTCTTCTTCCAATCTACGAATCCGAGTTCGTTCCTTATGAGTTGGCCACCGCCCGGGTTTCCTGCAATAGTGCCCATCGCTAGGGGTTTACCGGTCCTCGTGTTGATGATTGGGATATTTGATGCTGCTTTTAGTCGCAATCTACCGTTCAGATCAAATTTGAACTTGGAGTAGTCGCGACCGACAGATGGGACCAGACCTTTTTCTGCCAAACTGTTGTAGTAGTTGTTTACAGCTCCCTCGAGTAATTCCCGACTTTGACTAGTAGTAGCGCCACCTAATTCCCCCGATTGGATTGGAACTGGAGGCTGTATCAAGGGCGTTTCGTCATTATAATCATCTATGTCATCATCATCCGCATCGAGGTAATCGTCTCTGCCGATTTCATACATGTCATTATCGTAATCAGCCATATTAATTTAATTATGTATTAAAGACAAAACCATACGGGTTTAATATAGATTCACTAAATTATGTCTTCGAGTCAATACGGTCGCAAACTCAATCCATACCGCAGACTGCGTGAGCCCCTCGGGGCAAAAGGCGTGAGACAGAGTGTCGTTATTACGAACAACCCATCGACGATCGACCAGAACCAGCAGCTCTTGGTCCGCTTCCCCAACCTGGGAGCTAACGGCAACCGCTTCTACATCCCGCTCGACTTTGAGTTGCTGGAGAGTCACATGCCCTACTATCAGAGCGCTTTGGCTGACCGCCTCGAATACGAACTAACGTTCAACGACTACGGCCGAGTTCTCATAGCCAGCGACATGTTATCGACGTATACGATCGATAATGTTTCGCTGGAGTACGACATGGTCACGATGCCCGAACTCGCGCGATTGATCAGAACCCAGTACGCCGGGCGCGTTGCCATACTTTACGACCGCGTTCTTCGCCATCGCAAGATGACGAAAGACAAAGGCGACACATTGTGGAATATTAACGTCAACGTACCCGCCCGCTCTATGAAAGGTATACTGATGTTGTTCGAGGATGCTCGGTTCGCGTTCGGTGCTAGGAAAACCGACAAATACTATAACCCCAAAATCACGAAGGTAGAGGTCACGATCGAGGGAGTACCCAATCAATTCTACAGCGCGGTTCTTCGCGCGCACCAGCAGTGGGACGAAGTAAGAAAGCTGTTTGCTGCCGGCTCCAAGCGCTCCCCGGAGGTTGCCGTGGTTGCCAAAGACCTGCAGCTCTCGGCCGTCTCCCTCGCGGAATTTCTGAATACCAAATACGCGCTATGGCTAGACATGCGAGCCAGCGACGACGACCAAATACACGGCAGCGGACGCCAAGTTGAGAACGCTAGCGAGGGTGTGACGATCCAGATAACCAAAGAGGCGGAAGGAAATGGGCCATTGAACGTGTACTTATATATAATTACAGACGCACAACTCAACATCGAAGATGGCCGATACGTCTCAGCACTCTACTGATTTATTAAAAAAATCATCTAACGATTTATTAATTAATTTTAAGAAAATTAGCAATCAATACCAATTCTCGATTGGAGATGCCCACTCTGCCATAATATGTGGGCAGACAGGATGCGGAAAAACGGTTTTCATCCTAGACTTGCTCGAGGGCTCCTACCGCGATGCCTTTCGTCACATTGTGATCCTGTGTCCCACTGTGCGGCACAACGATACTTATCAGCGGCGCCCGTGGATATGGACCGACCCTGAGGTATACGTTATTGACCCCGGTGATAGGCTTCACGATTGGTTGCGTGGTTTATACCAAAAATTCCAGGGTGAGCCCACCCTAAATGTGATTGACGATTGCTCGGCCAAGGCGGCGATGACCAAAAAGAAGGACATGCTCTCCGAGCTCGCATTTTCTGGCCGCCATGCTAGGCAAAGCGTATGGATATCCACTCAAAAGTACAACGCCGTCCTCAAGGATCTGCGCGAGCAAACTAAATGGACCGAGACTCATTCGATGACTGTCTTCGAGAGAATGACGTTATCCCAATGCGCGAGGAGCTCCTGGAGGTTCGACGGATGCTTTCGGAAACTAAGCACGCCAAGCTTTTGCTAAAGACTGATCAACCAACTACTTACGAAGTTATCAATTAATTTTATAATTGATTAGCAATTACTGAACAAATGCTGAACAATGCTGAACAATGCTTAGCAATTGCTGAACAATGCTGAACAAATGCTTAACAAATGTTGAACAAATGTTGAACAATGGTTAACAATGTTAACAATTTGGTGCTCCGCTGCGAGCTTTGTTGCGAGCATAATGGTGATCATAAGTATCGGGTGGTGTGCTTTGCAATATGTTAAAGTGATGAGACTTGTTAGAATAGTTAAATTAATTTTAAGAAAAATGAACTGCGACGAACTTCTCGATCAGCTAATGGAAGAAACCTCAACTCCGACTGCCAACATAGATAATGATCCGACAGAGCAATCGGAATCAACTCCAACGGCGGTTGGTATTGGTTGAGTGCAACGACTCCGAATGAAAATGAAAATGCGGCGCGATGAGAGCGGCTAGCTGCGCTGGTTGCTGGGGGACAATCGGAGCATTATCTCGGTAGGCGTCCTCTCAGTTTTTCAGGTGGATAAGATGTCAGATGCGGAGAATCGATAAAATGTATGCGCGATACGAATCTAGGTTAGGTGCGGAGATGACAAAAACTCTCGGATCGGCGGCTATTCATTTGTTTTACGCAACCGCCGTTAGTATACTTCTCCCTATACCAAACACCGCGGGATTGATTGATGAATCTAGAGAACTGACCCTTTTTATAGGTCACACTCTTAGAACAGCCTGCTGCTCAATTTATCACAAGTTTTGGAATGTACTTAGCTCCGCTGACAACCGCGTTGACCACGGGTAAACACTGTCAATTTGACATATATGCCACCCACGAACTATAAAGCCCTAATATTATAACATGATGACACAAGACACACCCGCGAGAGTGACGGAGTTGAACCCGATTGCTCCAACCCAATCAAACCCGAGTGTTACTCCGCCACTAGATGACATACAGCATATAAAAAATCCCAAAATGACAGGCAGCTGGGCGGCGGCGGCTGCCACCAACCCAAAAGTTAAACAAGATAAAATACTCGCCGAGCTTCGAGAGGCTAAAACAGTCGTTGCAATCGGGGACGGAGACAGCAAAACATCTGAAGACAGAGTTGAGTACACCCCCAATTCACGAATTGGAAGCACACTCAACAGCCAATACCAACTGCCGTTGGGGTTGGGCGAATCCAATTGAACCCAAATTCGTGAATTGGAGTTGGGTTGTTGGTGTGGTCTGGCAGTTGTTGGTGCCCTGTGCGTGTGGAAATACCCCATATTATCGAAAAAACAACCAGCCAGTGTTCAGAAGAAAGTTTTACGAAACACCAATCGCGATTGGATGCGCCCCATTTAAACATTGATCGCGACCCCATTTTATATGCAATAATTATAATGGCTGAACAAGACGGTAAAATGTTAGTGAATGCGCCTTTATCACGCCGTGGTGTCAGGTTTCAGTATCGGGTATGCTCGACTATCAAAGATGGCCCTAGGAGTATTCGCTCCCAAAGTGGACTTTACTGCGAGAGACGTAGGGCTCGCGACCTTAGGATGTAGCGGCCGCAGTTTTGGACCCGAGATTATCTAGTTAAAGCTAGGAATTCTACCAGTTTAATATATGGAAATAAATGGCTTCAATCGCAGTAATAGTAGGTGGTGCGCTTGTAAACGCATTGGCGTTCAGCGGTAGCAACTTTATATTCTCTAAAATGAAAAGCTCGAACGATGGAGAGGAGCGTAAGCGGTCACGATTTAGCTGTAGAACAACTCAATAGCGCAAAGGAAGCGTGGTCGAAAAAACGAACTGCCCATCTTGACATTGGTCAATGAAGAGCTTCGCCGCGAAAATCACGCCGCACAAACTTTTCAGAACGTTGAAGAAGCCCACCGCGAGTACGCGCTGGCATATCCGCACAAAAGTCTCGCGCCGCTGGATCGTGAGCCCCAACTTTCAGATTTCTATGTACCGTCAGAGCCCAAAAAGACCGCGAGATCGGGTTCATCGTCCGTGGGAATGGGTGTGGTGGGGCTCGTCGGCTACTATATTCATCGAGATTTTAAATTAATTATTTTAAAATAACTTAATTTATTTAAATATAATATATATAGAACGAATTGTCAGTTGACGAACTTTATTTTGCTATATTGATTTAATGCTAGCTACAGCCCTTAAACACCGCATGGTTGGTGCAAAGGGTAATGATTCGTCTGGCCCGAGATTCTCTCGAGAACGTGGCGGGAGGACGAAAAAGCGGCCACCGTTTTTCGCAAAGCGGATGTTAGATTCCTCCACCAATCTTGGGGGATTAGATTTTCCCAAGTTCCTTCAGAACCTTTAACCCCCAATCGCGATTGTGCTTCCAACAAAGGTTTTATTATTATCGACGCAGTTACCGGACGATCTGGCGAGGGCATGTGGAGATTGTCCGATATATTAGAATACATCGCATACGATGAACACTGAGCAAACTTAATACCAAACTATCGGTTCGCCTAACGCGCAAAGCTAGCGAACGCGTACTATAAGCCCCCCGCGGCTACTGGAAGGGACTCGCTGCCATCAAGAACCTCGCGGCGGCGACCAAGGTTTCAGAAAACGCTGTCAAGGATGGCTCAAGAAGCAGGCCATCTGCCAGATCTGTTTTACCCCGCGCCTCACCATATTCCGCGCTCCCGAGAAATTCGACGTGCCGGTACCGAACCAAGTTCACCAAGCGGATCTCCTGTTCTCTCCCTCACGATCGCGTCGGTCGTAAGACGTACAAGTACGCGCTGACAGTCGTTGACGTAGCGAGTCGTTATAAGGGGGCTGAGCCGTTGGCCACTAAAGAGTCTAAGGGAGGTGGCCGAGGCTCTCTCCCGAATATATAAGAGGAGTCCTCCATCAAATGGCCGAATCTTCTCCAGGTTCGATCCCGGCCGCGAGTTCAATGGGCGCCGGTCTCTCATCTATTGTCTAAGCACGAAGTTTTCTGTCAGACGCGGCCGCGTCAACAATCCACCGGGACCAGGGATCGTGGAACGCTTCAATCGAACCCTGGCTGAGAGACTGTTCGGAAACCAATACGCTAAAGAACTTGTAGACCCTCATTCGCGATCGACCGAGTGGGTGGCCAGACTGCCCGCCGTGGTCTCCGCACTGAACGGAGAGGTGACCAGATAGGTAAGAAGCCCGTAGATGCTATCAAGTTTAAAAGGGTGACGAGCGAGCCCTCTGCCGTCTCGCGCGGGCGACCCGTTGGTTTAGAGGAGCAGCGGCTTCCATCGGATATTGACGTCCGGTACCTCTATCAACCGGGAGAGCTCGAAGGTGGCAGCCGCCGCGCGACTGATCCCGTGTGGTCTCTCAATGTATATCATCTAGATCGATCTATTACCAAGCCCGATGAGCCCGTGCTCTACTATTTGGATGATGGGCCATCTCGAGGGTTTGTCGCGAAGAACTTCTTGGCTGTTCCTTCTGACACCCAGCTACCCCCGGATCGTCAGAGTCTTTAGATTGCTAATTTCATATTTTTTTTTCAAAATTATTAAATAAATCATTAGAGAGGTTCTGTATGTATTCCGTCTGGTAACACACGTCTTTTTATCGTAGTATGCCGAGAGTCCTAATTTTTGTTGACAGTACGTTTTCATAACACCGTCTTTCATTTTAAATAAAACCCCTATTTTGTGCTAAACATCTATAATGTGTTTTCCATCTTCTGTAGTTTTCACTTAGTACTCGTTTATATCTATCCCAATTTTAAATTGTTAGTTCTCTTGGACATTCCTTTCGCAGAGTTTTTTTTTATTAATAGTAATTAAATTTTTCTACAAAATAACACTTACTAGATAACGCTAATCGCACTATCTCCGCTAAATTTCCATTTTGAAAAGTCCGGGCTCTCTTTCGCTCCATTTATCCCAAGCCAACCATTTCTTTTTTTCTTTTCAAACCCGTCTAGTAAGTTAGGTCTAATCAATTAATTCCTCTAATCGTTTTCCACTAACTCCTATATACATACTATCCGTATCCATCATGTATTAATTCAAAGTCTTCTCTTTTTACGTATTTTGTCAAGAAATTCGTAGTTAAAATTCCAACATTCCCTCAATTTAGCTAGTTGATAAACCGCTATTCCACAATGGAATGGTCTCTTAACCGCCACACCTGGGTTTTCTTGAAGATATTTCGTACGCATCTCCTATTCATCTTCCAAATCGTCAAAGAATGCAGATCTTAATGCTTTGTCAACACAGGTTTCGTTTTGTGTATATGTCGTATTTAAAATGTCTCTCCGTTGCCTCTATATCATTTTTCCACAACACGAGTTTCCTAATAATTTCATTATGTCGGCTACTGGTTTTTTATTTGGTTCTACATCACCCGTTTCGTCTTGCGGCTATAACTTCTTTTGTGAACCCATTCGAATGGTTTTCCGCTAATATAATCTATAACACCGATGAACTCCAGTTATTTCTAGGCCGTGTTTTAAATACCATTTCAACAGTGGCGCGTACAGCAATACATAGTGGCTGTCATAGATCCCACCAATTTTTTTCCATCTCCTCAGTTCGGCCAGTATCTTTTAAATATTTTTTAACATGTGTTGTGGGAACTTCATCAACCTCTACTTCTCTGTTTATAAAATAGTGGGGACATTTCAGAAAACTTTTAAGTTGTGTGGAACTTCTATATCCACCTCCGCAAACCCAAACCACCGTCTCCAGATAAAACTCTTTTACAAAACTTTTTTTAATAAATTTAGGATTATGTGGGGTATCTATATGGTGTATAAGTTTCTCTCCCCACACGGCATCTCTTTATTTAACTTAGATAAATATAACGCGTTTGCGTCGTACCCCAATCCCCAAAACAGCCTTGCACGGTTTGGAACCCTGGTCCTAATATTTGAAACACCAGCTTCTGCATATCGTGTAAATACTATTGATGGACTGCCAACTAGAGCGTCCTTCATCATTTCGTATGTGTTTTCTTCTTTTGGTGCATATGAGCATCCTCCGGTATAATCGTCTTTGAAGATTTTTGTTCTTTAATGGTTCCACTCAATAAATATTGTATAGCTACATCCAGGTAGTGTTTACCGCATCTTTGAAAATATCCACACCTCTGAGTTTATAAAATTTCACACATTTTATTTTTTTCCACCGCTTCTAATATATAATATTTCAACCAATCTCTGAAAGTTTTCATATTATTTTCTTCGAAAATTCTAAGCGAACATTTTACTTAATTCTGTTTTTCATAACTATTAACATTTTCCCAGATAGTTTGGAATACCAATTCTCTATATCCGTAGTCCTGGGTAATCCAGTTTGTCTGGAGAATCGAACCACTCATAAGGAAAGAAAGATTTCTGTCCTTTGCATTCGTAAGGCCTTTTATTTTATCCAACTATCGTAACTTCCACCGGGTCCTAGATAAAGTATTACATCCAAGAAATCTAAACTGTGGAGTAAAATAGAAATATTGTTGCGTTTGCACGTTTTTCCGACCAATTACTTTCCTTTGTTGTTGATGCCAGTTCGCCTACTAGGTATTTCGTTATTAAGTTTTTATATCGTACTTACTGCTGTTAAAACCTATAAAACCGGTACTTGCTCTATCCACTGTTTCGATCTTGGCGATTTGGTTTTTTACGTAAATGTTCTGTATTAAACCCATATCTTGACCACACTTCTTCTCTTATTAGCTTTTCCCCTGACTTTCAAATCTTCTAAGAATTTTTCTATAAGTTTTAGCGGGATCTTTATCACAAATAAGAGTTACTGTTCCTGAAGAAATTATCTCCTATACTAACGCTTACCGGAACGTGCTCGGCTTCGTACTCTAGATTATTACCGAGAGTTTCAAATTCTGGGTTGAGATATGCCTCAAAATCGTATACTATCTGATATGGATAAAGAGTAGTGTCGCAACCGATCTTTATGTCTTTACCAGTTCTTTGAAATTCGCATTCCCACATAACTACTAGGTTGAATTCTTTGTTTCTTCTAATAAGTGTATCTCTTCTCATAGTGGATGCGCGTTCTTCTTTTCTATGTTTTGCATGAATCTCACACCCGTGCCAGTAACAGCCGTGATATTGATATACGGTATTGGTTTCTGGACAGTATCCATCTACTGGAGCTCCTAAAATCCATCTTTTCACCCCCGTGTCCACACTGTTTCGTGGTGAATGTGAATTCCCTCACGCTTTTCCACAGAGTACATCCAATCGATCGCCCCATAACTGTTAGAACTTTTTGGGTAGAACGCTTTCTCGAACGAACGAACGCGGGCGCTCTAAATAATTACCATCACATACTACTTTTGTCTCACCTTTCATACATTTTGGTCCGTGTCTCTTCATATTACTCGCTTTCGTGAATTTCTGCTTGCAATTATCGCAGGCGTAAATTTTAGATAGGTTTTTTAAGGTTTTTTATTAGAAAAATGCGTGATTATTAAACAGTCCTATTGTCATTGGTTTATTACCTATTGCCTTATAGTGCGCTGGTACCTTTTTCAACCACCATACGTTAACACATTGGTGGGTTGATATACTTCTATACCGATTTTAAAAAACTCTTCAACCTTTTCAGATCTGAAAAAGGAATTGGTGAAACCACATTACTACCAAAATATTGCTTACTAAGTTCTTTCGACTTTTCTGTACATCTGTCGGGTCTTTTATCTGTCATATGCATAGCTAGACACCTGAACAGACAAAGGTCGTCATTATACTTATCTAAATAATACATACCTTTTTTATTCTTCAGCCATTCTGGAAGTTCTCCTCCTGCTGCTTCTTTGGATTGTAGTCCCAAATCTTTTCCCCTACTACCCTGTATTAGCTTTACGAAAACCTCTACCCATCTTACAAACTTCCACTTTGTATTCGGTCTGTCTATTTTATCGGACATTATTCGTGTTTGCTCCTTATCTGACAGTCATTTTTTAACGGTTTTCATTGATGATAGTGGTTCGCTACCACCGAGATTTGTGTGCATTATTATAGTTACAGGTTTTCCATTAATTTCCTCCATATTTTCTAGCTTGTAAGAATATGAATATCTCAAATAAAAATTGGTTGTTATATACGGAGCGAGTTTCAGACGTGCGTTCAGACTCGTTAATGTTAATGTTTTTACGAAAGGATAATGTAACTACCCGTCTTCCATTTTCTACCTTTTCCAATGTTTCATCGTGAGCCCCCAATATTTCTTCACCTTTTTCCACTATCGCGCGAACGAGAGATTTGTTCATTATTATTGATGGCCACCTGTGTTTCTAATTTGGGACAAATTATTGGTGCTTGAAGGTTTTATTACACTAGCCCTTAACTCCGCAATACTTTCTTTTTGAATTATGTTACCAATTCATCCGCTAGTGAGAGGTTTGTAAATGCCCCTCTTTTATAGGCGCGGGTAAACCGCTTCATAAACGCCTCATTCTTTGTGGCATTTATCAGCTTTGTCAACCCCCTAACTCTCAACCGTGTACTATAAGTAATCCCTAGAGATTCGGCTTCTCTTCTCAAACTTTCTATTTCTGCTCTAGTTTCTGGCGTTATCATATTTTCTGTATTATACTTTTGTATATATACTTTTGTTTAACCTATCAAATTTATCTGTTCAATTGGACGTCAAAAATTTACATAATGTTTTTTTCACGTCCAATTGAACAGATAAATTTCATAGGTTATATATATACATATATAATGGAGTGTGAGACTTGTTGTAAGACGTTTACGTGTAAAGACTATCTACGAAGGCATCTAGCGAGACGTAGAAAGTTTCCTTGTGCCCCTCCCCCACAATTTCAATGCCCTAGATGCCCTTGTAAATTCGTTAGTGCCCAAACTCTTTGTAGACATAAGCAACTACGCTGTCAGGTGGCTAAAGGTGAACGTGGTAGACTAGAGCTGGTAGAATTAGTTGCTGATCTGCGAAATAAATTAGCTATATCGGAGAAGAAAAATGAGGAATATAAACTATTGTACTTACATGAATGATTTCGACTTTTTTCGAAAGTCAATTACCAACATAATTGGGACTCCCTCTTTTCAAAATTATTTTCTCCAAAAATTCATAAATTTGCTGTCGGGAGACCCAATTTTCCTCGTTAACCAATTATTTTGATTTTCGGGGGTGGTGGGGGTATTATAGAGGGTTATAAATGATATCACGGTAGGTGGTATCATTTTGACTCCCTTACTACTACTCTTTGCAATTTTGATGAAATCAACTACAGTTCTGACAGATCCATATGTAGCACCTGACACTGTACTCCAGAGTTTATCACGTGGCTGCAAGAATGGATGTGGTAAGCGATGTATGTGTTGCCAAGCTGGATTGTATTGCACAACAACGTGGCCAACATACAAACTACTATCCTCCCGTACGGTGGTGACGATGAGCAGTAATTAAGGTTCTCACCACTTCCATGTCAAAGTGGAGACTGTAAGAATCCGCAACATCGAAACTTGTTTTGTGTGATATTCAAGGTCATATTGGATAATTATACAAGCTGAAGCACTTACTCTCACAAGTAATGTTTATTTACTAATATAAAAGAGGTACGGTACATGTACTGTAATGGAAAATAAATATAGAAATATAATAAAATTTTCTCGGGTTTCTCTTGAATTTTTTTAATTATTTGCCAATGACCTTGAACTTTTCTTATAACCTTGACATTTAACAAATGTAAAGATATACGACTCTTCATATTACTGGCGGACATCTTGGATTACACATTTTCCAAATGATAACTTTTATATATGCAGTCAGTACGGGGCGCCATGCAGGACAGGTTAATTATGTGTACAAAACGAATTTTGTCCAGACAAAATTGAGTTTTGTAACACTAAAAATCACAAAATTCAATTCTGTGTCACAAAATTCAATTCTGTGTCACAAAATTCAATTCTGTCAATTCTGTGTCACAAAATTCAATTCAGTGTCACAAAATTCAATTCTGCATACGTTTCGTATACAAAATTCATTTTTGTTATAAAGGATTCAATTTTGTAAGACAGAATTGAGTTTTGTGAAGAAAATTCAGTTTTGTGGGACAGAATTCATTTTTGTCCACAAAAATTAGTTTGCGTAGGATAGATAGTCTATGTCATCTCTACGTTGATTGGTTGAGATCGGTCTTAGTCCATTTTACTAGATGGTGGAGTACACTTGCAGGTTTAAATATTTCAATGCGAAAATATAACCCAATATATCAATATTATACTTCTTTATGGACAGTTATTTTGGTTATATCATGATTGCAAATGAGTGGTCACACCATATAAGCATATATACTTTGAAGGAGAAATAAGAAAAATATTCAGAATTTTCCCTCAATTATGTAAACAGGGTCAAACATAAAGTAGCCAGGACATAGCAGACCTGAGAGCATGCCCATATATAGAGAATACCAGGCTAGTGTATTTTGATATCAAGTTTATCAGGCAAGGCTAGGAAACGCGTAGGAATTCCGAGGCTTGCCGAGGAATTCCTACCGTTTCCGAGCCGAGCCTGATAAACTTGATATTAAAATACACTAGTCTGGTATTCTATTTATCAGGTAACGTTTTATGCTCGAAAATGACATTAGATGACGTCGTATTCTAACAGTAGATCTAACCTTGTGAAACAAATGGTATTGGATCTGTGTCTACTAGTTGCGAAGTTACGTGTTCGCAACTATTTGTCTACATGCATTATTTACAGTATACACCAGTATACACAAATACTACAAATGGTTTCCTCAAATGGCCCAATACACACATTCTGTTTATAAACACAGACAGCAGTCAGAACACAGGTCACAGCGCGTGTATTATTGATTTAACTGGGGCAGATGTACCTTGCGATACACAATAAATGAGGTCTGTACTCGCGGGAGATCTACATGTATATGAATTATGTGTACAATTATAACGCAAATGAGTTTAAATACGAATGGGTTTGTCAACGTTTGACTGTTTGGAGATAGTTGAAGCAAAATGGCAGAATGAGAAATGAATCATCGGCAGAATGAGAAATGAAACATCGACATTGAATGTGTAGATCGGCGACCGTGACCCATTTCTCCAGTGCAGTTTCTGACCAATGGTAGTCCTTCTTACATGCGTGTGCAAGAATATTAATGAATTTGTGACACAGAAATTAGAATTTTGACAGAATT
This sequence comes from Conchocele bisecta, assembly GCA_029237695.1. NCBI lineage: Eukaryota > Metazoa > Mollusca > Bivalvia > Lucinida > Thyasiridae > Conchocele > Conchocele bisecta. The sequence continues at coordinate 97,444,752 of CM055271.1, read as the reverse complement.
GAATTTTGTGACACGAGAATTGAATTTTGTGGCACAAAAGTGAATTTTGTGAATTGACACAAAGAAATGACACAGAATTGAGTTTTGTGGCACAAAAGTGAATTTTGTTACAGATTGAATTTTGTGGCACGAAAGTGAATTTTGTGACACAGAATTATGTTTTGTGGCACAAAAGTGAATTTTGTGACACAGAATTGAATTTTGTGACACAGAATTGAGTTTTGTGGCACAAAAGTGAATTTTGTGACACAGAATTGAATTTTGGGGCACAAAAATGAATTTTGTGTCATAAAATTGGGCCATGTCCCACTTGGCGCCCCGTAGTCAGTATGGCTCCAGGTAACTTTGCTGAACAAATCAGATTTCTGCATTTTTTCCCAGGTAAAAGCTAATGCTCCTGTACTAACAAATTGGATATTCGCAAATAACATATTAACAATGTTTGTACTATAAACTGGCATACTGTACCGTGATTGGCGGCTACATAATGACATACTTACTTGGGTTTATTTTATGCCCTATATCCATTGTTATATCCCATTGTAATACAGCGGAACCTCTCTCAACCGGACACCCTAGAGACATCCCAGGGTGTCCGGTTTAGCGGATGTCCCCAGAGTGAACGGTTTAGCGTGTTACCACTGTGAATCTTTAAGATAACTACTTTAAGATGCGCGTGGGTGCGTTGCGATCATGAACAGACAATATCATCAGAGATAAATGACAACGAAGCATACCAAAATTAAGCACAACTTACCTGTATCTCTGTCCGGTTTATAGGGGTTCGACTATGCAAGTCATCAGGGGGCCGTTTCACTAAACCTCGTACGACTAATATGTTCGTAAGAGCAAAATTTCACATTATCAACGTTATCTTGTAAACAATTATTGCATTTACATGTATTGAGCATAGGCTGCATATACAGCCTATGTTCAATAAATGTAAATACATCAATTGATATGCCCAGACTATCCTAACTTTGCACTTTCGAACATTTTAGTCGTACGAAGTTTAGTGAAACTGGCCCTAGTAACACAGAAGGGTGTACCTCTCAAATACTTTAATAGTCGTCAATTGTTTTCCCGTGGGAATTTTGTGAACATTTTGTTTCGAGTACAGAATCATTATCCATATAGTATTTGAAAGAGAATAAGACACGGCACCAATTTGTCCGACCTTGGAGACATTTTCTATTTCAGGATAAATTTATAAATTTTAATTATACTGAAGTATTACATTATCACAACCATTTTGGCTGTGATAATGTAATACATTCAGCATAATAATTCTGCATACTTTAATCATGAAATATATGCAGTCATTAGTTCTATATGACTTAATGCATTTCAGAAAAAATAAATTATTACTCCGTCAAAGTATACTTTGCTAGAAAAGTATACTTTGCAATGTTAGTGAACTCAGCTACTGGTAGCAGGGTATTAATACGACGTATGTGCATTATGAGGCATAATACTGTAACAAACGCAAGCGAGCGTCTTACGATTTGTTGTTGTGTCAGGATGGCTTATGGAGAGTCAATGGAAGATGTTTATTCAGGTATTCAGTTTATTTTCAATTTGTAGTTACCTGGATATGTTATCAGTCAGTACGTATTCGGCCAAGTACAAAGCTCGTTACCTGATATATTTACACGTATAATGGTTTCTGGTATATGGTGGACATTTCAAAACCCTCTGTGATAATGTTGTATTACCATAATGGAGCACATCAAGTTGGTCTACGGCATAAACTATTGTGGTTCGGGTAGCAACCCAGAATACACACCCACCTGCGATAAGCTTGTAAAGCTCAGGCTCAGCCGATCATTCTGCTTGATTTCAAGAGCAATATTCAAATATTTTGAAATAAAGAAATATATAATATTATTGGCCAGATTAGCGCAGACGGAAGTGTATACTATGTAAGTTTGGCCTTTTATTTTGTTATTAAAGTTTTAGTGCTACCAGTTAGACATCTGTAGCTGACAATATTTATAGGTTATTTGATGTGTATGTAATAGTTAGTTATACATGTAGTTCAGATATTTAATTTTAAATAACTTAGTATATTAAGACTTCAATATGTGAACTATAACTAACTTATTGGTTGCCCCGCCCCATCGCGGGCATGCGTCTATTAAAATGGAGCGCTGCCCATAAACATGTTTTCAAATTGCGAGACTAAATGTGTATTACGTGATTAGCAGTTTGACACTGAATCGATCGTACACTTGGTGCACGTCATAGGAAATTGCAACAAGGCGGAGCCTGTTGTTGTAAATATAACGTTTGAGTTATTGCACCATTTAATCATTAGTTTAATAGACATTGGCGAAAGTGTCGCAATATGCGAGTACTTGAGACGAAATGCTCTACATTCATTGGTCGAGAAACTCGGGCAACCAATAAGTAATAGTTATAGTTTATCAGCGAATGACAGCACAGAATTTCGTCTCAATTAATCACATACGGCGACGCTTTCGGCAATAGATATTAAATGTTGCAGTACTTGCAAAGTTATATTTGGAAAGATGTAATTGAATGTGACGCGAAATATGTCACTGTGTGTACATGATCGATTGGTTCGAAAACTCCCAATCAGGTAATAGTATCGGGATTTGAAAGCGTGTAGTGGCGGTGATCCGTTCAAACGTAACATGAGCACGCGATGGCGTGTGGCAAACAATAAGTTATTTATAGTTCACATATTGAATTTTTAATAAACTAATTTCTAGCTCGCCAGCTCTCATTACGAAATTAATTTATTAAAAATTCAAGATATGAACTATAACTATTACATATGCACGAATTACGCAGCGTGCGATATTTCCCGACTTTAGGAGCAATATCGTTGCGATTGGCACGATTGGCACGATTGGCACGTATCCACATACAAAGCAATTAGTAATACATGTAGTTATAGTTCACATATTTAATTTTTAATATATCAGTTTATTAAAAATTCAATATGTGAACAATAGCTAACTTATTGTTTGCCCCGTCTCATCGCGGGAACCTGTCGCGGGAGCGATGCCCATAAACGTGTTTGCAACAGCGATTCTATTACATGATTGGCGGTTTGACACTGAATCGATCGTACACATGGTGCGCGTCACAGGAAATTACGTCAACAAGGCGGGGCCTGTGGTTCTGTATATACTGCTGAGTTCTTGCAACATTTAATGATTAATTTAATAAATAAAGCGTCGCAACATACGATTATTTAAGACGAAATTCTCTACTTTCATAGGTCGAGAAACTAGGATAAACAATACATATTTTTTGAGAAATTCAAAATGGCCGCCACACATCAATAAAATCTAGGAAATATCATTTGTAATGTTAACAATTTCATCAAATTTTCAGTCATATGCTAGAGGTTAATATATTGTGTCCTGTTCAGGTCTAATATAATCTAAATATTTCCAGCTAAAATTGATTCGGCTATTTATGAATTCAATATGGCCTCCATATATAAAAACAATATGCATACAAACTGAGGTAGTGGCACTGACTGTGCATACACTTTAATATTATAGTATGATCTGTTCTGCCAAGGTTGTAGAAAATGCAGTGTCACTAGTTGTATATATTAAATATGATCAGACAATGTAATCCTCCAAGATAGCCGCCATATACTCACAGTATCAAGTAACACATATCTACTCTAAATGTACACGTAGTTACTTAATGTAGCATTAAATATGACCATATGTCCATTAGCATTGTATTATTATTGGATCTGATGACAAGTGTGTGTAAGGTCACTATGTGTGATATTAGATTCAGGCATTTTTGACATTCAAGATGGCTGCCAAGTATAATATTTTTCAACTAAAATAATCAAAGCAACTGAAATCAAAGCTTAATGTAACATAATACATATTCTGTGATCGATGATGTTGATAAAGTGACACTATGGCAAATATGAGCAAATGAGAAAAGGTGAAATAGTTTAACGCCCCATCAACAGCTAAGGTCATATAGAGATGGGACATTCATTTCATGTTTCGTCGAAAAGACAAGTGAGATGAGAGTACCCGTATCTCGGGAGGGGATTCAGCACACTACATCCATCATTGATTAAATGCGTGGTGTTACTTCAGTTCAACAGACAAGTTATATACTGACAGGAATGTACCATACAGTAAGCATTCAAAAGGCAGCAACAGAATTTCAGCATTGACATACAGTGTCCCTAGTTTGTGCCAGGCACTCTTACCATGTCATATCATTTGGCCCTAGCTGCGATCCCAACTGTTAAGAAATGACTCCTTAATGGCTGAGTATTCGCTACAATACGAATACTCTCCCATCATCCATAATCCAGTATTGAAGGTCAATGTTCTAATACTTGACTAACAGGCCGAACAGTTTAAGATTCGAGTGGTATTTGATATGATGTCAACTATAGTTTGCATGATTTCATGAATATATTATATGTTAATATCATATTTATGACTTCTACCACATTGGTACATATGGCACCGTCATGAATATACTACACAGTTGTTATAATGAAGATGTCTTACTATAGTTGTAATTAGACAATCAGTGGAGGAGCTTTTCAAGACTGTGAAATTGCCAAGTAGGTTCGAAATTATCTATCTCATTTTGTTTAGTAAGTTCATTGAAACAGCTTCCAAATACCTGTCAGGAACATAATTAAATGCACGGCAGACATGCCAGTCGAACATATGGCGAGCACATTCTTTGAATAAATTACCTGTCAAACACGATCTGCATATTTGATTGTTTCAGGTTACAGTGAAATCTCTTTAAACCGGACACCTTTGGAGGTCCCCAGGGTGTCCGGCATAGAGAGGTTTCACTGTCAATTAAGCATTTGATAGTTAAGAGCCATAGGTGTGTGCTATGCAATCGCGAACAGACATTATCACCTGAAATAAATGGCTAAGAACCTCATCAAATAAGATCACAGGTGTTTTATTTGTGTCCGGTTTAGAGAGGTTCAACTGTACATAGAAATGAGCGAAATCTTAGTGTTTAGTATTGAACATTTTCAAATGATCCACCATACAACTGCATCATCATCAAGGTAAATCACATATAAACTGCTTGTGGCTTCAGAATTGGCGATGTCAAGTATTAGACGTCGATAGAAATACACCTTCTCGTCAACCATACCAACAGTGTATAAGAGAGATCATCCGCATCAGGTCCACATGAGTAAAACTAGAAACCCTGTCATTTATATCTCCATGAGGGCTTGTCGTATGGATTCTCATCATCTAATGATTGAACATATCTACCCAAATATGCTGCTTTCGATCGTTAAGAAGAGCACATACTTTATATTCGTTGCGTTATTGTCTGCAATACTAACACAGACAAAGAAGATCAAAGAAAGCATATGACAAATGAATACTAGTACACGTTGTTGGAAGAGCTGAAATAACTCTTCAAGCATGTAATGCTAGTATTCCGAAATGATCTGCTATGGCAGTATTCTGCGAAACAATGTCACAGACAACAAAATGTACATTACTTTTCATGTCCCTCAGTCTTAATTAAAACTCTCCATGGAGTCTATTTCCATGTACATTTGCAGGTGTATTAAAACTAGTCCACATTTAGTGGAACGCTGATATTTGTTTTACATTCCTCTTGCTACAACATTGAATATGCACCCTTCATATATTTGTGATATAGTCAGTGTAATCGTATATGTGTGATGGCAGAGAAATGTGTCATTCAGTTACATGTATCTATGCTTGGCATATGAGAGGCGATTTACAACATGTCATAGCATTTATAAACTAGTCGTACTCGATGTGCTGTTTCTTTCCTAAGTAGAACTCATTAATACACATAGTTGTGGATGAATATCTGGAATATCAAATACGCTGGAATATGTTCAAAGATACACACATCTTCCTATATGTGCAAAAATGCCTTTATTTTGGGCATAAAAACAGAAAATAATTATGATGCGCATAACACAACTTTTTGTATATTGTGTGTAGCGGCCATTTCGGCATTTTACAATGATATGCCGCTCTATAATATAGACATATGTGTAACAGCTGCAACTGATAAAATATATGCAAACGTATGTCCGTTTATGCCCAATAATTCAAGTTATATATTTTTTATAACGGATATTGAAAATATGCACAAATTTTGTCCTTATATATCATTGAAAATACCATACTATATCAATTTATATAACACATATTTACAGTACATGTGCAGGGCTCCAGATAAGGAATTAGTAATTGAGTATTTTTACTGCATCATATCTGAAGCAATTGGGTATTTCAATATTTTAATTGCGCAAAATAAAATCATACTACTGTTTACACATCAACAGACAGCAATTATTGAATAGTTTGTTTCGAAATGAAAACATGTATTGGCATTTCATTAGGATTGTCTCCTTGGAGACAATTCTAACGAAATACCAAGATGTGTTTTCATGCAAAATAAGAAAAAATATGCTACATTCGTGGTCTGTTTATTGTTATCTGTAGCATGATAAAGGTACCACAAATTTGTTATTGCTTTTTTGATACTCGCTGCTTCCGATTTCAATTGGGTTTTTGGCAATTTTAATTGGGTATTTGCGCAAATACGCAGCTTATCTGGAGCTCTGTATGTGTACTATTGCATGCTTCCGCAATATTATTACCATATGGCGGAAATCTTGGATTTCTCAAATTTCACAAGGGTGATAACTTCACATCACACAGGGTTTTATTAAGACTGGCCTAACAAACAATAAACAGTAAAGATATAAACTTTAACAGATAATTTTGTGTTACACCACAATTCCTCCAGACTGTAAATTAAGTAGTCAAATTAGTGATGATTAGAGGGAACTATTTTACGAGGTGAAACGTAATTCCAGCTGTGACCAATATGAATGCATGAGGCGTCAATATGAAACAAATACAGCTCCAAGGCAGGCCGGGGCGTGAAGCAAGCAAGGGCAGGCAGAAAATTCGGCTGAGCTTGAGCTAAGTTGATGTTTTGGTTAGACCTGTTATATATGGCTTACTTTCATATGACAGTGTGCTAACTGAGTTGCCTGGACATCCTGGCATAACGTGGCAGGCACATGAACACCTCGGCTCCCCGTGGTGTCCACGTACCCCCATGTGTTAACACGTCGCCTGTCCCACTGGCGCGAACTGGCCGCAATACGACTACACATCAGATACTAATACTAATAATAATACGTAGATGGTATATGTATCTCACCTATTCAATCCAGAACCCAGTATTGGCCGCGGGATACAATCAGATAAGTCAAACCGCCCGGCTTATCCGCTATATCGGCAGCCAGGCAGAACCACACGGGTGTCACCACAAACCAGTCCGAGTCCCAGAAGGGCTACACGCATGGGTTGTGTTCCATAAATGGCAGTCAGATGCACCAAGTAGTCAACTGGCCTACCGTGAGGCCAGGTAGATCCACAAGGTTCCACAATCAACTACCCAGCACACGGAGTAAGAAAAATAAGAACAACACATGCCATAGCAACTAGTCTAAATTAGCTAAATTCCAGCCGAAAAATCGCCCACCACAAGCCCACCCAAGCCCTGACATACCTTTTCACAAATCCAGAAGTAACAGTCCAGTCAATAAGTATAAACACAATGCAAATTTCAGTTAATTTCCAACAGTTACAATGGCAGCCGCCGGTAACCTTGAGATAATTGCCGGCCGGTAAAAACACACGACCCGCTCAGTCCAAGGTCGCCATTCAAGTGAGTGAGATAGTATTTATTTAGTACTAATATTATTGCTTTAAAACATGTATTGTGTATAACCGGATACAACTGTCGCGTCAGCAATGTACACGAGGGTCAAACCAGGCATGTCGGGATTCCGTTAAGGATTAAACCCATCGTTAAATGTACCATTTTTATCCTCCAAATCAATATATACCATTTTCATCTTCCCAATCAACCGCCCATTGATGTAATGAAATAAAAGCATAGAGTTTAGAAAATATAAAATGTATCCCACTCGTGTTACGTGTTATAGCAATATCATGTCTATCGCACTGCATTGTCCCGGGGCCCAGTAAATTAAAATCATTTTGAGCGCTAGCTCCATTTATTTTATAACACAGTAAACGACTAACTAGACAGTCATGTGATTGTCCCAGAGGCAGAAGCATAACTCTCTCTCTCTCTCTCTCTCTCTCTCTCTCTCTCTCTCTCTCTCTGTCTCTCTCTCTTTAATGCCTGTCATGTTCACACAACTACGGCTCGGAATAATCAAATTCCTGTTTACAGTAAAACCTCGCTAAACCGGACACCCTTGGGATCTACCAGGGTGTCGGATTTTGCGAGGTTTCACTGTCCAGTTTATACAGACAGTGAATACATCACGTTGTGAACTCAGCAAGCAGTGTTTGTTAACGTTACAAATATACACACTCTGAAGACTACACAACCGCCTGCGATAATCTTGCCAATATTTGTCAATTTCATCATTTCAAAATACTTGAATATTGTGATTGAAAACAGGCAGCTAGATTTTGAATTGGCCGTGTAAATATATGTTGAAAAACGTTGATAATCATGGCAAGATTAACGCAGGCGGTGGTGTGTGTACTCGGCAATCTGAAGAGGAACAGTTCCATTGTTATATGTCATGTACACTTTATCTCCGCAGTATATACTACTAGCCTCATACTGTAAATAAAAAGAACGCTGTTCAAAAGGCATTTTCACAGATATACCATAATGTACAGTCGCACCTGCGATAAAGTCCACCTCCGAATAGCAATTAACTGTCTGTATCTATAAGTGACGATTCATGTCATAAGTTCCGTGTTTAACGCGTTAGAGACGTAACGCGTTACTTGTGAGAAGTAACGCGTTACTAATGTATGTACTATATAGTGAAACACATTTGTAACGTGTTACAGCTCAACAGTAACGCGTTACATGACTACATGTAGCAGTGAGTAACGCGTTAGAAATTGGCTGTAACGCGTTACAAATCCTCTATAATGGCGGATCGTATCATAAGTACTGCTTCTAACGTGTTATAGTTCTAACGCGTTACTCTTGGTAAGTAACGCGCTACTTCTTAGAAGTAACGCGTTACAAATGTATGATGTATATAATAAAATATCACTATCTAACGACTTAGTGAAGCAGGAGTAACGCGTTACTTATTTTTTGTAACTCGTTACTGCTTGACCAATCAGAGCTCATGTTACAATACACGCCATTTATCCAGAAGACTGGGAATGTGTAAAGTACGGACTGGACGCAAGCTTACGAACCGTACATAGAGTGATGTCAACAGCTGCCCACTTTTTTCTGTATTTGTGATATATTGTCTAGCTGATAATTAATCGACTGAGGATGAAAATCATTTCTATGCTATAGCGTCACCCTCCACTTGCCTGTCTCACTTGATTGCACCACATTCTGGGATTTGAGAAATCGAGTGGAGACGGATAAGGGGAGATGGGAGATAACTAGGGATGAAGCGAAGACATTTGAATCAAGGAATCAGATTTTAAATAAACAATTAACAAATAAACATTACTCGTCCATCTGCTATAACTAATTCCCTACAACTGACAGTGTTAGATACATTGCCTAATTTGTATAATATTGAAAATGTGCACCTCCCATTCTATGCCGAAAACAAATAGTTTTGACAACTAATGGCGGGTATTGTAACACGAGCTCTGATTGGTCAACCAGTAACGCTTTACCAAAAATAAGTAACGCGTTACTCCTGCTTCACTAACGCGTTAGATAGTGATATTTTATTATATACATCATACATTTGTAACGCGTTACTTCTAAGAAGTAACGCGTTACTTACCAAGAGCAACGCGTTAGAACTTTAACACGTTAGAAGCTGTACTTATGACACGATCCGCCAATATAGAGGATTTGTAGCGCGTTACAGCCAATCTCTAACGCGTTACTCACTGTTAGTCTTGTAACGCGTTACTGTTGAGCATTAACGCGTTACAATATGTTTTTCAATATATAGTACATACATTAGTAACGCGTTACTTCTCACAAGTAACGCGTTACTTCTCTAACGCGTTAAAAACGGCGCTTATGACATGAATCGCCACTCATATATATCAGCCACGCTTTTGTTTTTACAATTACTAAATTTCTACATAAATTAACCTGTGAACAGATACTGCCTGTGAACAAAGGCCATATGTGTCTCTTGCCATGGCTCTCCTTTATTCACAGGTTTGACAGGTACAATCTGGACATGCTACGAAATGTGTGACTCACTTAAAGTACACCGTCATCGCCCGCACCAATCTTGTCAATATTTGCCAATTTCTTTAATTAAAAAAATACATGAATATTGTACTTGAAATCAAGCAACTTGATCGACTGAGCCTGAGAATTGCTACAGCTTGATTGCAAATTCGCAATGCGATTAAGTATGCATAAGCTTTGATTATCTTGACGAGATTAACGCAGGTTGTTTCTTACTATGAAGCTTGGTAGAGTGGAACCTCTAAAGCGCACTACAATAAATGTATGTGATCATAATTTTGATGGGTTTCTTGGTCATTTATCTCAGGTGATAATGCATTTTCGTGATCGCATAGCACACAACTATGGCCCGAAATAATCGAATGCCCGATTTACAATGAAACCTCGCTAAACCGGACAACCTGGGGACCTCCCAGGGTGTCCGGTTTGGCGAGTTTTCACTGTAGTATATTTATCGGATATGCTTGCACCGTTTACAACTACATGCCCGTGGTTGGTATGTCTACGGGTACTAACTGTGCGTCACTTGTCACAGGTGCTGCATTCGGCACCGGTGGAACATGCCGGTTTCTTGACGATATTCCACTCAGCTCTACATATACTTACAACTATCGCATAAACGCATCTCTTGCGCCGTTTACTATACGAACATGTGTTTATGCAGTATCTTATGCATGTAGCTGAATGGGAATTCGTCAGGAATCTAGCGCCTATTTTGATTGTACGCTATCGCGGAGAGAGCAGCACTAGTGATTATAGCAGATATATATTCGCATCTGCTGAACACAGGTATTCGGCGTGTTTCGGCTTTCATCGGTACTGCTATAAGTGAACGGCGCTAGTACATGTACTACTGAATACATCAAAATGATCACTTCACTTGAGATTATATAACGCCATTTGCTTTGGTATTTATTATAAGGTAATGTAACTTCTGGTCAAACACAAGCTCGTATTGTAACAAAATAACATAATACAATTGTCATTTTCTATGTATTATATAGAGTATATTCCATCGTACATTTTGAATAGCGGGAAATAATTCACGAGTGTGCGTCGGCTTCCGCGTAAGCAACGTGTGAGCGTAGCGAACGAGTTGCTTGCACGGACGCCGACGGACACGAGTGTATTATTTCCGCTATTCAAACATGCACGATGGAATATTCTATTTATTACACTTCCACGGCGGATACATATGCACAATTATTCTATTTTTTGAGATTATAATCAATGAATTGTGATGTGCGCATGCATAGTTATATAATGACGTGTTTTCGCGCGTTTTGACGTTACGTTGTGTGTCGTCAAATGTGACGTCATGTAAACTTTTTGAAATCCAAATTACGCAGCTGTTTCTATGAATCAGATATATTTGAGTGCATGCTTGGAATGTGTTCAATCACATTAACATTCTAGATTTGTCGAGACCCTTTCCAAATTTTCAAATAACTTTATATGACTGTAATAAAATTAAACATGGTAGCTCGTGGTTTCCAAGAAAACAGGCGCGAAAATACGGGTGTTCTCTTCACGATGTATTATTTGTAACGAGTTGATTATGGGTTTTCTCACAGCAAATAATTTGCAAGAGTGTAATAAATGTATTTCTGCAGGATAACGATAATTCGCAAATGAACATTTGAACTTGCCACTACAATATTGACGTTAGAACCTTAAACACATTATTTCATTATGATTCGAGGTCGTGTCCGACCTAGGAAAACCAATTCTAATTCGATATTCTTTGCACAATTATGTTCTAATTGTGATATTTCAGCAAGATAACAATAATTCTCAAATGAACATGTGCACATTTCGCCAAAATATTTACATCAGCGTTAATAAAATCGCTGAATTTGTTGTGATACGAGGTCGTCTCCGACCAAAGCTATAAGCCTTGTTCATATATATACAAACGATTGCCTATCGTTTATAAATGTAGATCGTTTTGACAGCGTTTTTGTGTTTTTGTAAATTGCATGGCATATCCTCAGTAGCCGATTTCATCAAAATTGCAGTAAGTATACTTATCTAGCAAAGTTAGTTTCAGGGAGTAATCATTTATTTTTCCCGAAATGCATTATTTCATATAGAACTACCGACTGCATATATTTGATGATTAAAAGTATGCAGACTTATTATACTGAATTTATTACATTATCACAGCCAAAATGGCTGTGATAATGTATTACATTCAGTATAATAACAAAAAAAAATGTTTATACTAACATTGAAGATTTCTCCCCCAAAGTATACTTTGCTAGAAAAGTATACTTTGCAATATGAACTCACGATACATCAATATGGCCAAATATCGACGGGTTGCGTTCCATATATACATGTAGGTTCCATGTATTGTATTCAATGGGAAACGAAAGTACGTATATAATAAGAATAATGAGACACCGCGCTTATGGCAAGAAACTCACGTCCAACATGTTCACAACTTCTGAATCAAGGCACCGCTGAAAATATTATGGAGGTTACTGGCCTGGTACATGTTGCCGGAGTTGCCTGTGCTGCTACATTTGACGGAAATAACGTCACCCTTGACCAGGGAGACAACAACTGTCTCTGCCATGCACGCTGCTCCATACAAATTTGTTCCCGTTGTTATCGTAGTAGTGCTCAACGTCGCCCCATCGTCGGTCACAAGCCCAAACGTCTTATAATAGTTGGACAGCAGACACAGTTGTATGCCGAACAAGTAGACGCCGGACACTGGGACGGTGAAGCGGCCCGTGCCGACGTCGTACCCGTCGCCGAGGTTCAGGTCGGACTTTGTAAACACGAGTATGTCGCCCAACCCTGGTGCCAAGTCCGAGAGCGTCCTGGCGCTGAACGCCACGGCCGGAGACGTCAGAGACGTCGCCTCATCTACACGGACAGAAAGGGGAAGTGAACATGACACGTGAAATAAATTGTGTTTTGTGGAGACACATATACTGTAGCCGATTTCACCAAAATCTCTAAGACACTTATCTCTGTAAGTGTACTTTGAGGGAGAAATGTTAAATGTATGCATAAATATTTCTTTATTTAATGAAATAAACTATGTTCTAACCAAAATAATGGCTGTAATAAATTAATTATATTAATTGTTAATAGTCGTCAGGTCAGTTCTATATGAAATAAAAATAAATTATGATACATTGACCGAAGATACACACATCCGGGTTACAACTAAAACTGCTGACGTTCCATTAGTCGAACTTCGAAACTACATGTATGACGTCAGTGTCATGACGTAACGCAGACACGTCAGCGCTTGTTCGTGTGCAGTAAAGACATGTATTGGTCTATTACGCCAACGCTGGCCCATAGCACCGGTATACGACAAGTTTTGGGGCTGTGACTTGAGAAATAGGGCTCATAGGTTTTGCGACCAGTGTATATCCAGTGTATATCCAGATCAGCCTGTGCATCCTCACAGTCTGATCAGGATCTGCACTTTTCGCCTTTCCACAAATGCAACCCCCGTCATGCTTCTAACAAGCAATATAGACTGCTACCATGCATCAGGTCTGGGCTATATGACCAGGAGCTACACTGGTCATAAATCACATAAGCCCCATTTCTACAGTCACAGCCACAACTCGGTGTATAGCAGAATTGGCGATAATCTTGTCATCGACATTCATCCGGACTCTGCCGATGATGTCGCGGTATTTGGTACAATGGTAACCCGTCTCTATATAACCTTAGCTGTTGGTGGGACGTTAAACACATTCACGTTCACTTTTCCAAAGCGTAAATGTTGAATTGTTCGAACAGTCGACGTGGTGTGTAAAACAGTCAGTAATTCAAAGTTGCATGGCCTCAGCTTTGCATATTCAGCCAGTGAAACGCAATGTTTTAACTAAACATATGAGACACGCCATTTGATTTTACAAACTTTACAATATTTTCTGTAAATGGCGTCAAAAGTTGACAAAATTTTCAGAGTACATTGCTCATGTACTCTGAAAATTTTGTCAACTTTCGACATTATTTATGAAAAATATTGTATATTTTGTAAACTTATTTCATAAAATTACTCAGATGTCCGAATGTACAAACTCACATGGCGTGTCTCATATGGGCGCGCTCCAGGAAAACCAGACATAATGACACAATTTTCGATTTTCACAATTTATATTATGGAAAAAAATATTCTGAAAACAAAATTCAAAGACCTTTCTTAGTTTTTGTTTATCTCACTTTTTGTAATACCATGTTAACGATGCACGGTATAAAACGTCATCAAGAACACGACGTTATTCAAACAATGATGGCGGTGGAATTTTACACAGCACGCTTCGGTGTTTAGTTTTTTCGTAATAAAATCAAGATTATCATCAACTACTTTTTTTTTTGGGGGAGGGAGGGTGACTTTTTTGTTATTGATGAAAAAGTAATTGTATTTAAATATGTTTTAGATGTAATATGTTTAATAGCCAAACGTATGTTGGCAGCAAAACGTGGGACAGTAGAGAGGTACATAATATGGAGTGTAAATCATCAAAACAAGTACCATACTTATTGATCAAGGATACTGTTATCATATAATACTACAATTCGCCTCAGTCAATATGACGTTTCTGCCAATGAATATCAGATCATATTCTATGGCTCACTCGTCAATCGTTATATAATGTAGCGAACAAACCAAGCGAACAACTATATGGTGCACGAACGGGGTGAAAACTAAATGTACAGGTGCAGCTATAAAAAATACAGCTGCACCTGTAAAAATACAGTTTAGTTTTGACCCCGTTCGTACCATATGGTGTACAAACGGGGTCAAAACTGAACTTTCAGGTGCAGCTATAAAATATACAGGTGCACCTGCATTTTTTGAAGCTGTATCTGTAAATGTATAGCTGCACCTGTAAAATACGTTTATAGCTGCAGCTATAAAAATACAGCTGCAGCTATACATTTACAGCTGCAGCTGTAACTTTTACAGGTGCAGCTATACATTTACAGGTGCTCCTGTATATTTTTTATAGCTGCACCTGTAAGTTTAGTTTTGACCCCGTTCGTACAAATGGTGTACGAACGGGGTCAAAACTAAATTGTAATTTTTTACAGGTGCATGTATTTTTACAGGTGCACCTGTATATTTTTTATAGCTGCATTAGTAAGTTTAGTTTTGACCCCGTTCGTACACCATACAACTATTCCGTTTTAAATGTGCCGACAAACCTCGTCGTGTCTTCATCGACGATATCTAGATACACGTAAGTTGCTACATGTACCATGAGACTGCACGCGTGTGGCACAGTTCAACATGACCTAGACAGGCTACATATTGTCCACTACATGTAGTGCAATCAGACGCATGTTGCCGTGGAATCATACATACAAATGTATGTACATACCTCGTATCTGTGTTATCGTCGTATTGACCAAGGAGTGCACGTCACCAGACATCCTCGTCACCTGGGCCTCAGTCTTCGTTATGAGTTCGTTAATCCGCGAGTCGGCCGCCGACTGTTGTCCCTCCAGGCTGCCGCGCATTTCCTGAAAGTCTCCGATAATTTCATTCTTCAGAGTACGCGCCTCCTCCAGTATGATATCTTTGTCGCGACTGAGATCTGCTTGCTCCTGCTGAAGTTTCGATTCCATATTCTCAAACTGTCCCTTTATTGTTTCAATCGTCACTTCAAATCTAATGACTTTTTCCAAGATTTTCTCCTCGAAACTGAATTTCGAGCACTGTGGTTCTTGGAAAAGTGCATTCCCGCCCGGCGCGGCCAGAACGTGACTTGCGACACACGCCAGTATTCCGAGAAGTACGAAATACATGATTGACAACTCCTAAATGTAGCGACGATTATACTGAGGAGAACTATCTAATTTCACAGGTTGAATGTTGACTATGATAAGTGTAGCCGAATTGTGCGCGCAGCTCCAACTCGTTCAGATAATTATAGGTGGTCTGTACGCGAGGAAACGTGCACAGGATAACACATATGTGACTGTGACTGCAGACATGGGGCTCATATGATTTTTGACCAGTGTAGCGTCGGATCAAATAGCACACTCCTGTAATCTGATAATGATTTGTATTGCTAGTTAGAAGCATGACAAGTATTTCATTGATGGACTGACGACCAGTGGAGATCTTGATCAGACTGTGCGGATGCACAGGCTGATCTGGAGCGGTGCTGATCGCAAATATCATAAGCACCACATCTCCAGTCACAATCACATATCTAGTGCAGACACAATCAGTGGACATGCATCGTGCTTATTTTACATGCAAACTGAGGACTGGTGTACTCTTTACACATGTATTAATATTTACAAGCAGAAATGATACGTTTGTCGAATAGTATCATGATGTCACGTACTAGTCAAATAGCCAGACACGTATACCCTGCATCGACTTATACTTTTTTTTTCTTGCTGGATTATACGTGATTGTAACCTCTATGACAAATATCAGACAGATAATAAGAGGATATCCTTGAGCAATCTGAAATATCAAAGATACCGCTGGCGGCCATTTTGAAAAAAACAAAATTACCTATTTAACCTAAGGGGCTAGACACCTAAATAATTGATAGAGTTTGACTAATTTGAGAACGAGGAATCCGTTTACGAAGTTATTTCTGTGATTAGCCACCTCCTTGACAATGAAATTCAAGAAATTGGCGGCATCTTCCCAATCAAATTGCTGGTAAATAAAGTAAAACATAAACAAACAAAAACAATGTATGTGCAATAAGAAGGTTCACTTGACCAACACAAATGTAGCAGAGGTTTCTAAGCATAATGTATTGACTAGCAAATATGCACAAGATATCATTGAGCAATCTGAGAAATCCAAGATGGCCACCATGATGGCCGCCGGTACTCACTAAGATATACTATTCAACCAGTGGACATAGTCTCAAGTGATACCACATTTTGAGCTAATGTCAGCATGATCAATCCACTTTTGATGTTGAATTTTACGTCACAAACAATGCCACAAATAACTTTCAAGGTCATTTAACACATGTCATACTCCTGCCCCCAAAACTCACATCATCTACCACCCGCTTATCATGACAAAGACAACTGTATACACGTCCATGATCAAAGCAAGAGCAATCACGTCTGCAGCTGGTCAGGACTACACACTGTATATGACAGACCAGCATCTCTTCAAGTTCGCTAGCCACATCATATGGGATAATCCTGAGCATTTCGGCGACTACATTCCAAGACTGGGCGGTATGCATTTCCTTAAAAACGTCATAAGTTGCATCGGTGGCCTGGCTTCGGACAGTGGTTGATGCCACATTTGATGGTGTGGCTAAAATGCTTTCTGGTGAAAAAAATATCCCCATAATTTCTGTACCCTTGTGATGCTCACTGAAGAGCTCTTACGCCCACTCCTTACCTAACATGGATATTGTGACAACATGGAAGAAAAAGGGACATGGCCCTGATACATTTATACTGATTTGCAATGACAATGATTGCAATAACTACTATGATTATTGACCCGCTCAACACAGTTGAGCATCACATGGATTGAGCATCCCTGATTAATCCCTGAAGTCATGACGAATGTGACCATCAACATTAATGAAGCAATGGAGCTGGGAAAAAACAGCAGGATAAGTCTGAGGCGGGATGGCACGAGGCATTTCATGTACCTGTCAATGCTATGGTTATAAACTGGACTGCCAACACAAAAGCTATAAACATAAATGGGCAAAATATTGTGGATATTGTCATATTTTCTGCTCGGGACATGGATCTCCAAGCCAGTCAGCGAGAAGGAGTACCAACATGCTGTGACATGTTGACCATGGAGCTGGCAACGGTTGCCACTTCAATGTTCGACGACGAAGGGCAGATGCGCACTACAGCCAAGAGTGTCCTAAAAAGAACTGGCAGTGGAAAGGTCCAGCAGTGGTGTAGAAAAGAGTGCACAGTCACTTCTCTTCTCCGTAGCATCCAACAAAGTGCAGATCATCAATATGATCATTCGCGATCGTGAGGATCACAAGGATGACCGTATTTTCTCACACGCTTGTCATCACGGGCCCTGAACCTGTCCATTTGAGTTGCCTGGTCCAGCTGATGAAACTGACACTGGCGTGCGTTTTCTGTTGTCATGATCTGCTGACTACACAAGACACGGACTGTATTGGAAACGGTATCGTGTTGAAGGTCCTGCGAGCAGGTAATTTACATGTCCAATGTACCAACCAATGATGTCTGCATATTTACAAATAATATTTAGCATTAAATTGAATGCACTGCTATAATCATCAAGCAATTAAACTGACAAACGATGAGATCCGGTGAGACCCATTATACAGTTGAGTATAATGAAACGTAACTTTATACAAAACATACATATATTAGTAAATTGGTATAGTGGGTATGTGTGCCATGTATGGACAGTATGGTACCAAGATGCATAAGACTACATACACCTTGTTATACACCTACATATAATGCATGTTCTTCGTTGCAGGTGGTGTCAAGTTTGGCGACAGCTCTTTACCCATGGAACAATACCACAGACTGTTGGCGGAGGCAAGAGCCTTCATCTTGACATGCTATAAAATGTGTGACTGCGATTTTCTCGATTTAGCGCGGGTCAAAATGTGTCCAAATAAAACACAAAACTCTCTTCAGCCACCAAAACTCTGCTCCCTTCCTCCAACTGAGACAGCATTCAGAGAGAACGCCCTACGTGGCCATCTGGCAGTGGTCACCTGACGGAATTACCTCAAGACAGACTGAGACAGCATTCGTAGAGAACGGCCTATGTGACCATCTGGCAGTGGTTACCTGACGGGATTGCCTCAAGACAGATTCTCCTGTCCTTGCCCCAATGGAGCATGTGCGGTACCATCCTGAGGGCAGCACACCATTCTCCTTCCTACTATCGTACCTCCAGGCCCTCATCTGGTTCTCAGTGACCTACTGATGGTCATACAATGTGGTTGTAGTGTGGACGTAGAGGCCAGGACGATTGCTGGAACAATTTTCATTGAGCACCAGCAGCCATCTTTGTGGACATCTCGGATTGTTCAAAGTTATCCTGTATATGTATTGAATGTTACTGTCAAGGAGACGGCTAATCACGAACTTAACTTCAGAAATGGATTCTTCACCCTCAAATTAGGTTTCTTGCCCACTGGGTTAACAGTTATTTTTTTAAATAAAATTAAAATGGCAGCCGGCGGCAATCTTGGATTTTTCAGATTGCTCAAGGATATCCTTTTGTTAACCACCTGATATTTGTTATAGAGACCCTAAGCAAGTATAATCAAGAAATAAACCAACTTTATCAGCCAATGCAGGGTTAAGCCAAAAAATGAGCTTTGGCTATCTGACTATACATGATTTTGTAGTATGAACAGATTTACAGTGTGGTTCAAAATATATGTTCCCAATTCAGAACGGCGTAATGTCATGTTTTTAGATGTATTTTCTTACATTAGATTGCCTTTAATATCTTTCTCATACGATGATGAATATTTCTGATGAACATAGCGTAGCAAACGCAGAGCAGGTTGCCTTGTGTACGTTGTTCTTTTATTTAATCTCATAATTGTGTTCTTTTAACGAGGAATCGGTTACCATACATGTAAATACAAAGTCTAGAGCTCGTGAATGTTACAAAGTTAGTTGTGGCGTGTGACGTTGGCATTACTAGACTAGTTGTGGCGTGTGACTATGGTAGTACTAAGTTAGCTGTGGCGTGTGACGTTGTCAGTACTGGATTAATAGTGGCGTGTGATTTTGACAGTACTAGGTTAGTTGTGGCGTGTGACGTTTACAGTTCTAGGTTAATTGTGGCGTGTGACGTTGCCAGTACTAGGTTAGTTGTGGCGTGTGACTTTGAAAGTATTAGGTTAGTTGTGGCGCGTGACTTTGGAAGTACTAGATTAGTTGTGGCCTGTGACCTTGGCAGTACTCGGTTAGTTGCGGCGTGTGACATTGGCAGTATTAGGTTAGTTGAGGCGTGTGCCTTTGACTGTACTAGATTAGTTGTGGCGTGTGACTTTAGAAGTACTAGATTAGTTGTGGCGTGTGAACTTGGCAGTACTAGGTTAGTTGTGGCGTCTGACCTTGGCAGTATTAGGTTAGTTGTGACGTCTGACCTTGGCACTACTCGGTTAATTGCGGCGTGTGACTTTGGCAGTATTAAGTTAGTTGAGGCGTGTGCCTTTGACTGTACTAGGTTATTTGTGGCGTGTGACTTTGGCAGTACTAGGTTACTTGTAGCGTGTGACTTTGACTGTACTAGGTTAGTTGTGGCGTATGACTTTGGCAGTAATAAGTCAGTTGTGGCGTGTCACTTTGGCTGTACTAGGTTAGTTGTGGTGTGCGACTTTGGCAGTACTAGGTTAGTTGTTGTGTGTGACTTTGGCAGTACTAGGTTAGTTGTGGCGTGTGACTTTGGCAGTACAAAGTTAGTTGTGGCGTGTCACTTTGGCAGTACAAGGTTAGTTGTGGTGTGCGATTTTGGCAGTACTAGCTTAGTTGTTGCGTGTGACGTTGGCAGTACTAGGTTAGTTGTGGTGTGTGACTTCGGCAGCACTAGGTTAGTTGTGGTGTCTGACGTTGTCAGTACTAGGTTAGTTGTGGCGTGTGACATTGGCCGTACTATTTTAGTTGTGGCGTGTGACGTTGGCAGTACTATGTTAGCTGTGGTGTGTGATGTTGGCAATACTATGTTAGTTGTGGCGTGTGACTTTGGCAGTACTAGATTAGTTGTGGCGTGTGACTTTGGCAGCACTAAGTTAGTTGTGGCGTGTCACTTTGGCAGTAATAGGTTAGTTGTGGGGTGTGAACTTGGCAGTACTAGGCTAGTTGTGGCGTGTTACGTTGACAGTATTAGGTCAGTTGTGGCGTTTGACCTTGACAGTACTATGTTAGTTGCGGTGTGTTACTTTGGCAGTATTATGTTAGTTGAGGAGTGTGCCTTTGACTGTACTAGGTGTGTTGTGGCGTGCAACTTTGGCAGCATTAGGTTAGTTGTGGCGTGTGACTTTGGCTTTACTAGGTTAGTTGTGGCGTGTTTGACTTTGGCATACTAGGTTAGTTTGGCGAGTGAACTTTTTGGCAGTCCTTTAGGTTATTGTGGCGGTAATTGGGACTTTGGCAGGTTTACTAGGTTAGGTTTGTGGCGTATGACTTTGGGCAGTCATAGGTTAGTTTGTGGTGGGGGCGACTTGGTTGGCAGTACTATGTTTTTTTTTTTTTTTTTTTTTTTAGTTTTTTTTTTTTTTTTTTTTTTTTTTGTTGTGTGTGACTATTTTGGCAGTACTAAGTTAGTTGTGGCGTGTCACTTTGGCAGTACTAGGTTAGTTGTGGTGTGCGACTTCGGCCGTACCAGGTTAGTTGTGACGTGTGACGTTGGCAGTACTAGGTTAGTTGTGGTGTGTGACTTTGGCAGTACTATGTTAGTTGTGGTGTCTGACGTTGTGAGTACTAGGTTAGTTGTGGCTTGTGACTTTGGCAGTACTAGGTGAGTTGTGGCGTGTGACATTGGCAGTACTATGTTAGTTGTGGTGTGTGATGTTGGCAGTACTAGGTTAGTTGTGGTGAGCGACTTTGGCAGTACTATGTTAGTTGTTGTGTGTGACTTTGGCAGTACTAAGTTAGTTGTGGCGTGTTACTTTGGCAGTACTAGGTTAGTTATGGTGTGCGACTTCGGCCGTACCAGGTTAGTTGTGACGTGTGACGTTGGCAGTACTAGGTTAGTTGTGGTGTGTGACTTTGGCAGTACTATGTTAGTTGTGGTGTCTGACGTTGTGAGTACTAGGCTAGTTATGGCTTGTGACTTTCGCTGTACTAGGTGATTTGTGGCGTGTGACATTGGCAGTACTATGTTCTTTGTGGTGTGTGATGTTGGCAGTACTAGGTTAGTTGTGGTGAGCGACTTTGACAGTACTAGGTTAGTTGTTGTGTGTGACTTCGTCAGTACTAGGTTAGTTGTGTCGTGTGACTTTGGCAGTACTAAGTTAGTTGTGGCGTGTCACTTTGGCAGTACTAGGTTAGTTGTGGTTTGCAACTTTGGCTGTACTAGGTTAGTTGTGACGTGTGACGTTGGCAGTACTAAGTTAGTTGTGGTATGTAACTTTGGCAGTACTAGGTTAGTTGTGGTGTCAGACGTTGTCAGTACTAGGTTAGTTGTGGCGTGTGACTTTGGCAGTACTAGGTGAGTTGTGGCGAGTGACTTGGTCAGTACTAGGTTATTTGTGGCGTGTGACGTTGGCAGTACTATGTTACTTGTAATGTGTGATGTTGGCAGTACTATGTTAGTTGTGGCGTGTGACATTGGCAGTACTAAGTTAGTTGTGGCGTGTCACTTTGGCAGAACTTGATTAGTTGTGGCGTGTGATCTTGGCAGTACTAGGCTAGTTGTGGCGTGTGACCTTGGCAGTATTAGGTTAGTTGTGGCGTGTGACCTTGGCAGTACTAGGTTAGTTGCGGCGTGTTACTTTCGCAGTATTAGGTTAGTTGAGGCGTGTGCCTTTGACTGTACTGGGTTAGTTGTGGCGTGCGACTTTGGCAGTATTAGGTTAGTTGTGGCGTGTGACTTTGGCTGTACTAGGTTAGTTGTGGCGTGTGAACTTGGCAGTACTAGGTTAGTTGTGGCTTGTGACTTTGGCAGTACTAGGTTAGTTTTGGCGTATGACATTGGCAGTCATAGGTTATTTGTGGCGTGTGACTTTAGCGGTACTAGTTTATTTTTGGCGTGTGATTTTGGCAGTACTTGGCTAGTTGTGGCATGTGACTTTGTCAGTAATAGGTTAATTTTGGCGTGTAACCTTGGCATTACTAGGTTAGTTGTGGCGTGTGACTTTGGCAGTACAAAGTTAGTTGTGGCGTGTCACTTGGCAGTACTAGGTTAGTTTTGGTGTGCGACTTTGACAGTACTAGGTTAGTTGTTGTGTGTCACTTTGGCAGTACTAGGTTATTTGTGGCGTGTGACATTGGCAGTAATAAGTTAGTTGTGGTGTGCGACTTTGGCAGTACGAGGTTAGTTGTGACGTGTGACGTTGGCAGTACTAGGCTTGTTGCGGTGTGTGACTTTGGCAGTACTAGGTTAGTTGTGGTGTCTGACCTTGTGAGTAGTAGGTGAGTTATGTCGTGCGACTTTGGCAGTACTGGGTTAATTGTGGCGTGTGACTTTGGCCGTACCAGGTTAGTTGTAACGTGTGACTTTCGCAGTACTAGGTTAGTTGTGGTGTGCGACGTTCGCCGTACCAGGTTAGTTGTGGCGTGTGACGTTGGCAGTACTAGGTTAGTTGTGGTGTGTGACTTTGGCAGTACTATGTTAGTTGTGGTGTGTGATGTTGACAGTAATATGTTAGTTGTGGCGTGTGACTTTGGAAGTACTAGAATAGTTGTGGCGTGTGACTTTGGCAGTACTAACTTAGTTGTGGCGTGTGAATTTGGCTGTACTAAGTTAGTTGTGGCGTGTCGCTTTAGCAGTACTAATTTAATTGTGGCGTGTGACTTTGGCAGTACTAAGTTAGTTGTGGCGTGTCACTTTAGCAATACTAGGTCAGCTGTGGCGTCTGACTTTGGCAGAACTAGGTTAGTTGTGGCATGTGACTTTTTCAGTACTATGTTATTTGTGGCGTGTGACTTTGGTCGTACTAGGTTAGTTGTGGCGTGTGACTTTGGCAGTACTAGGTTAGTTGTGGCGTGTGAATTTGGCAGTTCTAGGTTAGTTGTGGCGTGTGACTTTGGCAGTACTAACTTATTTATGGTGTTTGACTTTGGCAGTAATAGGTTAGTTGTCGTGTGTGACTTTGGCAGAACTAGGTGACTTGTGGCGTGTAACTTTGGCGGTACTAATTTAGCTGTGGCGTGTGACTTTGGCAGTACTAAGTTACTTGTGGCGTGTGACTCTGTCAGTACTAAGTTAGTTATGGCGTCTGATGTTGACAATTGAGTATGAGGAACCCAGTGAATACACTCATCATTTTTGCCTGTGAATGGAGAACTGGGGCTTATGGGATTTGTGACCAGTGTATCTCCTGGTCCAATAAAACACTCATGTATCCTGGTCTATATTGCTTGTTAGAATGTTTGGTGTTTCATTGATAGACTGATGCACAGTGTAGATTCTGATCAGACTATGTGGATGGAAATGCGGATCTGTATGTACACTGGTCGCAAATCCCATAAGCCATATGTCTCCAGTGACCGCCACATTTAGATGTACAGTGAAGATGTGTTGAATGTTCCCAAACGGACAACACGAAAGCTAATGGAAAACGTAGTGAAAACGATCGGTTTGTTCAACGACATGCCTTCAAGACTGCTTCCACAAATGAACGCTTGCATATCACAACGTAAACGATGTCAAAATTATGCGTTGAAAGAAACAACATGTTCACAATGAAATCTCTCTAAACCGGACACCCTGGGAGGTCCCGCTTAGAGAGGTTTCACTGTAAATCAGGCATTTGATCATTCTGAGCCACAGTTGTGTGCTACATGCGATCACGAACAAACATTACCACCTGAGATAAATGACCAAGAAACTTGGTGTCTGGTCTAGAGAGGTTTCACTGTAATTGCAAATATAATCACGTTCTGATCGCAAACCAAGCGCAACTCATGGTATTACAGTAGCCGATTTCACGAAAATTGCTAAGCATACTTTGAGGGAGTAATCATTTATTTTTCCCGAAATGCATTAGTTCATACAGAACCAACGACTTCATATATTTGAGGAGTAAAAGTATTCAGAATTATTATACTGAATGTATTACATTATGATAGCAAAATTGGCTGTGATAATGTAATACATTCAATATAATAAAAATTAATAAATTTATCCTGTAATTGAAGATTTCTCCCTCAAAGTGAAATTGGCTACTGGACTTGAACCACGATTTCAAAAGCCAAAATAACAACAACAACACATAGCGACATGTAGATACATGTATGTACATTACTACTGAAAACTAGTTTTCAAGTCTTATCAAAATTATGTTTATAACCAACCACCTGATTCTAAGGAATAACAGTCAGTTTCTAGAAATAGTTATATTTTCTCCGAAAATGGGATAGGCGTGTCGTAAACTAAGATTTGGCAACATTCCTGTGCCAGTACGTTCTCATTATGTTTGATAGAATACACGCCAGGTAATGCATCATCTTCAGTTTGTGGCTGCTGTGCTCGTCAAACTTGCCAACTGCCAATCTGTTTACATCAACACATCCTGTTGGAATGCAATAAAGTTGTTAACTTGGCATTGGTGAGGCTTCCCAATTATCTGCAGAGAAATACCAGTCACGTATTCCGAACAACCTGGAAAAAAAATTGTTCTCGTTTGAATCAAAGTGTGAGACTTTACCCTATAATTGAAACACGCCGTTGTACCTTCGGATATCTGCGTAATTTCATGAAATACGTTTACAAAATTTACAATATTTTCCGCAAATGGCGCCAGAAGTTCACAACATTTTCAGAGTACAGTACTCTGAAAATGTTGTCAATTTTTTACTTTATTTATGGAAAATATTGTAAATATTCTTAACGTATTTAATGAATTACGCGGATGTACGATGGTACAAAATCTCATTGCCTGTCTCAATTATGAAAACGATTGACCACGTACATGTAGAACCTGTTCTTTCATGCAACATCAACATTTCAGAAATGGCGGACAATATAATTTATGCGAATTTAAAAGTTTGTGAAAAAGATGAAATTGTTAGTCATGTAAGATTATGCTCATACAATACAAACCGTTTCAAGTAGCAGTAGTCGGTCAGTTCATTTATAGTGGTCACCAGTCCGAAGACTTTAAAAACTGTATTTATGACGACTGGGTATTTGGGTGATACATGAAGGTGTTTGAATTTAACATGAAAGGGGATGGTTATGATGATATGAACATGCCCCTAACCGCTGCCATCGACGACCACTGTTTGCATGCGGGGACTGGTACATTGTGTTTTGCGCTAGGAAAACCAAATGTCTGTCACTTAATTTGAGATATGTATGTGTGCCAGACTGCACCTAAAATTAAATCAAAGTACTGAAAGTACTGAGATATGTTATCTCCACAAAAACTGATCGGTGTGTGGGGTAAGTTAACTTTGTAAAACACACTAGTGTAACGTGCAGGGTCAGTACTGAAATATATAGAAAATCGTCCACCCCCTTTTACTGCTAGCTCCGTACGTACTGTCCCGTGAGACCTAATATTAATAGCTTCTGTATTCATACGCACGAACTGTCTCGATTAGTATCTTCCACAATTTAACTGATAAACTGATCACAAGACTGGGAAAACTATATAGAATAGTATAAGTAAAGTTTCAGATACAAAGCAAGAAAGATCAAAACACCATGGCACTATTTTCTTGGTCGTACTCGCCGTTTAGCCGTAGCCGTTTTGCGTGACACAATCTCAAGTGAGATAACATATACATAAAAATAATCACAGCCTACTACCGCTGTCTTATATTATTAATCCTTACACTGCTACACACAACAATTGTCGTCTGCTGTTGCTTTTATATCTTGCCTTATTTCTCAATAAAAACATGGTTTGATAGCATTTCAGAATCATTTCCGATGGAAATGATTCTGAAGTGCTGTCAAAGCATGTTGTTTATTATTCTAAAGTGCTGTCAAAGCATATTTTTGATGATAAAAATGGAAAATAGAAAACAAAAATCAGAAGAGAAAACAAGAGGGCCATGATGGCCCCAATTCGCACACCTGACTCCATGAACACCAGAGGAGAATGTGACATTGAGTTCATATGTGTTTTAAAAAAAATGTGCTATTTTTAGATGGCGGTCATCTTGGATTAAGCGATGACTCTCATTTTACCAAATCTGAAAATGCTTCACCCAAGGATCTAAACTTACTATGAAGTTTTTGGAGGCCATCATGGATTACATAATCATCCGATTCCGACAAATATTGCACCAGAGCAATCGCCTCATCGATACCTTCAATTTGATATATGACATGAGCATATTTGGTCAAAAATAAAATTTGACCCCACGGGCCACGCCCATTTTTGACCCCGGGGTCACCATTTTAACACCTTTGAAAGGGCATTATACGTCCATCATTCATACGAAGTTTCGTCGAAATCCGGATGGCGGTTTATGAGAAGAAGTTTTTTTTAAGAATTTATGCTATTTTTAGACGGGGGCCATCTTCGATCAGCGACGAGGCTTCACCCATGGACCATAACTGTGAAGTTTGGCTACCATGGGCCAACCTGTTCGTGTGAAGAAGAATTTTGAAATCTCTAATAAAAGAACGACCTTTTGAATCTTCGGTGGCCATATTGGATGACATGACCATTCAATTTCGACAAAAAATGTACCAGAGCGACCGCCTCTTTGATACTTTCGATTTGATACAGACATGACCATGTTCAGTCAAAAATAAAATTTGACCCCAATTTGACATTACGAATACTCTCCCATCCTCCCTAATGCAGTATTGAAGGTCAATGTTCTAATACTTGACTAACAGGCCGAACAGTTTAAGATTCGAATGGTATTTGATAAGATGTCAACTATAGTTTGCATGATTTCATGAATATAATATATGTTAATATCATATTTATGACTTCTACCACATTGGTACATATGGCACCTCCAATGAATATACTACACAGTTGTTATAATGAAGATGTCTTACTATAGTTTTAATTAGACAATCAGTGGAGGAGCTTTTCAAGACTGTGGAATTGCCAAGTAGGTTCGAAATTATCTATCTCATTTTGTTTAGTAAGTTCATTGAAACAGCTTCCAAATACCTGGCAGGAACATAATTATATGCACGGCAGAAATGCAAGTGAACATATGGCCCGCACATTTCTTCAAGTTGAAAAAATACCTGTCAAACACGATTTGCATATTTTATTGTTTCAGGATACTGTGAAACCTCTTTAAACCGGACACCTTTGGAGGTCCCCAGGGTGTCCAGCATAGAGAGGTTTCACACTGTAAATTAGGCATTTGATCGTTATGAGCCATAGGTGTGTGCTATGCGATCACGAACAGACATTATCACCCAAAATAAATGGCTAAGAATCTCATCAAAAATAAGATCACAGGTGTTTTATTGGTGTCCGGTTTAGAGATGTTCAACTGTACATAGAAATGAGCGAAATCTTAGTATTTAGTATTGAACATTTTCAGTGGATCATTTGATCACCCATACAACTGCACAATTATCAAGATAAATCACATATTAGTGCGGTCCATTAACTTGAAAAAAAAATGGATTATCTATACACGCCGGCCAAAAGTGCCATTTTTGTGTGGGACGTAGCTAAGGTCATACCGAGTTCATAAAATAAGTGGCTCCAAAAAAAAAAGACAACCGAAACACGTTTAAAATGCAGGAATCCAAGATGGCCGCCAAATTTTATTTGTATGGCCTATGATTGTACTCAATTGATATGTTCGAGTACTTTAACCCCAAGGAATGCGAGTTTTAGATGCAAAAATGTATTTGAATAACATCAAAATGTAACTGAATCATTTTACTAATTTGTGTAAATCCAAGATGGCCACCAAAGTTCATTATTTTGCCATACATTTTCTTTCTGAAGGCTATAATTATACATTCATTTACTATTTCTGATTTGATTTATTCCATAGTAAATGACAATGTGGATACTGTTGCAAGGTAACTGGAGACTTACCTCATTTAAATCAATTTGAAATGCCCACTATATGCCTATATGTACATATAACTGTATACATAATATGTCACTAATATTTACACAACTGTATTGCTCAAGCCTCGTTTTATGCAAATACATGTATATACACAATTTTAGATATAAATTGCAATATCCCATTTTTTGTTTACCCATAATTACATGGTGGTGCTGTAAGCAAGCATAGGATTTCATAAAAAAAGCAACAACAACAACAAGTAGGTCTAGATCTAACAACCAACATATTTCGTCTAAATAATGAAATCCTTGAACACTTTTGTAACAATG
The DNA here is from genome assembly GCA_029237695.1 of Conchocele bisecta. NCBI lineage: Eukaryota > Metazoa > Mollusca > Bivalvia > Lucinida > Thyasiridae > Conchocele > Conchocele bisecta. The sequence continues at coordinate 97,415,542 of CM055271.1, read as the reverse complement.
GGATTCAAGAACATACATATGGAAAGCGGTCAGTGTTAGTATTCCCTGAAGGCATACAACAAATGTTAAAGGATGCACTAACTGTAAGAGATTAAAAATCTGAGGTATTAGAAATGACTAAATTTGCAAAACGTATCCGCAAAGACATCTTTGATTCTGAAGAACAGATTCAGTTTTCGGGTGATTTTCCTCCTGGCTGTCAATCTACCGCAGTACCGAACAGTCTCAATGCCCTTGTTTCAACGATAGTGTATGGACCAACTATGAAAGACAAACAGCCCAAGTTATCACAAGCCTGTTGGACAATATCACAATTGATGCTCTTCAACACAATGAAAACAATTCCAGAAAGAAACACTAACACACGGCATACCGTTGCACGAGAGCCACCTCTTGTCGTATATCTTGGGTTGAACATTCACTCGCTGACAAGAAGCAAACACTAATTAAACAGTTGCACAAAATCGGTGTTTGCATTTCTTATGCACGCGTGCAGCAGCTGGAAAGTAACCGTCACAATAAGCATGTGCAGACGTTTTGCTACTACTGGTGTAGTTTGCCAGTCACAGCTGAGATTGGACTATTTGTAGTTGGTGCTATGGACAATAGTGACCACAATCCGTCTTCCACAACGGGCCCACTCATCGTTCCATGGCACTGGCAGCAGTATCATGCAGTTTTCAACAGAACATAATATTGGTAAACCCCAAGACCCATTTTCGTTCTCAGATAAATTGCTTCTTCCATACTCATATTCAGTAGTTCCTACAGTAACAATGAATCCATCTAAGATAACAGTTCCTGCTGTTCATACCAAGCAAATGAGAGGTGAATTAAACAGAGCAATGGCACTTGAAGTGGTCTGGTTACAGAATGCAAGTGAACTTTTGACAAGAGACACACTAACTAATGAAGCAATTGCATGGACTGCATTTCATGCTAAAAACGTATCTACCATGTTGGACCCAGCAGCTATAATGTATTTACTGCATATCTCCATGGAAAAGGCTGACACACCAGGAATGGTCAAACATGGCATGAATGTAATCAAATAATCTTTTTATTATGTTACCCGAGGCATGACCGTGTTGTCGGAAAAATTATTTGTGAAAAAAGAAATCAACATTTTCTACTGATTTGTAATTTCAGCATATACTTTGTCTCATTTGATTATCTCGATAATTGCAACTTGCAATACTTAATATAATTTCATCTTTATTTGATTTGGCTAGAAATAATTAATGTAATTCCCTTTTTACATGTACGCGGGAATTATAAGTGTTGGTCAGACTACATTAATTTACAAGATTACTTACACTGGTTGTAAATATTTGTATCGTTGCATGTTTTCTCTTGATTTCAGGGAAATATTAACGGGATTTATACTGATTATCGAAACTAATATTACCCGGGTATGGAAGGTCTTCGAGCCACTTCCCACCCTTAAATATAAGAAGAAAAAAACAACTAATATTGGTAAAAGTGTCACAAATTATAAAATTGTCAATAAATAGACATGTGTTGATTCTATTTACAGCGAATTAAGCAGAATTATCGCGAATTATTTACTGCAAACTAAACCTCTTTGAACTAAAAAACTTTCATCTGTAATTATTTACGTGATTTAACTAATTGTTACGACTGTGTGGTTGTTTTCTCCGCATAACTAAAGTGCAGGCTACATAATGATTAATGAACAGTATAAGCCCAGATCAGACTCATACAAGTACACATTTTAAAAATCGATTAGAAAACAGCTTACACGCATATACGGTCTGCATCCGCGCAGTCTCATCATAGTATACACCTATAGCAACTGACATACTGGTTTGTAGTTTCAGCATGGACTTTGTCTTATTTGATTATCTTTGAGATAATTGCAACTTGCAATATAACTTCATCTTTATTTGATATGGTTAGAACTAATTAACGTAATTCCCTTTTTACGCACACGGGAATAATAAATCTTGGTCAGATTACGTTAGTTTATAAATGTACTTACGCTGATTGTAAATATTTGTAACGTTGCATTTTTTTTCTTGATTTCTATATTACTCTGTTTTATTACCAGATTTGTGTAACGTTGAATTATGAGACCCTAATAAATAGTATTTCTCTTAAATTTGCAGTATGGCAAACATGTTCTACTGATTTGTAATTTCAGCATAGACTTTGTCTTAATTGATTATCTTTTACATAATTGCAACTTGCAATACTTAAAATATTTTCATCTTTATATGATATGGTTATAAATAATTAGCGTACTTCCCTTTTTACATACACGGGAATCATAAATCTTGGTCAGATTACGTTAGTTTACAAAATTACTTACGCTGGTTGTAACTATTTGTATCGTTGCACGTTTTCCCTTGATTTCACGGCAATATTAACGAGATTTCCACCGTTTATCGAAACTAGTATTGGTGAAAGTGTCACAAATTATAAAATTGTCAATAAATGGAAATGTGTTGTTTTTATTTACAGGGAATTAAGCAGAATTATCGCGAATTATTTACTGCAAACTAAACTTCCTTGAAATTTATTTGTACAAAGGAAGAATATTTAAGTCCACATTTGGTATAAAATATTTGCGATGTCATTTACCGAAAACATATTTAACTTTGGAAATCATTTTCACGTGGTCGTAAATGTCATTTTCAATAAAATAAATATGTTCGGGAACCTGACACGTTAATTCGAATATCACAGTGGTCAATGGTGGACTCGCCACACTAAATGTACATGGATTATCGATTTACATATCGATAAAATTGCATACATCACGTGACACCTGTAGTTTTCCAATAGATTACGGAAAAAGCCGATATCACGGAAATTGCCGACAGACCATCACGTATTGGTCAGCTGAAATTGACCATGTGGTCACTATGGATTTTGTCCAGGTAAGGTGGCCGCGAAAGTTGGATATGCATCTTTGTATTAAATGTATATTGACGGAATGTATAATGCACATGTATACATTGTAGTAATTAGTTCAGGAGATTTCAATGGTATTAAATGGAATCAATAATAAACGTTAACACAGTATGAAAGTTTCCCAGTATTCTCTGTTTAATTCCATGTAAGTTCATTTTTGGACATCAGAATAGGTGTGTTTTTCAAAAATATGAAAATAAATTGAACACACAAATGCCCCCGCTGGCAGCCTTGAACCTGACCATGGAAAAACTTTAATAAATAATTAGATTGAGAAACATGCAGGTAGATTTGTCACATTATCGGTAAGTACGGGACGGACATGGGTAACGCTATATGCCCCCGTACTTGTTGTTGACAGTTCTACATGGTGTCATATGGGGATTTATGGGTAGATATGGGTGGATTGCGCTGGTTTTGGGTACTTTACATAATTGTGTGCAACTACTAATGCTAAATCATTACACACGAGAGAAATCGTCAATTATCTACACATTCACCGTTCCGAACTTTCGGGTCCCTTTCTTACTGCCAGAATACCCGTAAATTCGTACTTATACGTGTAACTCGCGGGAGGTGACGTAAATTGTATGTTGGTAGCAATGCACATAAACCATCAGACACCGAAATAACCCATACAACACCAAAATATGAACCGTTCTTCAAGAACCTGTGGCAATGGCTACATAGGAGGCGAAGTTGTTGCATACACTGCCGTTCGCACTAAACGTGCGTAGGTATTTGTCAATTTCTTTATTTCAAAATACTGGGAAGCAGCTTGTGTTTGAAATCAAGCAACTTGATTGGTTGAGCCTGAGCTGTGCTACAGCTCAGGCTCAGGCAATCAAATTGCATACTTGCGAGATGACATTGTCAATTGATGTTCAGAAACGGTGATACTCTGGGCAAGATTAACGCGGGCGGTGCTGTATAATTCAAGTTTTGAATTATGTGTTGTTACATGTATATGTAAGTAATGCAATAAATATGGCTTAAACACATAACTACTATATGAAGTATATGTGGCACTACATGTACATGTGCACATACAGTAAAGTTACATTATGACATATTTTCATTAAAGGCACTGGGTCTCAGATATTCCTAGAAAGTGATGAAACAAATTAGAAAACGCTAGTTGATAATGTCGTGTTTTTTTCAGTATTATAGACATGTGTTTCAATCGATGGTTACTAAATGTTATAACGTTTATTTAACCAGGTGAACTGGCTATCGGGAAATCTGCACACATGATTTCACTATTGGTTCTTCATAAAAACAAATCGAATCAACCGTAAAATATGGCAAAGAGATGCGCGAATTAACTTCTGGAGTCGGGCCGAAGTGACGGCGACTGTCTGGCGATTCAGAGGGTCTGTAAGATAATTATATTGGTCGAAGGAAACAAGTCATTGCGACGTTATTGACGACATTTCACCATATACGGTAAACACGAGAGTGGTGTAAACTACTTCTGCCCCGTGGTGTATTTCATCGTTAGATGTTTGTCAACTAATGACTGAAATTTAACATAAAAAATATAACAGTTTTTATTTTATAGTAAATGTATAGCGAAAATGCCAAATTAAGACAAGCTAAATTATCTCCCCTGCTTATCACAGTTTCTGATAGCATGTACTTGAATATAACGCATGTTTAACGCATGTTGTTTTGAAATATGATAAAATAGTTGCGATTGATTTATTAATATATATGTCATTTACCGTGTATGAAGCGAAAATCCACATATTGGCTATATGAGACACCAGAAGCCCGTTTCACTAAACTTCGTACGACTAAAATGTACGTAAGTGCACATTTAGGATCGTCTGGAAATTGCAATTGATAAATTTACATTTACCTACGCTCAATAAATGTACATCCAATCATTGTTTAGAAGAAAACATTGTTAATGTGAAATCATAAATTTGCACTTAAGAACATTTTAGTCGTACGAAGTTTATTGTAACGGCCCCCAGCTGAGACTGTTAAATAGAGAATACCAGGCTAGTGTCTTTTGATATCAAGTTTATCAGGCAAGGTTAGGAAACGCGTAGGAATTCCTACCGTTTCGGAGCCGAGCCTGATAAACTTGATATCAAAAGACACTGGTACGGTATTCTATTTGTCAGGTAACGTTTCTGGCTACATAATGAGCACAGATGCAAGGAGCAATTACGACGTTGTTTTCGTTGAAAAAATCGAGGACTTGTTTCCGTGACGTCATTCCGCTAACATAATTTGGTAACGTCATGTGACGCCGTCCGACCAATAAAACGTTAGTTTTCAATTTGTAATAACCTGGATATTCATATCAGGTCAATGGTCAATGCCAGATATGACATTGTGTTATCAGTCAGTACGTATTCGGCCAATACAAAGCTCGTTACCTGATATATACACGTATAATGGTTCTGGTATATGGTGGACATTTCAAAGCTCTCTGCGGCCCTCTGGAACCGTTTGAACCCGCGGTCTGCGGCCTTGGGTGTCAAACAGTTCCCTCGGGACACAGCAAACGTTTGTACACGGCTGGACATGATCAAACCTTATAATGGAGCACATCAAGTGGGTCTATCATCAAGTGGGTCTAATATTATTGGCCAGATTAGCGCAGACGGAAGTGTAAACTATGTAGGTTTGACCTTTTATTTTGTTATTATAGTTTTAGTGTTACCAGTTAGACATCTGTACCTGACAATAGTTATAGGTTACATGTATTTGATGTGCATGTAATAGTTATACCTGTAGTTCAGATATTGAATTTTTAATAACTTAGTATATTAAAACTTCAATATGTGAACTAAAACTAACTTATTGGTTGCCCCGCCCCATCGCGGGCATGCGTCTATTAAAATGGAGCGCTGCCCATAAACATGTTTTCAAAAAGCGAGACTAAAATTAATGTGTATTATGTGATTACATGTAGCAGTTTGACACTGAATCGATCGTACACATGGTGCACGTCATAGGAAATTGCGTCAACAAGGCGGAGCCTGTAGTTCTAAATATAACGTTTGAGTTATTGCGCCATTTAATCATTAGTTTAATAGACATTGGCGAAAGTATCGCAATATGCGAGTAATTGAGACGAAATGCTCTACATTCATTGGTCGAGAAACTCGGGCAAACAATAAGTAATAGTTATAGTTTATCAACCAATGACAGCACAGCATTTCGTCTCAATTAATCGCATATGGCGACGCTTTCGTCAATATATATTAAATGTTGCAGTACTTGCAAAGTTATATTTTTAAACAGATGTCCCGCCGTGTTGATGTAATTGTATGTGACGCGAAATATGTCATCGCGTGTACATGATCGATTGGTTCGAAAACTGGCAATCAGGTAATAGCATCGGGATTTGAAAGCGTGTAGTGGCGGTGATCCGTTCAAACGTAACATGAGCACGCGTTGGGGCGGGGCAAACAATAAGTTAGTTATTATTCACATATTGAATTTTTAATCAACTAATTTCTAGCTCGCTAGCTCTCACTACGAAATTAATTTATTAAAAATTAGAAAGATGAACTATAACTACTACATATGCACGAATTCCGCAGCGTGAGACATTGCGCGACTTTAGGAGCAATATCGTTGCGCGGTGGAACGATTGGCACGTATCCACATACAAAGCAATTAGTAATAGTTATCGCTCACATATTTAATTTTCAATAAATTACTTTATTAAAAATTCAATGTACGAACAATAGCTAACTTATTTTTTGCCCAGACCCATTGCGGGAACCTGTCTATTAGAATGGAGCGCTGCCCATAAACGTGTTTGCAACAGCGATACTATTACATGATTGGCGGTGTGACACTGAATCGATCGTACACATGGTGCGCGTCACAGGAAATTACGTCAACAATGCGGGGCCTGTGGTTCTGTATATACTGCTGAATTCTTGCAATATTCGACTAACTGAGACGAAATGCTCTACTTCCATTGGTCGAGAAACTAGGACAAACAATAAATATTTTTTGAGAAATTCAAGATGGCCGCCACACATCAATAAAATCTAGGAAATATAATTTGTAATGTTAACAATTTCATCAAAATGTCAGTAATATGATAGAAGTTAATATAGTATGTGCTGTTCAGGTATAATATAATCTAAATACTCCCAGCTGAAATTGATTAGGCTATTTATAAATTCAATATGTCTGTCAGATATAAAAACAAAAATATGCATAAAAACTGTACTAGTGGCAATTGACTGTGCATACACTTTAATATTATTTGATAATCTGTTTTTCCAAGGTTGTAGAAAATGCAGTGTCACTAGTTGTATATATAAAATAGGATCAGGCAATGCAATCCTCCAATATGACCGCCATATACCCACCGTATCAAGTAACATTGATCTACTCTACATGTACACGTAGTTACATAATGTAGCATTGAATATGACCATATGTCCATTAGTATTGTATGATTATTGGATCTGGTGTCAAGTGTGTGTAAGGTCACTATGTGTGATATTAGATTCAGGCATTTTTTACATTCAAGATGGCTGCCAAGTATAATATTTTTCAACTAAAATAATCAAAGCAACTGAAATCAAAGTTTAATGTAACAGAATACATATTCTGTGATCGATGATGTTGATAATGTGACAATATGGCAAATATGAGCAAATGAGAAGAGGTGAAATAGTTTAACGCCCCATCAACAGCTAAGGTCATATAGAGATGGGACCTTCATTTCATGTTTCGTCGAAAAGACAAGTGAGATGAGAGTACTCGTATCTCGGGAGGGGATTCAGCACACTACCTCCAGCATTGATTAAATGAGTGGTGTCACTTCAGTTCAACAGCCAGGTTATATACAGACAGGAATGTACCATACAGTAAGCATTCAGAAGGCATCAACAGACTTTCAGCATTGACATACAGTGTCCCTAGTTTGTGCCAGGCACTCTTACCATGCCATATCATTTGGCCCTAGCTGCGATCCCAATTGTTAAGTAATGACTCCTTAATGGCTAATTATTCGCTACAATACGAATACTCTCCCATCCTCGCTAATCCAGTATTGAAGGTCAATGTTCTAATACTTGACAAACAGGCCGAACAGTTTAAGATTCGAGTGGTATTTGATATGATGTCAACTATAGTTTGCATGATTTCATGAATATATTATAATATCATATTTATGACTTCTACCACATTGGTACATATGGCACCGCCAATGAATATACTACACAGTTGTTATAATGAAGATGTCTTACTATAGTTGTAATTAGACAATCAGTGGAGGAGCTTTTCAAGACTGTGAAATTGCCAAGTAGGTCATTGTTCATTGAAACAGCTTCCAAATACCTGGCAGGAACATAATTAAATGCACGGCAGACATGCAAGTGAACATATGGCCCGCACATTTCTTGAAAAAATACCTGTAAAACACGATCTGCATATTTGATTGTTTCAGGATACTGTGAAACCTCTTTAAACCGGACACCTTTGGAGGTCCCCAGGGTGTCCGGCATAGAGAGGTTTCACTGTAAATTAGGCATTTAATCGTTATGAGCCATAGGTGTGTGCTATGTCATCACGAAGAGACATTATCACCCGAAATAAATGGCTAAGAATCTCATAAAAAATAAGATCACAGGTGTTTTATTGGTGTCCGGTTTAGAGAGGTTCAACTGTACATAGAAATGAGCGAAATCTTAGTATTTAGTATTGAACATTTTCAGTGGATCATTTGATCACCCATACAACTGCACAATCATCAAGGTAAATCACGTATAGACTGCTTGTGTCTTCAGAATTGGCGATGTCAAGTATTAGACGTCGATAGAAATATACCTTCTCGTCAACCATACTAACAGTGTATAAGAGAGATCATCCGCATCTTGTCCACATGAGTAAAACTACAAGCCCTGCCATTTACACCTCCATGAGGGATTGTTGTATGGATTCTCATCATCTGGGGATTGAACATATCTACCCAAATATGCTGCTTTCGACCGTTAAGATGTGCACATACTTTATATTCGTTGCGTTATTGTCTGCAATACCAACACAGTCAAAGAAGATCAAAGAAAGCATATGATAAATGAATACTAGTACACATTGTTGGAACAGCTGAAATAACTCTTCAAGCATGTAATGCTAGTATTCCGAAATGATATGGCAGTATTCTGCGTAACACAGACAACAAAATGTACATTCATTTTCATGTCCCTCAGTCTTAATTAAAAAACTCTCCATGGAGCCTATTTCCATATACATTTGCAGGTGTATTAAAACTAGTCCACAATTAGTGGAACGCTGATATTTGTTTTACATTCCTCTAGCTACAACAGTGAATATGCACCCTTCAGATGTTTGTGATATAGTATATGTCAGTGTAATCGTATATGTGTGATGGCAGAGAAATGTGTCATTCAGTTACATATATCTATGATTGGCATATGAGAGGCGATTTACAACATGTGATAGCATTTAAAATCTAGTCGTACTCGATGTGCTGTTTCTTTCCTAAGTAGAAATTTCATTAACACACATGGGTGTGGATGGATATCTGGAATATCAATCACGCTGGAATATGTTCATAGATACACACATTGTTCTTCCTATATGTGCAAACATGCCTTTATTTTGGGCATAAAAACAGAAAATAATTATGATGCGCATAACACAACTTATTATATATTGTGTGTAGCGGCCATTTTGGCATTTTACAATGATATGCCGCTCGATAATATAGACATATGTGTAACAGCTGCAACTGATAAAATATATGCAAACGTATGTCCGTTTATGCCCAATAATTCAAGTTATATATTTTTTTCTCAAATTTGTAGATAGATGACGGCCAAATCGGATATTGAAAATATGCACATATGTTGTCCTTATATATCATTGAAAATACCATACAATATCAATTTATATAACACATATTTACAGTATATGTGCAGGGCTCCAGATAATGAATTAGTAATTGAGTATTATCACTCCATCATATCTGAAGCAATAGGGTATTTCAATATTTGAATTGCGTAAAATAAAATCACACTACTGTTTACACATCAACAGACAGCAATTATTGAATAGTTTGCTTCGAAATGAAAACATGTCTTGGCATTTCATTAGAATTGTCTCCAAGATGTGTTTTCATGGAAAATAAGAAAAATATGCTGTATCTGTGGTCTGTTTATTGTTTTCTGTAGCATGATAAAGGTACCACAAATTTGTTATTGCTTTTTGATACTCGCTATTGCCGATTTCAATTGGGTTTTTGGCAATTTTAATTGGATATTTACGTAAATACGCAGCTTATCTGGAGCTCTGTATGTATTATTATATGCTTCCGCAATATTGTTAAAATATGGCGGCCATCTTGGATTTCTCAAATTTCTCAAGGGTGATAACTTTACATCACACAGGGTTTTATCAAGACTGGCCTAACAAACAATAAACAGTAAATTAGTGATGATTAGAGGGAACTATTTTACGAGGTGAAACGTAATTCCTGCACTGACCAATATGAACGCACGAGGCGTCAATATGAAACAAATATTGACGGCTTGCATCCATTGTGTTTCAATGGGAAACGAAAGTACATATACATGACAGTATAATAATATAGGCGAAGAGTTGTAGGTTTGAGATCGGAACAAAATAATCCAAAGATGCTTGATTGACTCGACAGCTACAACAACAGGTAAATTACTTTATGGCGAAAGAGACCGAAATTGAGACTGTTTAATTTTTTGTCCAGAAACGTATAAAATATGTAGGATCGGCATCGTATCATTCGGGATCGTACTGCACCATATGACTTTTCGTTAAGGCCTAATACGAATAAGAAGCTGGGAATAAAAATGTTCATAAGTGCAAATCAAGGATCATCTGTAAATTTCAATTGATGGATTTACATTTATTGAGCATGTGATTGTTCACAAGAAAACATTGTTAATGTGAAATGTACTGACTATCATAAATTTTCGCTTTTAGTCGTACGAAGTTTAGTGAAACGGCCCCTAGGGTTTCAGATCACGCGGTTTCTGAACGGCGTGACATCACGTTATCGGTGTCTACAGTAGGTTTCCATTACTATTTTTTCAACGGAGTGACGAATTTTTATCAGATATAGCGCAGGAAATGCGGGACGGGTTGCCCTGCATTGTAGTTTTCTTTAGTCTCATAATTCTGTCGTTTTTATGAGAATCAATTACGGTACCGTCAATGTAAATAAAAACAGAGCATGTGATTGCAAGAAACAACGGTAGTTGATTATTCACGAATGCTATAAATATAGAGCACCCACACAACTCATAAGTCATCATCTTTTGGTGCATCAAAATCATCAGAATCCGTCCTTTTTAAAGAAAATCTACTGACTTCACAAATTACATCACGTCGGAGAGACATTTTCTGACGTGATGTAATGTGTGACGTCGGAATCTGTGTAATCTGTGAAATCCCAACATCAGAACTGAATATTTACAGGAAAAAAACATATATTGGGACCTGAAATTAGAATAACCTGATCTGGTGCCATGTTCTCACCACACAACAGTCATTTAGCCCTGCTACCCAAAAGTGATAGTATTATTTTTTTTTGGCTTATATTTAAGGGTGGGAATTGGCTCGAAGACCTTCCATACCCGGACATATATGTCCAAAAAGGCCGAAAGTGTCCCGGCGAACGGGAGGCGGGAAGAAGAGAGGGGGTAACTGGGTAGAACCTGGCACCGGTGATGCAGAGCAAAACGGGTCCCAGGTAGAACCAATCCACCCGGCGGCATTCGACACACAAATTGGTGCCATATACAATGTAGACGTTAAAAACACGTGCTATTTTCGTCAGACATCCAGACAGCTCCAAGTCAGGCAGGGGCCAGAAGCAAACGAGGGCAGGCAGAAAATTCAGTTGAGCTTGAGTTAACTTGCTGTTTTGATTAGACCTGTTATATATGGATTACTTCCATAAGACATAGAAAAAGGAGATAGAAAAATAAGAACAACAAATGTCCTAGCAACTAGTCTATATTAGCTCAATTCCAGCCGAAAATTCGCCCACCACAAGCCCACCCAAGCCCCGACATACCTTTTCGCAAATCCAGAAGAAACAATCCAGTCAATAAGAAAAAATACAATGAAAATTTCAGTTAATTTCCAACAGTTACAATGGCAGCCGCCGGTAACCTTGAGATAATTGCCGGCCGGTAAAAACACACGACCTGCTCAGTCCAAGGTCGCAATTCAAGTGAGTGAGATAGTACTAGTACTAATATTATTGCTTTTATACATGTATTGGGTATTACCGGATTCAACTGTCGCGTCAACAATGTATACGAGGGTCAAACCAGGCATGTCGGGATTCCGTTAAGGATTAAACCCATCGTTAAATGTACCATTTTTATCCCCCCAATCAACCGCCCATTGATGTAATGAAATAAAAACATAGAGTTTAGAAAATATAAAATGTATCCCACTCGTGTGACGTGTTATAGCAATATATTGTCTATCGCTCTGCATTGTCCCGGGGCCCAGTAAATTAAAACCATTTTGAGCGCTAGCTCCATTTATTTTATAACACAATAATTCCAGCACAAAAATATTTACACAATTCCCTAACATTTGATTGGTCCGTAGCAAGTGTCTGTCCAGAATTTATATCCCAGTAAACTCCATGCCGAACTACTTTCCGTAACCGTCAGGCGCAGTTAAAATAATTCTTAAGAACACGGAAAATAAACACATTTTCTTGATGAATTTATTGAAAATGCTGGAATTATAAGGAATGAATGGCCTTTTTGTGGAATTTATCGGGGATATAAACTTGGAAAAGTCGCGGGAATAGTGGACGAGGCCTTCCAGCCTTCGTCCAGTATTCCCGCGACTTTTCCAAGTTTATGCCCCGATAAATTGCACAAAAAGGCCATTCATTCCTATAGTAAACGACTAACTAGACATGAGATTGTCCCAGAGGCAGAAGCATAACTGAATCTCTCTCTCTATCTCTCTCTCTCTCTCTCTCTCTCTCTCTCTCTCTCTCTCTCTCTCTCTCTCTCTCTCTCTCTCTCTCTCTCTCTCTCTCACTCTCTCTCTCTCTCTCTCTCTCTCTCTCTCTCTCTCTCTCAAATTCCTGTTTACAGTGAAACCTCGCTAAACCGGACACCATTGGGACCTCCCAGGGTGTCGGATTTTGCGAGGTTTCACTGTACAGTTTATGCAGACAGTGAATACACCACGTTGTGAACTCGGCAAGCAGCATGTGTTAACGTTACAAATATACACACTCTGAAGACTACACAACCGCCTGCGATAATCTTGCCAATATTTGTCAATTTCATTTCAAAATACTTGAATATTGTTACTGAAAACAGGCAGCTAGATTTTGAATTGGCCGTGTAAATATATGTTGAAAAACGTTGATAATCATGGCAAGATTAACGCAGGCGGTGGTGTGTGTACTCGGCAATCTGAAGAAGAACAGTTCCATTGTTATATGTCACGTACACTTTATATCCGCAGTATATACTACTAGCCTCATACTGTAAATAAAAAAAAAAGGTTCAAAAGACATTTCACAGATATGCCATAATGTACAGTCGCACCTGTGATAAAGTCCACCTCAGAATAGCAATTAACTGTCTATATCAGCCACGCTTTTGTTTTTACAATTACTAAATTTCTACATAAATTAACCTGTGAACAGATACCGCCTGTGAACAAAGGCCATACGTTTCTCTACCCATGGCTGGCCTTTATTCACAGGTTTGACGGTACAATCTGGACATGCTACGCAATGTGTGACTCACTTACAGTACACCGTCATCGCCCGCACCAATCTTGTCAATATTTGCCAATTTCTTTATTTCAAAGTACATTTACATGAATATTGTACTTGAAATCAAGCAACTTGATCGACTGAGCCTGAGCATTGCTACAGCTTGATTGCAAATTCGCAATGCGATTAAGTATTCATAAGCTTTGATTATCTTGACGAGATTAACGCAGGCTGTTTCTTACTACGAAGCTTGGTAGAGTGGAACCTCTAAAGCGGACTACAATAAATGCATGTGATCATAATTTTGATGGGTTTCTTGGTCATTTATCTCAGGTGATAATGCATGTTCGTGATCGCATAGCACACAACTATGGCTCTGAATAATCGAACGCCGATTTAAAGTGAAACCTCGCTAAACCGGTTTGGCGAGTTTTCACTGTAGTATATTTATCGGATATGCTTGCACCGTTTACAACTACATGCCCGTGGTTGGTATATCTACGGGTACTAACTGTGCGTCACTTGTAAAACATGCCGGTTTCTTGACGGTATGCCACTCAGCTCTACATATACTTACAACTACATGTATCTCATAAACGCACCTCTTGCGCCGTTTACTATACGAAAATATGTTTATGCAGTATCTTCTGCGTGTAGCTGAATGGGAATTCGTCAGGAATCTGGCGCCTATTTTGATTTTACGCTCTCGCGGAGCGCAGCAATAGTTTTTTTAGCAGATATATATTCGCATCTGCTGAACACAGTCATTCAGCGTGTTTCGGCTTTCGTCGGTACTGCTATAAGTGAACGGCGCTGGTACTACTGAATACTTCAAAATGATTACTTCCCTTGAGATTATATAACGCCATTTGCTTTGGTATTTATTATAAGGTAATGCAACTTCTTGTCAAACACAAGCTCGTATTGTAACAAAATAACATTGTCTTTTCTATGTATTATATAGAGTATATTCCATCGTACATTTTGAATAGCGCGAAATAATACACGAGTGTGCGTCGGCTTCCGCGTAAGCAACGTGTGAGCGTAGGGAACGAGTTGCTTGCACGGACGCCGACGGACACGAGTGTATTATTTCCGCTATTGAAACATGTACGATGGAATACCCTATTTATTACACTTCCACGGCGGATACATATGCACATTAAGTCTATTTTTTGAGATTATAATCAATGAATTGTGATGTGCGCATGCATAGTTTTACAATTCCCGCGTTTTGACGTTACGTTGTGTGACGTCAAATGTGACGTCATGTAAATTTTTGGAAATCCAAATTACGCACCTGTTTCTGTGAATCAGGAATTGTTCAATCACATTAACGTTCTAAATTAGTCGAGACCGTTTCCAAATTTTCAAATAACTTTATATGACTGTAACAAAATTAAACATGGTAGCTCGTGGTTTCCAAGAAAACAGGCGCGCAAATACGGGTGTTCTCTTCACGATGTATTATAAGCAACGAGTTGATTATGGGTTTTCTCACAGCGAAACCCGTGCAAATAATTTGCAAGAGTGTAATAAATGTATTTCTGCAGGATAACGATAATTCGCAAATGAACATTTGAACTTACCACTACAATATTGACGTTAGAACCTTAAACACATTATTTCATTATGATGCGAGGTCGTGTCCGACCTAGGAAAACCAATTGTAATTCGATATTCTTTGCATAATTATGTTCTAATTGTGATATTTCAGCAAGATAACAATAATTTTCAAATGTGCACATTTCGCCAAAATATTTACATTAGCGTTAATAAAATCGCTGAATTTGTTGTGATACGAGGTCGTGTCCGACCAAAGCTATAAGCCTTGTTCATGTATATAGTTACACCGATGAAAGCCGAAACACGCCGAATACCTATGGTGCTGAAGTATGAAATGTAGTGTACGGGATTTTCTCAGAGTTACTGCCCGCCACTAGGGGGCCGGATGCAGAATACAATGATACGGATTTGTTCCTGTTCCACAAACAAACGATTGCCTATCGTTTATACATGTACATCGTTTTGACACCTTTTTTGTTTTTGTAAATTGCATGGCATGTCATCAGTAGCCGATTTCATCAAAATTGCAGTAAGTATACTTATCTAGCAAAGTATAGTTTCAGGGAGTAATCATTTATTTTTCGCGAAATGCATTATTCCATATAGAACTACCGACTGCATATATTTGATGATTAACAGTATGCAGACATATTATACTGAATTTATTACATTATCACAGCCAAAATGGCTGTGATAATGTAATTCATTCAGTATAATAAAAAATAATAAATGTATCATAAAATTGAAGATTTCTCCCTCAAAGTATACTTTGCTAGAAAAGTATACTGTGCAATATCAACTCACGATACATCAATATGGCCAAATATCGACGTGTTGCGTTCCATATATACATGTATGTTCATGTATTGTATTCCATGGGAAACGAAAGTACGTATATAATAAGAATAATGAGACACCGCGCTTATGGCAAGAAACTCACGTCCAACATGTTTACAACTTCTGAATCAAGGCACCGCTGAAAATATTATGGAAGTTATCGCTCTGGTACATGTTGTGGATGATGTCGTCTGTGAGGATACATTTGACGGAAATGACGTCACCCTTGACCAGGGAGACAACAGCTGTCTCTGTCATGCACGCTGCTCCAGCCTTAGGTTTTCCCGTTGTTATCATAGTATTGTGCCACGTCGCCCCATCGTCCGTCACAAGCTGAAACCTCTTATAATTGTTGGACAGCAGACACAGTTGTATACCGAACAAATAGACGCCGAACACTGGGACGGTGAAGCGGCCCGTGTCGACGTCGTTCCCGTCGCCGAGGTTCAGGTCGGACTCTCTAAACACGAGTATGTCGCCCGCCACTATTATCACGTCCGACAGCGTGTTGGCGCTGAACGCCACGGCCGGAGACGTCGCCTCATCTACACGGACATAAAGTGAAGTGAGCATGACACGTGGAATAAATTGTGCTTTATGGAGACACATATACTGTAGCCGATTTCACTATGATGTCAGTGTCATAACGTAACGCAGACACGTCAGCGCTTGTTCGTGTGCGGTAAAGACATGTATTTGTCCATTACGGCAACGCTGGCCCCTAGCACCGGTATACGACCAGAAATGGGGATGTGACTGGAGAAATCGGGCTTATGGGTTTTGCGACCAGTGTATATCCAGATCAGCCTGTGCATCCGCACAGTCTGATCAGTATCTGCACTGTTCGTCTTTCGACAAATGCAACCCCCGTCATGCTTCTAACAAGCAATATAGACTGCTACCATGCATCAGGCCTGGGCTATTTGACCAGGAGCCACACTGGTCATAAATCACATACCAGGATTGGCGATTATCATGTCATCGACATTCATCCGGACTCTGCCAATGCTGTCGCGGTATTTGGTACAAGTTCGCAACAATGGTAACCCGTCTCTATATAACATTAGCTGTTGGTGGGACGTTAAACACATTCACGTTTACTTTTCCAAAACGTTGAATTGTTCGAACAGTCGACGTGGTGTGTAAAACAGTCAGTAATTCAAAGTTGCATGGCCTCAGCTTTGCATATTCAGCCAGTGAAACGCAATGTTTTAAATAAACATATGAGGCACGCCATGTGATTTTACAAAATTTACAATATTTTACGTAAATGGCGTCAAAAGTTGACAAAATGTTCAGAGTACATTGCTCATGTACTCTGAAATTTTGTCAACTTTCGACTTTATTTATGAAAAATATTATTTCATAAAATTACTCAGATGTCCAAATGTACAAAATCACATGGCGTGTCTCATATGGGCGGGCTCCAGGAAAACCAGACTTAATGACACAATTTTCGATTTTCACAATTTATAGTTTTTGTTTATCTCACTTTTTGTAATACCATGTTAACGATGCACGGTATAAAACGTCATCAAGAACAAGACGTTATTCAAACAATGATGGCGGTGGAATTTTACACAGCACGCTTCGGTATTTATTTTTTTCGTAACAAAATCAAGATTATCATCAACTATTTTTTTTGGAGGGGACGGGGGTGGGGGGGGGTGACTTTTTTGTTATTGATGAAAAAGTCATTATATTTAAATATTTTTTAGATTTAATATGTTTAATAGCCAAACGTATGTTGGTAGCAAAACGTGGGACAGTAGAGAGGTACGGAATATGGAGTGTAAATGATAAAAACAAGTACCATGCTTATTGATCAAGGATACTGTTATCACATAATAAAACAATTCGCCTCGGTCAATATGACGTTTCTGCCAGTGAATATCAGATCATATTATATGGCTCACTCGTCAATCATTGTATAATTTAGCTAACAAACCAAGTGAACAACTATCCGTTTTAAATGTGCCGACAAACCTCGTCGTGTCTTCATCGACGATATCTAGATACACGCAAGTTGCTACATGTACTATGAGACTGCAAGCGTGTGGCACAGTACAACATGACCTACATACCTGGTATCTGTGCTATCGTCGTATTGACCAAGGAGTGCACGTCACGCGACATCCTCGTCACCTGGGCCGCAGTCTTCGTTATGAGTTCGTCAATCCGCGAGTCGGCCGCCGACTGTTGTCCCTCCAGGCTGTCGCGCATTTCCTGAAAGTCTCCGATAATGTCATTCTTCAGAGTACGCACCTCTTCCAGTATGACATCTTTGTCGCGACTGAGATCGGCTGGCTCCTGCCGAAGTTTCGATCCCATACTCTCAACTTGTCCTTTTATTGTTTCAATCGTCACTTCAAATCTAATGACTTTTTCCAGGATTTTTTCCTCGAAACTAAATTTCGAGCACTGCAGCTCTTGGGAAAATGCATTCCCGCCCGGCGCGGCCATCACGTGACTCGCGACACACGCCAGTATTCCCAGAAGTACGAAATACATGATTGACAACTCCTAAATGTAGCGACGACTATACTGAGGAGAACTATCTAATTGCACAGGTTGAATGTTGACTATAATAGTTGTAGCCTAATTGTGCGCGCAGCTGCAATTCGTTTCAATATTTATAGGTGGTCTGTACGCGAGGAAATATGCACAGCATACCACATATGTGACTGTGACTGCAGACATGGGGCTTATTTGATTTTTGACCAGTGTAGCTTCGGATCAAGTAGCACACTGCTGTAATCTGATAATGATTTGTATTGCTTGTTAGAAGCATGACAAGTATTCCATTGATGGAATGACGACCAGTGCATATCTTGATCAGACTGTGCGGATGCACAGGCTGATCCGGATCGGCGCTGATCGCAAATATCATAAGCCCCACATCTCCAGTCACAGTCACATATCTAGTGTACACGCAATCAGTGGAGACGCATCGTGCTTATTTTTCACGCAAACTGAGGACTGGTGTACTCTTTAAACATGTATTAATATTTACAAGGAGAAATGATGCGTTTGTCGAATAGTATCATGATGTCACGTACTAGTCAGATAGCCAGATACATATACCCTGCATCGACTGATAAAGTTTTTTACTTGCTTGAGTATACGTGATTGGGACCTCTAGAATAAATATCAGACAGATAACAAGAGGATATCCTTGACCAATCTAAAATATCAAAGATACCGCTGGCGGCCATTTAAAAAAAATAATACCTGTTTAACCCAAGGGGCTAGACACCTAAACAATTTCTCGTGTTTGACAAATTTGAGAACGATGAATCTGTGATTAGCCACCTCCTTGACAATGAAATTCAAGATGGCCACGATTGGCGGCATATTTCCAATCAAATTGCTTGTAAATAAAGTAAAATAAAACACCAAAAAAACAATGTATGTGCAATAAGAAGGTTCACTTGACCAACACAGATGTAGCTGAGGTTTCTAAGCATAATGTATTGACTAGTAAATATGCACAAGATATCCTTGAGCAATCTGAGAAATCCAAGATGGCCACCAAGATGGCCGCCGGTACTCACTAAAATACTATTCAACCAGTGGACCTAGAGTCTCAAGTGATACCACATTTTGAGCTAATTTCAGCATGATCAATCCACTTTTGATGTTGAATTTGACGTCACAAACAATGCCACAAATACTGTTCAAGGTCATTTAGCACATGTCAGTCCAGATCCCAAGGTCAAACTCCTGCCCCAAAAACTCACATCATCTACCTCCCGCTTATCATGGCAAAGACAACTGTATACACGTCCATGATCAAAGCAAGAGCAATCACGTCTGCAGCTGGTCAGGACTACACACTGTATATGGCAGACCAGCATCTCTTGAAGTTCGCTGGCCACATCATATGGGATAATCCTGAGCATTTCGGCGACTACATTCCAAGACTGGGCCGTATGCATTTCCTTAAAAAACGTCATAAATTGCATCGGTGGCCTGGCTTCGGACAGTGGTTGATGCCACATTTGATGGTGTGGCTAAAATGCCTTCTGGAGAAACAAGAATCCCCAGAATTTCCGTACCCTTGTGATGCTGACTGAAGAGCTCTTACGCCCACTCCTTACCTGACATGGATATTGAGACAACATGGAAGAAAAAGAGACATGGCCCAGGTATATTTATACTGATTTGCAATGACAATATTGCAATAACTATTATGATTATTGACCCTCTCATCAACATTAATGAAGCAATGGAACTGGGAAAGAAACAGCAGGATGAGTTTGACGCGGGATGGCCTTAGGCATTTCATTTACCAGTCAAGGGTATGGTTATAGTGATTGTGAATATTGTTATAGTTTATGCCTGGGCCATGACTCTCCAAGCCAGTCAGCTGGAAGGAGTACCAACATGCTGTGACATGTTGACCATGGAGCTGGCACCGGTTGCCACTTCAATGTTCGACGACAAAGGGCTGATGAGCCCTACAGCCAAGAGTGTCCTAGAAAGGAACTGACAGTGGAAAGGTCCAGAAGTGGTCTAGAAAAGAGTGCACAGTCACTTCTCTTCTCCGTAACATCCAACAAAGTGCAGATCATCATTATGAAAATTTGCGATCGTGAGGATCACAAGGACGACCGTATTTTCTCACACACTTGTCATCACGGGCCCTGAACCTGTCCATTTGAGTTGCCTGGTCCAGCTGATGCAACTGACACTGGCGTTCGGTTTCTGTTCTCATGATCTACTGACTACACAAGAGGAGGCTGGCACCATTATTTTGCAACAGGTAACATAATATTAATGTTATTGAATTATTGTCAGCATTACTTCACAAACGATTGTCAGTTGAATTGATGCTACACGGACAGTACATTTTCCGTTACTGCAATGATGCTCTGTGTGATTTTAGGCTGCACAGCATACATCTGGCTGACACCGATGTTTTTGCACTGCTGGTGCTCTACCGCTATGGCGGATCAGGCAACGTGGCCATGTATACCTACAATCGCCACTGAAGGGTCGAGCCATTATTGAAATTGATGCAACTGTGCAGAAGAATCTCTCTATCATTCCCAATCTCCTCGATGCACATGCTCTTGCGGGCTATGACACCGTTGCAAGTCATTATGGTATTGGAAACGGTATCGTGTTGAAGGTTCTGCGAGCAGGTATTTAACATGTCCAATGTACCAACCAATGATTTCTGCATATTTACAAATAATATTTAGCATTAACTTGAATGCATTGCTATAATCATCAAGCAATTAAACTGACAAACGGTGAGATCCAGTATCCATACAGTTGAGTATAATGAAACGTAACATACAAATATTAGTAAATTTGTATAGTGGGTATAGTGCAAAAGACTACATACACCTTCTTATACACCTACATATAATGCATATTCGTCGTTGCAGGTGGTGTCAAGTTTTGCGACAGCTCTTTACCCATGGAACAATACCACAAACTGTTGGCGGAGGCAAGAGCTTTCATCTTGACATGAGTATAAAATGAGTGACTGCCATTTCCTCGATTCAGCGCGGGTCAAAATGTGGCCAAAACAAAACCAAACGCTCATAAGCCACCAAAACTCTGCTCCCTTCCTCTAACTGAGACAGCATTCAGAGAGAAAGCCCTACGTGGCCATCTGGCAGTGGTCACCTGACGGGATTGCCTCAAGACAGACTCTCCTGTCCTTGCCCAAATGGAGCATGGGTGGTACCATCCTGAGGGCAGCACACCATTCTCCTTCCTACTATCGTACCTTCAGGCACACATCTGGTTCTCAGTGACCTACTGATGTTCATAAAATGTGGTTGTAGTAGTGAAAAGTCATGTGCAATGAAGAGGTATGGCTGAAAATCAATTCGATTAAGCTGTACTGCTTTCTGCCATTGCTGAGGCCAGGACGATTGCTGGAACAATTTTCATTGAGCACCTGCAGCCATCTTTGTGGACATCTCAGATTGTTCAAAGTTATCATGTATATGCATATTTGATCGTCATTATAATATGATTGGATGTCTCAGTAGCTTGTTTGATGGTTAATAGTACCTTTTTATTGCACATACAATATTTTTGGCATTATTTACAATTAATTTGATAGAACAAATTGCTGCCAATGGCGACAATCTTGAATTCGCTGTGAATGAGACGGCTAATCACGAAATTAAATTCAGAATTCAGGATTCTTCGCCCTCAAATAAGTCAAAATCTATGACTTCCTTAGGTTTCTAGCCCATTGGGTTAACAGTTAATTTTTTAAATAAAATTAAGGTGGCCGCCTGCGGCCATATTGGATTTCTCAGATTGCTCAATGATATCCTCTTGTTAACCACCTGATATTTGTTATAGAGACCCTAAGCAAGTATAATCAAGAAAGAAACAAACTTTATCAGCCAATGCAGGGTTAAGCCAAAAAATCAGCTTTGGCTATCTGACTATACTTGCCTAATGATTTTTTAGCATGAACAGATTTACAGTGTGGTTCAAAATATATGTTCCCAATTCCGAACGGCGTAACGTCATGTTTTTAGATGTATTTTCTTACAATAGATTGCCTTTAATATCTTTCTCATACGATGATGAATATTTCTGATGAACATAGCGTAGCAAACGCAGAGCAGGTTGCCCTGTATACGTTTTTTTTTTATTTAATCTCAAAATTTTTTTCGTTTTGACGAGGAATCGGTTACCATACATGTAAATACAAAGTCTAGAGCTCGTGAATGTTACTAGGTTAGTTGTGGCGTGTGACGTTGACATTACTAGACTAGTTGTGGCGTGTGACCATGGTAGTACTAGGCTAGCTGTGGCGTGTGACGTTGGCAGTACTGGATTAATAGTGGCGTGTGACTTTGGCATTACCAGGTTAGTTGTGGCGTGTGACGTTTGCAGGACTTGGTTAGTTGTGGCGTGTGACTATGGTAGTACTAGGTTAGCTGTGGTGTGCGACGTTGGCAGTACTGGATTAATAGTGGCGTGTGACTTTGGCAGTATTAGGTTAGTTGTGGCGCGTGACTTTGGCAGTACTAGGTTAGTTGTGGCGTGTGAACTTGGCAGTACTAGGTTAGTTGTGGCTTGTGACCTTGGCAGTATTAGGTTAGTTGTGGCGTGTGACCTTGGCAGTACTAGGTTAGTTGTGGCGTGTGACCTTGGCAGTATTAGGTTAGTTGTGGGTTGTGACCTTGGCAGTACTCGGTTTGTTGCGGCGTGTGACTTTGGCGGTATTAGGTTAGTTCAGGCGTGTACCTTTGACTGTACTAGGTTAGTTGTGGCGTGTGAATTTGGCAGGTTACTTGTGGCGTGTGACTTTGAGTGTAATATGTTAGTTGTGGCGTGTGACTTTGTCAGTACTAGGTTAGTTGTGGCGTGTGACTTTGGCAGTATTAGGTTAGTTGTGGCGTGTGACTTTGGCAGTACTAGGTTAGTTGTGGCGTGTGTCTTTGGCAGTACTAAGTTAGTTGTGGCGTATCACTTTGGCAGTACTAGGTTAATTGTGGCGTGTGACTTTGGCAGTACTAGGTTAGTTATGGGGTGTGACTTTGGCAGTACTAAGTTAGTTGTGGCGTGTGACTTTGGCAGTACTAGGTTAGTTGTGGCGTATCACTTTGGCAGTACTAGGTTAGTTGTGGTGTGCGACTTTGTGTGAACATAGCGCAGCAAACGCAGAGCAGGTTGCCCTGTGTACTTTGTTTTTTTATTTAATCTCATAATTTTGTCGTTTTGACGAGGAATCGGTTACCATACATGTAAATACAAATCTAGAGCGCGTGAATGTTACTAGGTTAGTTGTGGCGTGTGACGTTGGCAGTACTAGGTAAGTTGTGGCGTGTGACGTTTGCAGTACTAGGTTAATTGTGCCGTGTGACTTTGGCTGTACTATCTTAATTGTGGCGTGTGACTTTGGCAGTACTAGGTTAGTTGTGGCGTGTGACATTTGCAGTACTAGGTTAATTGTGGCGTGTGAATTTGGCAGTACCAGGTTAGTTGTGACGTGTGACGTTGGCAGTACTAGGTTAATTATGGCGTGTGACTTTGGTAGTACTAGGTTAGTTGTGGCGTGTGACTTTGGCAGTACTAGGTTAGTTGTGGCGTGTGACTTTGGCAGTACTAGGTTAGCTGTGGCGTGTGACTTAGGCAGTACTAGGTTAGTTTTGGCGTGTGTCTTTGGCAGTACTAACTTAGTTGCGGAATTGACTTTGGCAGTACTAATTTAGTTGTGGCGTGTGACTTTGGCAGTACTAAGTTAGTTGTGGGATTTGTGACCAGCGTAGCTCCTGGTCCAATAACACACTCATGTAGCCTGGTATATATTGCTTGTTAGAATGATGGGTGTTTCATTGATAGACTGATGAACAGTGTAGATTCTGATCAGACTGTGTGGATGTACAGGCGGATATGTAGCTACACTGGTCGCAAAACCCCTAAGCCATATGTCTCCAGTGACAGCCACATTTAGATGTACAGCGAAGATTTGTTCCCAAACGGACAACAAGAAAACGAATTGAAAACGAAGTGAAAACGATCGGTTTGTTCTACGACATGCCTTCACCACTGCAATACATGATTTGTTCCTGTTTCCACAATGAATGATTGCATATCACAACGTAAACGATGTCAAAATGATGCGTTGAAAGAAACGACATGCCTTCAAATAGCCGGGTATTGAAACGAAACTATCGTTTTCACATATATGTACCATACAAACAAACAATAACCGTTTATATCCATATCGTTATACAAAATGATCATGTTCACTTCGTTTTCCATTAATTTTCGCGTTTTGTTGCCTGGGAACCTTCAGCAAATCTTCGCTGTAGGTATGTAACTTTCACTCGCTTACACACATGTTTCCCAAAATCATACCGTAAGATACGATCCAGAGATCCATGATACAGTGAAGCCTCTCTAGACCGGACACCCTGGTAGGTCCCGCTTAGAGATGTTTCACTGTTAATAAGTCATTTGATCAGTCTCAGTCACAGTTGTGTGCTAATGTACATGCGATCACAAACAAACATTTCAAATTACCAAGAAACTCATCAAAAATAAGATCGCTGATGTTTCCTTGGTGTCTGGTCTAGAGAGGTTTCACTGTAATTGCAAATATAATCACGTTCCGATCGCAAACCAAGCGCAACTCATTGTATTACAGTAGCCGATTTCACGAAAATTGCGAAGCATTCTTTGAGGGAGTAATCATTTATTTTTTTCGAAATGCATTAGTTCATATAGCACGAACGACTGCATATATTTGATGAGTAAAAGTATTTAGAATTATTATACTGGATGTATTACATTACCACAGCCAAAATGGCTGTGATAATGCAATATAATAAAACATAATAAATTTATCCTGTAATTGAAGATTTCTCCCACAAAGTGTACTTTGCAAGATAATCATACTTTGCAATTTTGGTGAAATTGGCTACTGGAGTAGTATATAAGAGTCACAATGATACCACCACCCTCTGGAAGCCAATGGCTACGCGCGGAGCCTCCCACCGGGTGGTGCTATAATTAATGACTCTTATATACTACTCAGATTTTCCTCCATTTTTATGAGAATATTTATGAGAATGGGAGTAATTCTAATTTTTCAAAACACGAAGGGGGGAGTAGGCATAATTTTAATTTTTCAAAACACAAAGGGGGGAGTAAGCATAATTTTTAAAAACACACCTACTGTTCGGCGGGTATGTATGAGAACATATTTTTCACCATATATTTATGACATGAGAAGATACACCCTATTAGAGATAAGAATCCCTATGTTATACTCAGTATATATAATAACATAATGGTTCTAGTTAAGTGTGCGTGGTTGAAGACAGGTAGTCACGAGAGATGTTTTCGTACCGGTATTTACGAATATTGCAAACATCACCGTGCATGGATGCGAAGAGGTTCCGTTTCGCCTCGCCCATGTCGGCATTGTGGGGTAGGGACCAAAGCCTAGTCATTGCTATGTCTACCATGCGGTGGCACTCAGGCTACTCATCGAATGGCTAACAAGGGATTACGTGCTCGCGAGTATTATCGTTTAGTAATAATTCAAATCGGAAAGTCAGTTAGAAAGATATGATATGTTCAATTTTTTTTTTTTAAATTAACCACAACTTACACCCTATTAAAGATAAGAAAACTATAAGTTATACTCACAAAAATGGATAATAAAATAGAATGGGAATTGGAATTTTATAATGACCTTATTGATGAATATTACTATAAATTGAAAGCACTATATATAATTGAATACATGAAATATCAGCGTAATTTATTACGTTCCGATAAAAACGTTGCATTTACAATATTATACCTGAAATTATGTAAGCTAAGCAAGAGACATATTCGTGAAATGAAGCGACTAAATAGGATCAGAGAACAACTAGGTGAAGAGGGTGAAACTAATTTTATAAGACTGTTTAAAAAAAAACGATTCGTTTACGGATATAGAGTTTTACGATTCTGTCTGCGCCGAGTTACCGTATTATGGATAAACCCCAACGATTCGTTTACCCACTACTAATCAAATGTCTGTAGTTGGCGCTGTAACATTTCATCCGACTTTATTTCCAAGTTTTACCCTAAATTTATCCCAATTAGTACACTCAATTTTGGGCATGGTGGCGCGCGCCTTGATCCTTATATCATTTTTTAATTCTTCATATCTCCCCATTTCTTCCACCACGGATTCAAACTCTAAATTTGATATTTTCTTATCGGCCAACGCTTTGGACACCATAACGTCGATGCTATTTTTCTTAGACCTAGCGAGAACGGATATTCTATCGTGTTTTCTACTTTTTTTCTCGAGTTTTCCACCCACCGCCCTAATTACCATACAAAGTGTTCCAGATAAAACGGTAATTCCACTCAAAACCCCTGCAAGTGGAATCATTACAATTGTAGATAGCGTTGCAGCAGTCCCCGCCCCACACAACACAGAAACACTTGCCAGAACCGTACTAGATGCTTCAGCTATGTTTGCCTCGCGCTTATATTTGTTAGCGTGTCTTTTTCTATTTGCACATTCTCTAACTAAAATATCCTGCATAGCGACGATATTATTCAACCTAAAATCTGAACTTCTTTCGTTAATTGGATATAGTGTTGGGGGAGTGGTATTGAGAGTTGGATACAGTGTTGGTGGAGTGGTATTGAGAGTTGGATATGGTGATTCGTTCATAGTTAAATTTAGTTCAATATATTAGTATTTACACAATAAGTTCAATTAACAATGAGACAATAGTGGAAGAACTCTCTGAGTCACCGATTTTCGTAACAAAGTTAATAACACTACCTTGGGAAAGTCTAATTCGATCATTACCGGCGAACGAAACAATCGTCGAACTATCTCCAGAGATTTTAGTGACTCCAACCCCCCGTTCTTCCCCATCTACTACAATATTTATCGCGACCGCGCCCACAGGTTTACCATTAGCATTAACCGAAGCAGACCGCCATTTGGATAACTTCACCTGCAGCTGTCATAGTGTATCCCCCATATTTATTACTCGCTTTTGCACCGAACGAATATTCATAGTGCCCCACAACCAATGGGCCCCGCTTCTCAGCCCAAACTGTTATGACACGTTTTGGTGTTTTCATTGTTTTCACTATTCCGGCAAGCGCCCTGTTTGCGTTATATGCCTCAGTACGAATCTCATAAGAGGCCTCCTCAAGAGCTTTGGTCGCGGTTATACGATCATGTTTCAGTTTATCAGAAACTTCGGTTATTTTTCCATCTAGTTCGGTAAGTGCCGCTTCTCTGCTAAGAGAGCCCTCTAAGCGCAACGCATCATAAGCCTCCGTAATGGTCGCCTGGTGGCCTTCTAAGGCTTTATCAATACCCGACCGGGTCTCTTTTTGAAATTCGGTTATTTTTCCATCTAGTTCAGCAACCACCGCCTCTCTGATGAGAGAGTCCTCTGAGCGCAACACCTCATAAGCCTTCGCAATGGCTACCTTGTGGTCTTCTCGGGCTTTCTCAACCCCCGACCGGGCCTCTTTTTGAAATTCGGTTATTTTTCCATCTAGTTCGGTAAGTGTCGCTTCTCTGTTGATAGAGTCCTCTAAGAGCAACACCCTATAAGCTTCCGTAATATCCGCCTGGTGGTCTTCTCGGGCTTTCTCAATACCCGTTCGGACTCCATCAAGATCAAACCGGGTCTCTTTTTTAAATTCGGTTATTTTTTCGTATATGTCAGTCAGTAAGTGCCGCTTCTCTGTTGAGAGAGTCCTCTGAGCGTAACGCCCCATAAGCCTCCGCAATAGCCTCTTTGTGGTCTTCTCGGACCCCCTCAACCCCCGATCTGGTCTCTTTCAGAAATTCGGCTATTTTACCGTCTAGTTCGGTAAGTGTCGCTTCTTTACTATGAGAGTTCTCTAAGCGCAACGCATCATAAGCCTCCGCAATGGCCTCCTCAAGGTTCGACTGGTGGTCTTCTCGGACTTTATCAATACCCGACCGGGTCTCTTTTCGAAATTTGGTTATTTTTTTATCTAGTTCAGTAAGTGCCGCTTCTCTGATGAGAGAGTCTTCTGAGCGCAACACCTCATAAGCCTTCGTAAGGTCCGCCTGGTGGTCTTCTCGGGCTTTCTCAATACCCGACGTGGCCTCTTTTCGAAAATCGATTATTTTCCCGTCTAATTCAGCAAGTGTAGCTTCTTTGCTGAGAGAGTCTTCTAAGCGCAACGCATCATAAACCGCCGTAATGTCAACCTGGCGGTCTTTTCGGGCTTTATCAATCCCCAACCGGGCCTCTTTTCTAAATTTGGTTATTTTTTTACCTAGTTCGTTTAGTTCCGTATGCGTTTCTTCACGACTTTGTGTATTCACAGCCAGGGCATATTCTCTAAGTTGTGATAGTAGACTTTTGTGAATCTTGTCCGTGGCCCTCGATATAGTTCTATTGATTAAGGCCTTTGTTTTTTGGGTAGTTAAAAAGTCGCCCTCTGTCGGGATGAATCCCCCTTCTGCCGGTTCCAAATTATTTGAATTTGTCACCCAATCGGAAGAACTACCTGGTCCGTATATACTCATAATGTTGATAATATATATTACGAACATACGTTTAATTCTAAATAATTTTATTAAAATTAATTAATTTGAAATTTCTAGGACGACCGAAATCGGGTAATCGTTCTTCAACTCTCTCCCTTTATCATCAAGAATAGAAATCTTCAACTCGTGGATGTGTCCCGATTCCAAAACTTTCATCTCGGGGTGTGGGAAATCTAAGGTCACAGTCTCGCCATAGAAACAGTCGCTGGCGGGCACAGTTTTCAGTAATGTGCTGGGGGATCCGTCTACCGTGTTGTACGATGTGTTCACCCGATCAAGGTGCACCCCGAGAGTTTTCGTGAAGGTGAAGTCCACCGGATTATCACCGACGTACTCACCTGGGGTAAACACTCCTTTGTTTGAGGAGTATGTCTCTCTAAAACCGAGTTGAATACCCAACCCCGGGGAGACCACTACCTTATTATCAGTGCTGATGGTCATTGTTGCGAGCCCGGTAGCCTTCAATACTGTGAGGTTGATTATACCGTCAAGCTCTGAGTTGACAAAATCTTTGAGCTGTCTTATTCCCCACAGTCCGTGAGGCAGCTTTACACCTAATTGTTGTCCATCCTTCACATAGTAAAACCCTTCGCTCTTCCCCACATTCTGCCATCCAACCGTGAAGGTGATTGATCTAAGGCCTACACGGTGTTTTCCGCAGCAGTTGTCTATTAATTTTTGAAGTTCACAACTCCCTTTTTGAACATTAGTTATAGTAGCAAACATAATAATATCTTTCAATGGATACCAAAGCATTTAGCTTTAACTCTAATGTAAAGTACGCGGTCGGAGGTAAATACACGCAAAAAGACGTTGTTAACCGCCTTGTACACCCAACCGTAACGGTTAGACCGGACAGCGGCTTTGCCACCAATTTCCCTAATATCTTTGAACAATATAGGCTGCCCAAGATTACTACGATGGAGGTGGTAAACGGGTGGAAAGCAACACCGATGCAGTTTTGGCAGAACCAAATAAATTTCGCTGTATGGTGCGCAACAGCCGGGTGTGGAGTTTCATATAAAGACCATCTGACATCCAAGAATGTCATGCTCCGAAGTGTCTACAACTTTCACACGTATTATACTATTAGGAGGATTCTCAAAGAACTAGGTATTTCACTACCTCAAGACGACGCCTGGGATCCCATTTCCAACGCATACGACCGTATGGCCTTTGAAAGACTGTGTAACGAATTTAACGATTCAAAAGACGCGGACTGGAGACAGAAAGCATTTCCTACCAGCACCAGCCTCGGTGACGTTCTCATTCACGGCCAGTCCGGGAATTGGACACAGACTGATTTTAGACACGATCACTCCGGTGACCACATCGTCAGTCGGAACGCCGGGAATTTTGACCCCGCGACTATGACTTTCGGGCCGGAAGTGTCTGGAGGTCGGCACTGTGGCGTGTTTTCTTGTAAAATGTTACCTCCGAAACTGGCTCACGTCGATTACATACAGCAGGCTGCTGAGGTTCAGAACGCGTGGGGCACATTTATGTTAGATACAGGTCTAGGGTTCACGCAGGCCGGGGTTACTCACGTCAACGACTCCATTCGCACGTACGTCTGGGCCATCCTCGGCGCACAGAAGCAAACTCGCAGTTCTATACTGGGCACGGGAACGGCGTTTGATGCACAAAAACAATTCTTGGCACTTGTAGAGGACGCCATCTCAGCTAGGGTGGACCTGGAGAAGGCGATCCAGAATTATCAAGACGTTTTACAGAATGCAAGCACCCCAGTAGACTATGTATTTGGAATAGGTATTTATATGGCGCCGAGCAATATGATACTACGAGACGACCCGGTTGACGGTTACAATAATCAGATCGTAATCGCCACCGCCAATCAAAAAATCGGCCACAACGGTAACGTGAACACGGATATCATCAAGCGCACCCCCAACAGTGGAACCGATTTCATAAAACACAAAATGGATACACCTCCCCCAATTCGTAAATCGAACCCAGTACCCCCAATTCGTAAATTGGATGCACCATCGAGTTCCATCAACAGACCAATCGCGATTGGAGAAACACCAATCATCAACACCAATCACAGATTGGGTGAAATTGGAAGCACAACACACGAGGAGGAGAAATTAGGGCTCGTCATCACCCTCGTGGCGATCGGATTATTTACGCTTTGGTTGTAGGAACTCTCTGACAGAGAATAATAGGAGACCGGCGATTGCCACGATTAAAGCCCAGGTATTTTTGGCTAGCCATCCGGCCGTTTTTGATAATATAGATAGCAAGTAAGAAACGATACTTCCGATCAGTCCAGGTAGTGCGGCAGCCGCCTTTCCAGCTAATTTAGCTAGAAGACTGGCGAGGGCTTTTAGTTGTTTTTTTATCCACTCCTTGGCTCCACCGGATGGAGCGGGTGCTGGTGCTGGTGCTGGAGCGGTGGTGCGCCGCACCACCAGTGAAAGCTAGAACTATGGTCGATATAGTCATGCCGATAGCAACGAGGATGCTTGCTATCGTGACGCCCTGCTCTCTGAACATAGTGCGAAGACGCTCACCGAGTGTCGTCTCCTCGTGCAGGACCCTCGAGATTGATTCACGGATCCGACTTATTTGTGTGCGGAGAGCCTCACGGTTAGCCGAGGCGGCCTCCAAGCGAGCTTCTCTTTCATCCCGCAAAGACCGCAGTCGTTCGGCGATCCGCTCGGTAGATTCTCTATCGTCAACGGCTTCCTCCAGTTTTCTTTCTTCTAGCGCGATATGTTCATCCAGCGCCGTGAGTTTGGAGAGGTTAAGGACCAGTTCGCCCCGGACCGTTTGTAGAGCCTTATCGAGTCCACGGAGTTCGCGAAGAGGTAACGGTGGGTCATCGTTGAATATTTTTCCCAATTGCGATTGGACGCTGAACGTGGTCTCCATCGTGTTAATAACGTCGGTGGCTATTTTAGTGACCTTTTCTATCGCGGTGGCCGTCTTCGCTATAGTTTCGTCGGTAGACTGTAGGGCCTCTACAGCGCCGGCCGGTATAATTATTTTACCCCTCTTCCAATCCGTGAATCCTAGTTCGTCCCTTATGAATCGGCCACCGCCCGGGTTTCCGGCAATGGTGCCCAGTGCTAGGGGTTTTCCGGTCCTCGTGTTGACTATTGGAATATTTGATGCTGCTTTTAGTCGCAATCTACCGTTCATATCAAATTTGAACTTGGAGTAGTCGCGACCGACAGAGGGGACCAGAACTTTTTCTGCTGTCAAACTGTTGTAGTAGTCGTTTACAGCTCCCTCGAGTAATTCCTGACTTTGACTAGTGGTAGCGCCACCCAATTGTGATTGGATTGGAACTGGAGTCTCGAGGGAATCCTCGAAATTATCATCACCATCGAGGTAATTGTCTCTGCCGATTTCATCCATTTCAACATCGTAATCAGCCATATTTATAATTTTCTTAAAATTACTTATGTATTAAAGACAAAACCATACGGGTTTAATAGTTTCAATAATTTTGAAAAAATTAATTATGTCTTCGAGTCAATACGGTCGCAAACTCAATCCATACCGCAGACTGCGTGAGCCCCTCGGGGCAAAAGGCGTGAGACAGAGTGTCGTTATTACGAACAACCCATCGACGATCGACCAGAACCAACCAGCAGCTCTTAGTCCGCTTCCCCAACCTCGGAGCTAACGACGTCATTGTGCCGGGTACTGTTCGCCTCGCTTTCACTATTTCGCTAACGTCGACGGACGCGGACCGAACCGTCGTTCAGAACCTGGGTCGCGCCATCGTCAAGAAGACCATGATAAAAATTTCTGGTAATGAGGTGATGTCGATCGACGACAGCGACGTCTACCATTGCTATCAGGACCTGTGGAAGACGTCACATGAGCTTGAAAACGCTGTCTATCAAGGTATTGACACCAGCAAAAATAAGAACGTAACCAAACTTAGAATCGGGGCTGCTAACAAGGTAGATAACAACGCTAGTGACAACGCGGTCGCGGGCGCTTACGGCAACCGCTTCTACATCCCGCTCGACTTTGAGTTACTGGAGAGTCACAGGATGGATGTGGAAAAACGGTTTTCATCCTCGACTTGCTCGAGGAGTCCTACCGCGATGCCTTTCGTCATATTGTGATCCTGTGTCCCACTCTGCGGCACAACGATACTTATCAGCGGCGCCCTTGGATATGGTCCGATCCTGAGGTATACGTTATTGACCCGGGTGATAGGCTTCACGATTGGTTGCGTGGTTTATACCAAAGATTCCAGGGTGAGCCCACCCTATATGTGATTGACGATTGCTCGGCCAAGGCTTCGATGACCAAAAAGAAGGACATGCTCTGCAAGCTCGCATTTTGTGGCCGCCATGCGAGGCAAAGCGTATGGATCTCCACTCAAAAATACAACGCCGTCCTCAAGGATCTGCGCGAGCAAACGAAATGGGTCGCCCTCTTTCACTGCAAGGACCGAGATTCATTCGATGACTGTCTTCGAGAGAATGACGTTATCCCAACGCGCGAGGAGCGCCTGGAGATTCGACAGATGCTTTCCGAAACTAAGCACGCCAAGCTTCTGCTAAAGACTGATCAACCAACTGCTTATAAAGTTATCAATTAATTAATAATTTTGAAAAAATTAGGAAAATTACAAAGTAATAAGCTATTGCAATGCTTAGCAATTGCTGAACAATGCTTAGCAATTGCTGAACAAATGCTGAACAATGCTGAACAAATACTGAACAATGGTTAACAATGTTAATAATTTTCTGCTCCGCTGCGAGCTTTGTTGCGAGCATAATGGTGATCATAAGTATCGGGTGGTGCGCTTGGCAATATGTTAAAGTGATGAGACTTGTTAGAATATTTAAATTACTAATTTTGAAAACAATGAACTGCGACGAACTTCTCGATCAGCTAATGGAAGAAACCTCAACTCCGACTGCCAAAGATAATGAAACATCAATTCCGACAGAGCAATCGGGATCAACTCCAACTCCAACTCCAACGGCAGTTGGTATTGGGTTGAGTGCAACGACTCCGAATGAAAATGCGGCGCGACGCGAGCGTCTAGCTGCGCTGGTTGCTGGGGGACAATCGGAGCATTATCTAGGTAGGCGTCTCTCAGTTTGTCAGGTGGATAAGATGTCAGATGCGGAGATCGATAAAATGTATGCGCGATACGAATCCAAATTGGGAGCAGAGATGACAAAAACTCTTGGATCGGCGGCTATTCATTTGTACGCTACCGCCGTTAGTAGACTTCTCCCTATACCAAACACCGAAGGGTTGATTCACGATCTAGAGACTGACCCTTTTATAGGACACACTCTTAGAACGGCATGCTGCTCAATTTATCACAAGTTTGGAATGTACTTAGCTCCACTAACAACCGCGTTGACCACGGGTAAACACTGTCAATTTGGACATATATGCCCACGAACTATAAGCCCTGAAAATGATGACACAAGACACACCCACGAGAGTGACGGAGTTGAACCTGATTGCTCCAACACAATCGAACCAGAGTGTTACTCCGCCACTGGATGACATACCGCATATAAAAAATCCCAAAAGACAGGCAGCTGGGAGGGCGGCGGCTGCCACCCGAAAAGTTAAACAAGATAAAATACTCGAGAGGCTAAACTCCAATCGAGATTGGAGTTGCAGCAAATTCCTGAATTGATGGGGACGGAGACAGCAAAACATCTGAAGACAGAGCAATCGGGTTCAACTTCACCCCAAATTCACGAATTAGAAGCACACCCAAATTCTTTGAATTTGTCACCCAATACCAACTCCCGTTGGAGTTGGACTGAACCCCAATTCACGAATTGGAGTTGGTTTGTTGGTGGTAGTCTGGCAGTTGTTGGTGCCCTGTGCGTGTGGGGAAATACCCGAAAAAACAACCAGCCAGTGTTCAGAAGAAAGTTACTAAACACCAATCATCAACAATGTTGAATTTGGATGCGCCCCATTTAAACATTGATCGCGACCCCTTTTATATGCAATAATATAACAATGGCTGAACAAGATGGTAAAATGTTAGTGAATGCGCTTTATCACGCCGTGGTGATATCGGGTTTCAGTATCGGGTATGCTCGACTATCAAGATGGCCCTAGAGGAACCGCTCCCAAATTGGACTTTAATGTGAGAGACGTAGGGCTCGCGACCTTAGATGTAGCGGCCGCAGTTTGGACCCGAGATTATCTAGTTAAAGCTGGAATTCTACCAGTTAATATATGGAAATAAATGACTTCAATCGCAGTAATAGTAGGTGGTGCGCTTGTAAACGCATTGGCGTTCAGCGGTAGCAACTTTATATTCTCTAAAATGAAAAGCTCGAACGTGGATGAGGAGCGTAAGCGTCATGATTTAGCTGTAGAACAACTCAATAGCGCAAAGGAAGCGTGGTCGAAAAAACGAACCGCCCATCTGGACTGGGTTAACGAAGAGCTTCGCCGCGAAAATCACGCCGCACAAACTTTTCAGAACGTTGAAGAAGCCAACCGCGAGTACGCGCTGGCATATCCGCACAAAAGTCTCGATCCAATGGATCCCGAGCCCCAACTTTCAGATTTCGATGTACCGTCAGAGCCCCAAAAGGACCGCGAGATCGCGTTCATCATCGTGGGAATGGGTGTGGTGGGTCTCACCGGCTACTATATTCAATCGAGATTTTAAATTAATTAATTAAAACAATTTTTTTTTATAAATATATATATATATAGAACGATGTTAGTTGACGAACTTTATGACGCTATGATCGATGTAGGCTACACTGCCCAAAAACATCGTTTACCTGGTGCAAAGAGTATGATTCGTCTGGCCCGAGATTCTCTCGAGACGTGGCGCGAGGACGAAAAAGCGGCCACCCTTTTCGCAAAGCGGATGTTAGATTCCTCCACCAATCCTGGGGGATTGGACTCCCAATCGAGATTGAATGAATTAGATTCCCCTCTCCTGTTCCAACCCAAACGCGATTGGGGCTGCAGCGAAACTTCCAACAAAGGTTTATTATTAACGACGCAGTTACCGGACGAACTGGCGAGGGCATGTTGGAGATTGTCCGATATATTAGAATACTTCGCATACGATGAACACGCGCAAACTTGATACCAAACTAACGCGCAAGCTGTCGAATACATACTATAGCCCACGCGGCTACTGGAAGGGACTCACGGCCATCAAGAACCTCGCGGCGGCGACCAAGGTTTCAGAAAACGCTGTCAAGGAATGGCTCAAGAAGCAGGCCATCTGGAAGATCTATTTACCCGCGCCTCACAATATTCCGCGGCCGAAATTCGACGTGCCGGTGCCGAACCAAGTTCACCAAGCGGACCTCCTGTTTCTACCTCACGATCGCATCGGTCGCAAGACGTACAAGTACGCACTGACAATCGTTGACGTAGCGAGTCGTTATAAGGGGGCTGAGCCGTTGGCCACTAAAGAGTCTAAGGAAGTGGCTGAGGCTCTTTCCCTAATATATAAGAGGAGTCCTCTCAAATGGCCGAATCTTCTCCAGGTCGATCCCGGCCGCGAGTTCATGGGCGCGGTCTCTCATCTATTGTCTAAGCATAAAGTTTCTATCAGACGCTGCCGCGTCAATATCCACCGGGACCAGGGGATCGTGGAACGCTTGAATCGAACCCTGGCTGAGAGACTGTTCGGACACCAATACGCTAAAGAACTTGTAGACCCTCATTCGCGATCGACCGAGTGGGTGACCAGACTGCCCGCCGTGGTCTCCGCACTGAACGGAGAGGTGACCAGATTGATAGGTAAGAAGCCTGTAGATGCTATCAAATTTAAAAGGGTGACGAGCAAGCCATCTGCCGTCTCGCGCGGGCGACCCGTTGGTTTAGAGGAGCAGCAATCGGCGATTGCACTTCCATCAGATATTGACGTCCGGTACCTCTATCAACCGGGAGAGCTCGAAGGTGGCAGCCGCCGCGCGACTGATCCAGTGTGGTCTCTCAATGTATATCATCTAGATCGATCTATTACCAAACCCGATGAGCCCGTGCTCTACTATTTGGATGATGGGCCATCTCGCGGTTTTGTTCGCGAAGAACTTCTTATGGTGCCTTCTGACACCCAGCTACCCCCGGATCACTAGAGATGTTCTGTATGTATTCCGTCTGGTAACACGCGTCTTTTATCGTAGTATGCCGAGAGTCCTAATTTTTGTTGACAGTACGTTTTCATAACGCCGTCTTTCATTTTAAATCCTCTATTTTGTGCTACATCTATAATGTGTTTTCCATCTTCTGTAGTTTCACTTAGTACTCGTTTATATCTATCCCAATTTAAATTGTTAATTCTCTTGGACATTCCTTTCGCAGAGTTTTTTATTAATTTTAATTTGTTCCAAATTATCTTTAGTGAAATTAATTTTTTCTACGAAATAACACTTACTAGATAACGCTATCGCCCTATCCCCGCTAAATTCCATTTTGAAAAGTCCGGGCTCTCTTTCGCTCCATTTATCCCAAGCCAACCATTTATTTTTTTCTTTTTCAAACTCGTCTAGTAAGTTAGGTCTAATCAATTCCTCTATCGTTTTTCCACTAACTCCTATATACATACTATCTGTATCCATCTGTATTAATTCAAAGTCTTCTCTTTTTACGTATTTATCTAGAAATTCGTAGTAAAATTCCAACATTCTCAATTTAGCTAGTTGATAAACCGCTATTCCACAATGGAATGGTCTCTTTACCGCACACCTGGGTTTTCTTGAAGATATTTCGTACGCATCTCCTATCTCTTCCAAATCGTCAAAGAATGCAGATCTTAATGATTTGTCAACACAGGTTTCGTTTTGTGCATATGTCGTATTTAAATGTCTCTCCGTTGCCTCTATCATTTTTCCACAACACGAGTTTCCTAATAATTTCATTATGTCGGCTACTGGTTTCTTATTTGGTTCTACATCGCCTGTTTGTCTTGCGGTTGTAACTTCTTTTGCGAACCATTCGAATGGTTTTCCACTAATATAATCTATAACACGATGAACTCCAGTTATTTCTAGGCCGTGTTTTAAATACCATTTCAACAGTGGCGCGTACAGCAATACTTTAGAGGCGGTCATAGATCCCACCAATTTTCTTCCATTTCCTCTAGTTCTTCCAGTATCTTCCAAATATTTTAACATGTGTGTGGGAACTTCATCAACCTCTACTTCTCTGTTTATAAATATTGGGGACATTTCAGAAAACTTATGTTTTAAGTTGTGTGGAACTTCTATATCCACCTCCGCAAACCCAAACCAGTCTCCAGATAAAACTCTTTTACAAAACTTTTTAATAAATTTAGGGTTATGTGGGGTATCTATATGGTGTATAGTTTCTCTCCCACACGGCATCTCTTTATTTAACGTAGATAAATATAACGCGTTTGCATCGTACCCCAAAACAGCCTTGCAAGGTTTGTTAATTTCATTTGAGGAATTAGATCTAATATTTGAAACACCAGCTTCTGCATATCGTGTAAATACTATTGATGGACCGCCAACTAGAGCGTCCTTCATCATTTCGTATGTTTCTTCTTTTGGTGCATATAGAGCATCCTCCGGTATAATCGTCTTTGAAGATTTTTGTTCTTTAATGGTTCCTCTCAATAAATATTGTATAGCTACTCCAGGTAGTGTTACCGCATCTTTGAAAATATCCACACCTCTGTGTTTATAAAATTCACACATTTTTTCCACCGCTTCTAGGAACGGTGCTACATCTAAATCGTTATAATATTTCAACCAATCTCTGAAAGTTTTCATATTATTTTCTTCGAAAATTCTACGACATGTACTTAATTCTGTTTCATCTATTAACATTTTCCCAGATAGTTTGGAATACCAATTCTCTATATCCGGTAGTCCTGGGTAATCCTGTTTGTCTGGAGA
This sequence comes from Conchocele bisecta, assembly GCA_029237695.1. NCBI lineage: Eukaryota > Metazoa > Mollusca > Bivalvia > Lucinida > Thyasiridae > Conchocele > Conchocele bisecta. The sequence goes on along the minus strand of CM055271.1, from coordinate 97,376,532 downwards.
ATCGAACCACTCATAAGGAAAGAAAGATTTCTGTCCTTTGCATTCGTAGGCTTTTATCCAACTATCGTAACTTACACCGGGTCCTAGATAAAGTATTACATCAAGAAATCTAAACTCTGGAGTAAATAGAAATATTGTTGCGTTTGCACGTTTTCCAACCATTACTTTCTTTGTTGTTGATGCCAGTTCACCTACTAGGTATTTCTTTATTAAGTTTATATCGTACTTACTGCTGTTAAAACCTATAACCGGTACTTGCTCTATCCACTGTTCGATCTTGGCGATTTGGTTTTTACGTAAATGTTCTGTATTAAACCTATATCTTGACCACACTTCTTCTCTTATAGCTTTTCCCCTGACTTTCAAATCTTCTACGAATTTTTCTATAAGTTTTGCGGGATCTTTATCACAAATATGAGTTACTGTTCCTGAGAAATTATCTCCTATACTAACGCTTGCCGGAACGTGCTCAGCTTCGTACTCTAAACTATTACCGGTAGTTTCAACTTCTGGCTGGAGATACGTCTCAAAATCGTATACTATCTGATATGGATAAAGAGTAGTGTCACAACCGATCTTTATATCTTTACCCGCTCTTTGGAATTCGCATTCCCACATAACTACTAGGTTGAATTCTTTGATTTTTCTAATAACTTTATCTCTTCTCATAGTGGATGCGCGTTCTTCTTTTCTATGCTTTGCATGAATCTCACACCCGTGCCAGTAACAGCCGTGATATTGATATACGGTATTGGTTTCTGGACAGTATCCATCTACCGGAGCTCCTAAAATCCATCTTTCACCTCCGTGTCCGCACTGTTCGTGGTGAATGTGAATTCCCTCCCGCTTTTCCACAGAATACATCCAATCGATCGCCCCATAACTGTTAGAACCTTTTGGGTAAAACGCTTTCTCGAACGACGAACGCGGGCGCTCTAAATAATTACCATCACATATTACTTTTGTCTCACCTCTCATACATGTTGGTCCGTGTCTCTTCATATTACTCGCTTTCGTGAATTTCTGCTTGCAATTATCGCAGGCGTAAATTTTTAGATAGGTTTTTTAAGGTTTTTTATCAGAAATGCGTGATTATTAAACAGTCCTATTGTCATTGGTTTATTACCTATTGCCTTATAGTGCGCTGGTACCTTTTTCAACCACCATACATTACATTCAGTGGGTTGATATACTTCTATACCGATTTTAAAAAAACTCTTCAACCTTTTTCAGATCTGAAAAAGAAATTGGTGAAACCACATTACTACCGAAATATTGCTTACTAAGTTCTTTCGCCTTTTCTGTACATCTGTCAGGTCTGATCTTTTTATCAAGGTGCATAGCTAGACACCTGAACAGACAAAGATCGTCATTATACTTATCTAAAGAATACATACCTTTTCTATTCCTCAACCATTCTGGAAGTTCTCCTCCTGCTGCTTCTTTGGATTGTAGTCCCAAATCTATTCCCCTACTACCCTGTATTAGCTTTACAAAAACCTCTACCCATCTTACAAAAACTTCCACTTTGTATTTGGTATGTCTATTTTATCGGACATTATTCGTGTTTGCTCCTTATCTGACAGCCATTTTTTAACGGTTTTCATTGATGATTGTGGTTCGCTACCACCGAGATTTTTGTGAAATATTATAGTTTTAGGTTTTCCATTTTTAATTTCCTCCATATGTTCTAGCTTGTAAGAATATGAATATCTCAAATAAAAATTGGTTGTTAGATACGGAGCGAGTTTATCGGACATGCGTTCAGACTCGTTAATGTTAATGTTTTTACGAAAGGATAATGTAACTACCCGTCTTCCATTTTCTACCTTTTCCAATGTTTCATCGTGAGCCCCCAATATTTCTTCACCTTTTTCCACTATCGCGCTAACGATAGATTATTTCTTATTATTATTTTGGCGTCTAATTTGGGACAAATTATTTGTACTTGAAGGTTTGATTACACTAGCCCTTAACCCCGCAATACTTTCTTTTTGAATTCTGTTACCTACTTCCTCCGCTTTGGATATATCTTTAAAGGCTCCTCGTTTGTGGGCGCGGGTAAACCGCTTCATAAACGCCTCATTCTTTGTGGAGTTTATAAGATTTGTCAACCCCCTAACTCTCAACCGTTTACTATAAGTAATCCCTAGAGATTCGGCTTCTCTTCTCAAACTTTCGATTTCTGGCGTTATCATATTTTCTGTAATATACTTTTGTATAACCTATGAAATTTATCTGTTCAATTGGTCTTGAAAACATTATGTTTTTTTCACTTCTAATTGAATATAAACATAAACATATACATATATAATGGAGTGTGAGACTTGTTGTAAGACGTTTACGCGTAAAGAATATCTACGAAGGCATCTAGCGAGACGTAGAAAAATTCCTTGTGTCCCCCCGCAATTTCAATGCCCCAGATGCCCTTGTAAATTCATTAGTGCCCAAACTCTTTGTAGACATAAGCAACTACACTGTCAGGTGGCTACAGGTGAACGTGGTAGACTAGAGCTGGTAGAATTAGTTGCTGATCTGCGAAATAAATTAGCTATATTGGAGGAGAAAAATGGGGTGTTGGAATATAAACTATCACTCGTGGGCACATTGAAATAATTATTTTATAATAAATTTACTGTCAGGAAAACATTATGTTTTTTTTTTCACGACCAATTTTTCGTGGTTGGTGGGGGACTATTTCCTCGTTAACCAATTTTTTATTTTTCGGGGGTGGTGGGGGTAGTATAAAGGGTTATAACTGATGCCACCGCAGGTGGTATCATTTTGACTCCCTTTATACTACTTATTATGTAAAGTTTCAGATACAAAGCAAGAAAGATCAAAACGCCATAGAATAAGTTTACACATGTCACTATTTTCTTGGTCGTACTCGCCGTTTAACCGTAGCATGATCAATGGCTGCCCCCACAGAAATTTGCGTGACACAATATGCTGTCTCAAGGGAGATAGCATATACAAATAATCACAGCCTACTACCGCTGTCTTATATTATTAATCCTTACACCGCTACACACAGCAATTTTCGTCTGCTGTTGCTTTTATATCTTGCCTTATTTATCCGATGGAAATGATTCGGAAGTTCTGTCAAAGCATGTTGTAAATTATTCTAAAGTGCTGTCAAAGCATGTTTTTGATGAAAAAAATGGAAAATAGAAAACAAACATCAGACGAGAAAACAACAGGTTCATGATGGCCCTAATTCGCTCACCTGACTCCATGAACACCAGAGGAGAATGTGACATTGAGTTAATATGTGTTTTTTAAAACAAATATGCTATTTTTAGATGGCGGTCATCTTGGATTAAGCGATGACTCTCATTTTACCAAATCTGAAAATGCTTAACCCAAGGATCTTAACTTACTATGAAGTTTGGCCAGCATCGGCCATGTTGTTCCTGAGAAAAAGACGTTCAAAATCTCGAATAAATGGACCTTTTGGAGGCCATCTTGGATTACATAATCATCCGATTCCGACAAATATTGCACCAGAGCAATCGCCTCATCGAAATCAGGTTGGCGGTTCTTGAGAAGAAGATTTTTGAAGAATTTGTGCTATTTTTAGACGGCGGCCATCTTCGATTACGTGATGACGTCTTTTTAACAATTTTGTAATCCCCCTACCTAAGGACCATGACCATGAAGTTACCGAGGAGAAGACGTTTGAAAATGTTCTCGGACGACGTGGCGGACTTCGGACGACGGGCATATTGCGGTAACAATAGCTCACATGAGCTTCGCTCAGGTGAGCTAAAAAATAAGATAGCGGTGTAAGGGTTAAGTACACGTCATTTATAAATTAATGGTAACAGTGGAAGTGGTGATACTACAGTCTGTTTCACGAAAAATTGATTTTATTGCGAAAAAAAACCGATTTCCCCATGTTAAATCCCCATAGACATCTTCACGGAGTGAAAAAAAATCTAATTTCAGAAATAGTGAATCGATTTTCAAAATGAACCTTTTGTTTTCATAGTTGGATCATTTCTAAGCTATCTCGCTAGGTTTTAGAATCAATTTCCATTTTTCGTTTTTCGACTCCTCCTCTCCACCTCTTTTTTCCCCATGTTAAATTCCCATAGAGAACTGATTTTTCGTAATAAAATCAATATTTGATATAAAAAAAATACTGTTTTTGCATTATTTATATGGCCATAAAATTTGGGCAGGTTTCGTGAAACAGACAGTAGTGAATGTACATGTAGTCGTCTGTGACAGCGGGTTGATCTTCTAGTATTTATGTGATGAAACCGGCCACGTGGGCCGCGTAAGCATAAAAACGACGATTACATGATAAAAATGTGATTATCATACAATTTAATATATATTTATATGTATTAAAACTATTATATAATAGATCACAATATTCCGTGTCCGATATATTCTGATGAAATGGGTAGCACCATATGAAACCAGCACCAATGTATAAGTTCCAGCTAACTACTCAAACGGCCCCTTTTCGGGTGTTTAAAATACTGTATTCATCATCATTTAAAGTATATGCGACGCAACAATGTACAAAAATACGAGAACGTAGCTCGAGCCATTCTCATTTCCGAATGCGTTTCTGATTGACCTAGTTACAGCCCGCGGCTGCATATTAGGCAGAGCCAATCAGAGGGCCGGTTATATCTCGCTTGTTGGATGTCATACATCATCCAACCCGGCACAACAACTTATCACTTGATGAACTAGAGACTGAAAGTTGCATGTTTTCACAATCATCATCCAGAGGCAAATGTACTGTGCTGGTGCAAACCCATTCCCATTCACACGTTTTCTCTAGAATAAATTACTGTTTGTAACTCCCAGAAAAAAATTGTACGAAATTGGCGGCTAACTGGTAACTGCTACGAAAGATAATAGCTGCTGTATTCATACGTACGGAATTTCTTGATTCGTATTTTCCAACATTTAACTGATAAACTGAGCCCAAAACTGTGAAAACTATAGAGAATAGTAGATTTAGAGTTTTAGATACCAAGCAAGACAGACCAAAACGCCGTAGGATAAGTTGGCACAGGGCACTATTTTCTTGGTCGTACTCGCCGTTTAGGCGTAGCACGACAATATGGCTGCCCGCTTTGCGTGACATAATATGCTATCTCAAAGGAGATAACATATAATCAAAGTACTGAAAGTACTGAAACTAGGTTCATCACCCCCTTTCAACCGTCAATGGAACCTGTGAAATAAACGGACATTCTAGATCATACCTGGCCCAACCGTCAATGGAACCGGTGAAATAACGGACATTCTAGACAATACATGGCCCAACCGTCAATGAATCTTGTAAACAAACGGACATTCTAGACAATACCTGGCCCAACCGTCAATGGAACCTGTAAACAAACGGACATTGTAGACAATACCTGGCCCAACCGTCAATGGAACCTGTAAACAAATGGATATTATAGACGATACCTGGCCCAACCGTCAATGGAACCTGTAAACAAACGGACATTCTAGACAATACCTGGCCCAACTGCCAATGGCACCTGTAAACAAACGGACATTCTAGACAATACCTGGCCTAAACGTCATTGGAACCTGTAAACAAACGGACATTCTAGACAATACTTTGCCCAACAGTCAATGGAACCCGTAAACAAACGGACATTCTAGACAATACTTGGCCCAACCGTCAATGGAACCCGTAAACAAACGGAAATTCTAGACAATATCTGACACCACAGTCATTGGAACCTGTAAACAAACGGACATTCAAACAATATCTAGCCCAACCGTCAATGGAACCCGTAAACAAACGGACATTCTAGACAATACTTTGCCCAACAGTCAATGGAACCCGTAAACAAACGGACAGTCTAGACAATACCTGGCCCAACTGTTAATGGCACCTGTAAACAAACGGACATTCTAGACAATACCTGGCCTAAATGTCATTGGAACCTGTAAACAAACAGACATTCTAGACAATACTTTGCCCAACAGTCAATGGAACCCGTAAACAAACGGACATTCTAGACAATACCTGGCCCAACAGTGAATGGAACCTGTAAACAAACGGACATTCTAGACAATACCTGGCCCAAATGTCAATGGCACCTGTAAACAAACGGACATTCTAGACAATACCTGGCCTAAACGTCATTGGAACCTGTAAACAAACGGACTTTCTAGACAATATTTTGCCCAACAGTCAATGGAACCTGTAAACAAACGGACATTCTAGACAATATCTGACACAACAGTCATTGGAACCTGTAAACAAACGGACATTCAAACAATACCTTGCCCAACCGTCAATGGAACCCGTAATCATATGCATATTAAGGGAGATAACATATAAAAAATTGGATTGACCTACTTACATTACAACCACAGGCCGGAATTGAATTGGCCAATCCAGTTGTCTGTAACATATACTGTTTATGAATGGCTCGGTCGGCTTGTTATACATACTTTGAAACATCAATGCTGTGACGTAGAATGTACTATAGGGAACACAAGGCGGCATTTGGTCTACCATAGTTCACTATATGTATCTGGATTAAATAAAAATAGCTGAGTGGTATCTCAGATAATTATGCTATGTACTAGGTGAACGCACAGACGGGCATTTATTTGTTTGCGCAAATATTAAGTAATGACTACTGTCTGTTTCACGAAACCTGCACCAAATGTTACAGCCATATAAACAAGCAAAACATTATTGTTTTCGATAATGTTAAATTTTAGCAAAATTTAAGAATGAACCTTCTTTTTATTTCATTAAATTTGGATTTAACGTAGGGAAAGTTTTCTAATTTCAGAAATAGTGGACCGATTTTCAAAATGTAACTTTTGTTTTCTTAGTTAGATCATTTCCAATGTCCAAGCTATCTAGCTAGGTTTCAGAAACAATTTCCAAACTTTTTCGTTTTTCGACTCCTCCTCCAGGTTATCCAACTCTTTTTCCCCATGTTAGATTCACATAGAGAATACATATCCGATTTTCGACACGAATAACATGACACGGTTTAGAATGTGAGATCGGTGTGCACGAGCCTTTGCTGCACCATCGCGGTAACACGTTCCTGAATGTCGATCGACATCACCCCCTTCCAACCGTCAATGGAACCTGTGAAATAAACGGACATTCTAGATCATACCTGGCCCAACCGTCAATGGAACCTGTGAAATAACGGACATTCTAGACAATACCTGGCCCAACCGTCAATGGATCTTGTAAACAAACGGACATTCTAGACAATACCTGGCCCAACCGTCAATGGAACCTGTAAACAAACGGATATTATAGACGATACCTGGCCCAACCGTCATTAGAACCTGTAAACAAACGGACATTCTAGACAATACCTGGCCCAACCGTCAATGGAACCCGTAAACAAACGGACATTCTAGACAATACTTTGCCCAATAGTCAATGGAACCCGTAAAGAAACGGACATTCTAGACACTACTTTGCCCAACAGTCAATGGTACTTGTAAACAAACCGACATTCTAGACAATACGTGGCCCAACTGTCAATGGAACCTGTAAACAAACGGAAATTCTAGATAATATCTGACACAACAGTCATTGGAACCTGTAAACAAACGGACATTCAAACAATACCTTGCCCAACCGTCAATGGAACCCGTAAACAAACGGACATTCTAGACAATACCTTACCCAACCGAATGAACATTTATATGGGTATTTAACATGGGGATTTGTTTTTTCTAATTTCGGAAATAGTACACCGATTTTCAAAATAAAACTTTTGTTTTCTTAGTTAGATCATTTTCAAGCTACATAACCAGGTTACAGAGTCAATTTCCAACATTGTTCGTTTTTAGACTGCTCACTGGCCACCTCTTTTTTCCCATTAAATTGTCAATCTTCTTTTCGTAATAAAATCAATATTTAACCAAATTTTGCGAAATATGCTCATTATTAAATTTTTATAACATTTAACATTCTAGAAAAAGTATTGTGTTTGCATTGTTTATAGGTTGCACTTGCTAATTGTGTTAATGTATCTACAAATTCTGACGTAATATGTGTAGTTTTATAGTCAGCGCACACCAGGGGTCAACTTTAAAATGATTTATATGGAGCAATATTGAACAATTTATGGTGTCTAGGTCCAAAGTGCATGATCACGTGGTTACAACAACAACAACAATGGCTGAAAGTGTTGAAAGCGCTCCCACTCCAAAGTAAGTATTATATGATAGTATTCTTAATAGGCAACGGATTTTGATGAAATATGGCACAAGAAATGAGTCTTCATGGGCTGCATTTGGTGGTCCCGGGACTCCGGCAAATAGTTATGTTGTTTTTGCGAAGAATCGATTTCCGTGTCAATAGACACGGAAATCGATTATTCGCAAAAACGACAGATGTTTGGACCAAAGTACCGAGACAAACAAATGAAGCATAAAAAGACGCGTTTGATGCGCCATATTTCATAAAAATCCGTTACATAATAATGACAAAATTAAAGAATAAGTACTTTGAATCGGAGGGCTTCTGGAAGTTTCAATACTTGTTGTTGTTGTCGTAACCACATGATCATACACCTTGATGTCTAATGTAATTGTTATAAGATACGGACTTTAGTCTATAGAACATAGGAAACAATGCAATGCACATTCATATGTTCCGGATGAAAACCAATATTAACTAGATGGTCGGCAAACCCGACAAATCCTCCCCGATGACGCCTGGATTGAAATTCAAAGTCCTTGACCCTGGGTATTGGTGTAGTAAGCTTATTAAGCACAATACATGGTGATCAATGTGTATATGATGTTTCAAATTGATATCACAAGAAGTCACAGATATATAGCAATTTGAAAAACTGCAAAGTAAAAAGTTAACAAAAAGTATAAAGTCATTTGACCTTGACCTTGGGTTGCAGGGCAACAATGAAAATATGGATGGTGATCAATGTGCCTATGAAGTTTCAAGTTGACATCCCAAGCAGTCACAGAGATATAGCAATTTTAAAAACGTTAACGTAAGCTTTAACAAATATTCTAAGTTATTTGACCTTGTGCTCCTGTGCAGGGTATACACTGAACAAATGGATTGTGATCAATCCGTATATGAAGTTTGAAGTTGATATCGCAAGCGGTCACTGAGATATAGCAATTTTAAGACCTTTAACGTAAAACTTTAACAACATGTTTAAAGTCATTTGACCTTGACGTTGGGCTTCTGGGCAGAATGGGTAGGGTATACAATGAAAATATGGATGGTGATCAATGTGTATATGCAGTTTCAAGTTGATATCCCAAGCAGTCACAGAGATATAGCAATTTGAAAAACTTTAACATAAAACTTTAGCAAAAAGCTTATATATAGTCATTTGACATTGACATTGGGCTCCTGGGCAGCATGGGTAGGGTATACAATGAAAATATGGATGGTGATCAAACTGGGGTTTAGCGAATTATTGTGCATTTGGCGAGCCTAAACTAAGGTTTGGGCAGTGTAAACTGGGGTTTGAGCTCAAACCGTGGTTTAAGCTATCAGAAACCCTAGTGTGAGCGTCCAAACGGTGGTTTATGCCGCCATGTGCACAATAATTGCTCTAACCAGGGTTGAAGAAAACTACCATTTTGGATCTCAAATGGCAGTTTTTATCTTAAACTGTGGTTTGGGTCCAAACTAGGGTTTAGGCTTTTTATTCGATTACGACCTCAAACGGCAGTTTCTGGCCAAATGCACAATAATTGCTCAAACTGGGGTTTGCGAGCCTAAACCCTGGTTTAGGCTTTCAAACTGGGGTTTATGGAATTATTGTGCATTTGGCGAGCCTAAACTAGGGTTTGGGCAGTCTAAACTGGGATTTGAGCTCAAACCGTGGTATAAGCTATCAGAAACCCTAGTTTGAGCGCCCAAACGGTGGTTTCTGCCGCCAAGTGCACAATAATTGCTCAAACCAGGGTTTAAGAAAACCACCGTTTGGGATCACGATTGGCAGTTTTTTTTCTTAAACTGTGGTTTGGGTCCAAACTAGGGTTTAGGCTTTTTATTCGATTACGACCTCAAACGGCAGTGGTTTATGCCGCCATGTGAACAATAATTGCTCAAACCAGCGTTGAAGAAAACTACCATTTGGGATCTCAAATGGCAGTTTAAGCCCAAACTAGGGTTTGAGGAGCCTAAACTAGGGTTTGAGCTCCAAACCATGGTTTAAGGAATTATTGTGCATTTGGCTTGCCATACATAATGGCAACGCCCATTTTGTTATCTTCTTATATTTAAGGGTGGGAAATGGCTCGATGACCTTCCATACCAGGGCAGATGAGCCCATAAATTATCAGGTCGAAATTTGTAAACTAAATGAAGGAGACGATGAGGCGGTGAGTTTTACCTAGTTAGTTCATTCTCCTATTGCACAATGCCGATATCTCAGACCGTGACAAGGGCCGAGTGTACATGATCATGATGATATATGGAGGCTCAGTCGTTACATTGTTATATTGCAACGCCCATTCAACGTATTGCGTTTATATCACTGTACAATACATTAGAGCCACGTGACGTGGCGACATGTTGTTGATTGGTTAACGTCCGTTTGACTTCATTAATTTCCACGAGGTTGTCAATAACTGCACGCTATTGACGGGCAACGTCGCTGTTCCAGAAATTGCGACAAAATGACGTAAAGCCATATTATTCTTAATTTTACGCAATATTTGGTTATTTACATTTTTAAATGTAAGTAATGAAACCATGGACTGTTGCGTTTACTGTCATGAACAATACAAGTTTGCGCCGGACACCATGTACTTTAAACAGACCAAATGTAATTATTCACCCCAGTAAACGCAACAGCCCATGGTTTTATTTCTTAATTAGTTGGCTATAACGCTCGAGGATTATCACCTCGTAATCACGCCGATGAGAAGTGTTCTAACACACATACGAGTCAGGCCATGTTATTTTGTATCTATGAATAGTTTTTTCACGACAAATATTTACCAACATTATGATTTAGTCATGATGTTGAATGTTACATGTAACGAACTGTTCAGAACCAATGCGGGATAGACAATTTCGTCACTTCTACAATGTACGTCATTTACATAAATACAACAGTTTCTGTAAATATTTGTCTTTCAAAATCGCACATCGTCTTCGGTACACAATTACACGACTCGTCTCATATGCCGTTCTTTGTGCTTTCGGTCACACAAGATATCAAGGTGCATGGTCACGTGGTTACAACAATAGCACCAATGGCTGAAAGTGTTGAAAGCGCGCCAACTCCAAAGTAAGTATTATTTGATATCTTCCTTAATAGGCAACCGATTTTGATGAATAAAGGCGCAGCAAATGCGTCTTCATGAGCTGTATGTGGTGGTACTGGGAGTTAGGCACATACATATGTCGTTTTTGACACTGAAATCGATTCTTCGCAAAAACGACAGAAGTTTGGTCCAAAGTACAAATACCATCAAATGCAGCTTAACAAGACGCGTTTGATGCGCCATATTTCATAAAACTCCGTGACATAATGATAAGGACAACATAAAAGAATACGTACTTTGAATCGGAGGGCTTCTGGAAGTTTCAATACTTGTTGTTGTTGTTGTAACCACGTGATCATACACCTTGGATATGCATTGAATCAATACAAACCAGTGTTAATAAATCCACCGTACTCCTTTTTCGTTTTAAACACCGCTTCATGCCACGAGTAGTTGACGGCGGTATTTCCTTTCATGTTATCGATATCCGTGTGCTCTATCTTGTTAAGTTCGTCTTCCGTTAACGTTTTACCGTCAAATTCGGCAATTTTCCGTATGGTGGCTTTCTTGTTCTTTAAAATATATATTGTTCTTACATGTTATGTCAGAAATGTAGAGGTTATTACATGTACATACAGTAAACATTTGTTGAAGGTTCCCAGACAAAAATAAATGAAAACAAATGGAAAACGAAGTGAAAACGATCATTTTGTATAGAAACTGTGATCGTTTCTCCGTATTGTACGTGAAAACGATAGTTTCGTTCAAGAATCCGACTTTCTTACATTTCAGGCAGTAGTTTACATAAATATTACACTACTCGACAGCAGTAGCTTACACCACTCTCATGCTTACCATATATGGAGAAATGACGTAAGTCGCAATTACGAGTTTCCTTCCAATCAAATGCTGTTCTCAGACTCACCTCCTAAATCGCGAGACAGTCGCCTTCACTACCACCTGCCTCCAGAAATTAATTCGCAAACTTCTTGCCCATATTGGCTTGATTCGCTTTGCTTTGTATAAAGTATCGGGTGCGAAATATAAGAAAATGTTTATTTAACCAGGTAAGCGCTGATTATCTTGAAATAATGCCCACGTGATTAGATCCAGTAGCGGATTTCACCAGCATCGTTAAATGCACTGATCTGGGTACAGTGGAACCTATCTAAACCAGACACCCTGGGAGGTCCCCAGGGTGTCAGGTTTAGAGATGTTCCACTGTAAATCAGAAATTGGACTATGCCAAGGTATGCGGCTCTGCTTTGCGAAACAGTCATTATCATCATAAATATACACCAATGAAACCCATAAGATTAATGATACAAAGACGGCCTGCGTGTCCGGTTTAGAGAGGTTCTACTGTAATTCGTACACTTTCAGTTAAATTCATGCCTACATAGAGGATCTTACATGAGTGATGATTTAATATGAGAGTTATTAAACTGATTTCATAAGAAACGAGGCTATGCCGAGTTTCTTATGAAATCAGTCAAAGAGTTTAATAAATATCATATTAAAGCATCACAAATGTTAGATTATATGTATTGCATAAGTACATCATCATACATTGAAGCTGTACTGGTCACCAAACCTTATTTTGTAACAAGTATAACGGTATGGCATGTTCCTCAGATTTTAGACAAGTATTACTGGGTGCATAATAATATTTAGTCAAGCACACATCAGCGGGGGTCAGTGCCATCTGGTAATTCGGATGCAATAGCATTAAATGTCATCGGTAAAATATATAAGGCCTTCTATTGGGGATGGTTAATCAGTGTACAACGTGCTCACTAGTGCTTCATGTATATACTCTCAATTTGGTTGGTTAGAAGGTCAGACCCACGCAGGGTCGCCTTGAGGTGTCGTTTGGTAGTCTGTGCACGGGTGTTAACCCGGGAATCTGCGATATTTAGGCTAATTCCATGATACGATCATCGATTGTGTGTCAGTAAAGGTATTATTGCAGAACTACTCCGTTGTTCGTCTTAGAGAGGTTCCATAAGGTGCAACTCAGATGGTGATCACAACAACGTTACACAAGCTCATTTTCATATTTATTACACTAGTGTATTATGATTTTTATTACACTCTGTTATTAAACTGTGAAAGCCCATTTTATGAAATACAAATAAATAATGACTACCGGGTTAAGCGTCCACATGGATAGCCAAAACCTACTTACGTATCCGGTAAAAACAAACAAGGCTTTGAAAAACAAAACGAATGCAAATTTATGTTAAAAACTTCCTCAACCCTTTGCAGTGTGCAAAGGGTTGATGAAGTTTTTGACATAAATTTAAATTGCCGCTAAATAATAAGAAAACACTGTTATTAAACTTATTAAGTGCAAATTCATGAACGGATTTAAAACTTAGACAAGTCCCAAATCAATTTTCATATTACTTCACCAGTAACTAGACTAAGTGTAAACTAGCATACACAGTTGTTTTCTCCTTTGAACCACTCTCAAAAGCTACCTACGCGGACGCTTAACAGAGGAAGAACTTGCTATGGCCTTATGTAGATAAGTTCAGTTAGCATTTTGTTTGTGCAATCGGCTGCTGGTGTATATTAACTCAGTTGGATTTGATTATATTTGTTTTCATGACAGGTGTCGTATTTGTGGCTGTGACTTGAGAAAATGGGGCTTATGGGATTTGTGACCAGTGTAGCTCCTGATCAAATAGCACACTGCTGTAACATGATAACGATCTATATTGCTTGTTGGAACCAAGACGGGTGTTTCATTGATGGAATGGCGAATAGTGCTGATCCCAGCGGATGCACAGGCTGATCTGGATATACACTGTTCGCAAAACACATAAGCCTCATTTCACCAGTCACAGCCACATTTCAGTAGCTGAATGACGAACAACACTGGCCCTGATCTGGGACAAACCTGATCACGAAGGATAGAATAATTTATTGAGACATGCCATGTGATTGTGTGCCTTCGGACATCTGCGTAATTTCATGAAATATATTTACAAAATTTACAATATTTTCCGTAAATGGCGTCAAAAGTTGACACAATTTTCAGAGTACATGCGGAATAGAATTATATTCCGCATGTACTCTGCAAATTGTGTCAACTTTTGAGACTGAACAATATTATAAATTTTGTAAACGTATTTAATGAAATTACGCAGATGTTCGAAGGTACAAAATCATATGGCGTGTTTCAAAATCGTACGACTAAAATGTTCGTAAGTGCAAAGCTATGAGTCTGTAAATTTCACATGAACAGCCTATATTCAATAAATGTAAATCCATGTAAACGCCCCCCCCCCCACTATATCTGCACCTGGGGCCCGTTTCATTAAATTATTGGATTTTCATTTATTGAACATAGGCTCAATAAATGTAAATCCATCAATTGAAATTTCCTGACCATCCTAAATTTGCACTTACGAACATTTTAGTCGCACGAAGTTTATTAGTGAAACGTGCCCCTGAAAAGGAAGTCAAGAACTTCCTTTGTCCCGCGGCGCGTCACAGCGATGGCAGTAGCGAATGCTGACCAGTCACGGGACGCCGTCCAAACCGTGATGATGAATAGTGCAACAGTATGTACCACATGTATAGTAAATGAGACAC
>CM055271.1:97125633-97361197 GCA_029237695.1 Conchocele bisecta | reverse complement strand
TAAATGAGACACGCCATGCGAGTTTGTACCTACGGACATCTGTGATATTTCATAAATATGTTTGCAGAAAATGAGATAATTTCCGTAAATGTCTTCCGAAGTTGACACAAATTCCAGAGTACATGTGGAATATGTACTCTGAAATTTGTCAAATTGTGACTTCATTTATGGAAAACATGTTTGTTTTGTAAATGTATTTCATGAAATAACGAAGTTGTCAGAAGGTACAAAATCGCATGGTGTGTCTGAAATATGGTGGGATACAAGGGTGATGATTATTATTCAGCCTCACGGTCTGACCACTGGCTGACATTTGTGACTATGTTTGAAGAAATGGGGCTTATGGGATTTCTCACCAATCCTGATCCAGATATTTGCGCACAATGCGGCGTGTTAAGGATCTACATTATATAGAGTATACATGAACATGCAGCGTTTGTTGGAGGCAGGCTACATGTAGGTGTTTCACAGACTGAATGGCGATCAATACAGATCCTGATCCGGATGCACTGTCTGGTCTCAATTTACACTGCTCGCAAATTTCATAAGCTCCATTTCTTCAGTCACAGCCACATTCGTGATCACGAGACTACAGTTGTAGCTCAGCTTAGTTCTCCACCTCAGATAGAGTACTCCTGGACAGATCAATCAAACACGCCTCATTCTCGTTCTCTCAGTCGATCGCCTACTGATCACATCAATAATCTACGGAGCCCCGCAGGGGGCGTAGAATTCTTTTTTTTATTAATTCGTTCCCACGAATTAACAATTCGTTCCCACGAATTAACAATTCGTTCCCACGAATTAACAATTCGTTCCCTCAATTTAAAAATTCGTTCCCACGAAATAACAATACGTTCCCACTGGAACGAATTGTTAATTCGTGGGAACGAATTGTTATATCAAAGGAATGAATTGTTAATTCGAGGGAACGAATTATTAAATTGAGTGAACGAATTGTTATTTCGTGGGAACGAATTAATATAAAAATTCCATGTCCCCTGCGGAGCTCCGTAATAATCCCAAAATATCGACTTAAAAAGTATATTTTGTATATGATGGTTTATTTATATTTCATTTTTTGCATTTCCTGTGGCGTCTTGTCATTCTGAAATTTTGGACATAGCGCAATACTATATTTCTCATAAATGTCCCACGACATAGCATATCGTTCCCACGACATAGCATCTCGTTCCCACGACATAATACATCATTCTCATGAGATAGCATCTTGTTCGAACGAGTTAGTTATCTTGTTCCCAAGACATAGTCAACCAATCAAACGGTAGCATCATTGGCATTCAAGGTGGTGGAGAAATAGAGAATAGTAGGTCAGTGTCGTGAATGGGGAAAATATCTGGCAAGGCTTAGGAAACGGGATGGGCGAGGCTCTGCCGAGGTTAGTGCCGTGAATGGGAAAACATATCTGGCAAGGCTTAGGAAACGGGATGGGCGAGGTTCTGCGGCAGAACCTCGCATACTCGCAGAACCTTGCCATACTATTCTATTTATCCCGTCAACTCCTACAAATAGTTTTACAATTAAAATAAAATAACCCCAGCCGCATCCTCAAAATCGGAGAAACGACTAGTATGACAACCGCACACATTCATACGCAGTGATTAGGTCGTATTGACATGATATAAACAAAAAACACGGCACCGTGTTTAAGGGCACATACGCACTGTGTTGACGTAATACATATCTGTAGTGTATTGACTGATTACGTTGTTCGAACGGAGATGTTATTTCATGCGAACTTGAACGAGATGTTACCTCGTGTTACATTAGTAACGGGATGGTATTTCGTGGGAATGAGATATACACATATTTGCGCTTGCCCCTTTTAAAGTGACTGTCTCAGATAATGTCTTAGATAACCAGAAGGTGGTCATTCGCTTCATACACAGTAAATTGCATTTTCAATCAGTCGCTCTATTTTATTGGATCACATTCCCAAAAATATGCGTTATATTGAAGTACAGTATTTCAGAAACTGTGATAAGCATGCGGGATAATTAGGCTAGGCACACTTTTGCAGTGCCGATCCGGGCGGGGGCGTATCCGGCGCACGCGCCCTCTAACATTGACCGATTTTAGATATTAACCCTGTTTTTACGTGGAAAGATCCGATCATTTCCTTATTTTGCACACAACGTGTATATTGTTACCATTCAGTTGAACCGTCTCGTCGAGACGGTTCAACTGAGTGGTAGAAACACATACTTTTAATGAGAAAAAATGCAGAAAATAATCTGAATTGCATGAAAGTTGACGATCATATGTGTCTCATTTGAAATTCACGGCCCTCTAGACATACATTCTGGATCCGCCCCTGAAATGATCATAAAAACGACATTTAGAAATACATTTCCATTATACTCGCAAAGGTAATGAATTTAAATAAACTAAATTAGTAACGGTTAGCCATTGATACAAACATGATTATACTACATGTACTTAAAATAACTAGCGTTAACATGTATTGAACCAATTCCCCATTGTTTACAGGTGACTTAGATATAAATGTACACTTATGTTCACAAATACGATACAAATGTAAAATGAAACTAGTTTTGCTAATCTGTGTAACGTTGTTGTTACCACCATCTGAGTTGCACCTCGTCTAGAACCTCTCTAAGACGAACAACGTAGTAGTTTGCAATCATACCTTTATATCGGCACGCAACAGATCGTATAGTGGAATTAGCCTACACCACAGAGTACCGGTGTGGCACCCGTGTCTAGACTACAAACGACGCCCCAAGGCGACCCCGCGTGGGTCCAACCTTACAATCAGCCCAATCTGAGAGTACATTAGAATTTTTCTTCAGGTCAACTATACGTACTATACCAATACTATACGTATATTATACCAATACGATATGTTTTCTATACGATATGCATATAATATAAACGTACGGTATGTTTGTACCGTACATACCAACCAATATCGTATAGATATGCCATTCAAATCATACGTTTATACGATTTGTATACATGTGTATAATTCTGGTACGTTTGTATCGTACAAACATACCAGATTATGGTATATTCATACCATATCCGTACGGATATATCGTATATACGAACGGATATCGTATGTTTGATAATATTCGTATAGTACGTTTGTACTATACGGTGGTACGGTACAAACTTACCAATAGTATTGATCATACGATATGCTCATTAAATATACCAATACTATGCGATTGCGATATGTATACGTTTTCAGTATATACAAATAGGTAAGGAGCAGAAAATCGCTACTGTACGTTATTATCAGGCTAAACGGGTGCACATGTGTAGATCAGGGGGCTGTGTTACTAAACTTCGTACGACTAAAATATTCGTATGTGCAAATTTAGGATAATCTGGAAATTTTAATCGATTGATTTACATTTATTGAACATAGGCTGCATTTGCTAAATAAATGTAAATCAAATAATTGTTTACTATAAAACATTATTAATGTGAAATTTACAGACTATCATCATTTTGCACTTACGAACATTTCGGTCGTACGAAGCTTAGTGAAACGCCCCCCTCCCGTGGATCTGCACCTGCTCAGGTAGCACTGACACACCGCCCAGGCATGAACCTAATTATAAAACAAGAAACGAGGCAAAGCCACGAAGGTCAGGTTTTTTCCAAGCATGGAGACTTGGATAACATAATTATACCCACTTTGTGTAGACTAGATGGCCGTGGCCTGCATGTCGCGCCTTGGGGCGAGGCATGGACTCTAACAAAATAGATATAGTAGATGGAAAAACTTTAACGAAAAAACTTTAACTGGACACTCGGACGTACGGACGGACGGACGGACGGACGTATGCCAAAATGCCGACGATATCGCGCTTTCCGCAAGCGGGTGCGACAATGATGATAAACACCCATGTGAAGTATCAAGGTAATGGGTGAAGCAGTTGCAGAGATATAGTACACGAAAAAACTTTAACAAATAAATTCAAAGTAATTTGACCTTGACATTGATCACAGGGGCCGCACTGTTGGGGGTTAGAATGAAAATATGGACGATGATAAAAACCCATGTGAAGTTTCAAGGTAATAGGCGAAGCAGTTGCAGAGATATTGTATAACGAAAAAGTTTTAAGCAAAAAATTTAACCAGACGTACGTTAAAAAGTTAACGTTGAAAATGGCTAAGTTAATTAAGTAAAAAAAATTGGTGAAGGTAAAAAAATTGTCACATGTTGGATAGTTGTATGTGGTAGGCACCCCTTGGTTATGAAGCTGTGACAGTTTGGTGGTCCTAGGTGGTACAGTACCAAATTAAATGGACTTAAACACGAAAACTTAACATAGTAAACGCGAAAACTTAACATTGAAAATGGCTAAGTCGACTGCGCGGAAAAAATGGGTCAAGTTAAAAAAAAAGTAAAATGTTGGATAGTGATATGTGGTGGGCACCCCTTGATTATGAAGCTGTGAAAGTTTGGTGGTCCTAGGTGGTACAGTACCAAAGAAATGGACTTAAACACGAAAACTTAACATTGAAAACGCGAAAACTTAACATTGAAAATGGCTAAGTCGACTGCGCGGAAAAAATGGGTGAAGTTAAAAAAATGTAACATGTTGGATAGTGATATGTGGTGGGCAACCCTTGATTATGAAGCTGTGAAAGTTTGGTGGTCCTAGGTGGTACAGTAACAAAGAAATGGACTTAAATACGAAAACTTAACATTGAAAACGCGAAAACTTAACATTGCAAATGGCTAAGTCGACTGCGCTGAAAAAATGGGTGAAGTTAAAAAAAAAAGGTAAATTGGATAGTAATATGTGGTGGGCACCCCTTGATTATGAAGCTGTGAAAGTTTTAGTCGTATGAAGTTTAGTGAAACGGCTGCCAGGAGTACATACATGTCATACGCCCCGTGTATCAGTCCCAGCCACATAGGTGACCCACTACGACAGAACGTACCTTATCTATGAGTGGCGATTCATATCATAAGTGCCGTTTCTAACGCGTTAGAGAAGTAAAGCGTTACTTATGAGAAGTAACGCGTTACTAATGTATGTACTACATGTAAATAGTGAAACACATATTTGTAACGCGTTACTGCTCAACAGTAACGCGTTACAAGACTAACAGTGAGTAACGCGTTAGAAATTGGCTGTAACGCGTTACAAATCCTCTATATTGGCGGATCGTGTCATAAGTACAGCTTCTAACGTGTTAGAGCTCTAACGAGTTACTCTTGGTAAGTAACGCGTTACTTCTTAGATGTAACGCGTTACAAATGTATCATGTATATCATCATATATCAATATCTAACGCGTTAGTGAAGTTGGTAGCGCGTTACTACTTGACTAGCCAGAGCGCATGTTACAATACCCGCGATTACCCGTAAAGTACGGACTGGACGCAAGCTTACGAACCGTACATAGAGTGATGTCAACAGCGGCCCATTGACAGTGTTACATGTAGATAAATTGCCTAATTTGTATAATATTGAAAATGTGCACCTCCCATTCTATGCAGAAAACAAATAGTTGTTGACAACTTTCGCCTTTTTAACTTTAAGCCATTTTGCCCTGTATATCGGAGTTCCAGTTCGTGGTTTATACCTACCCCAAAGCACCGCGAAGACAACAACAATACGTGCATTTCTCTTTTTACATGCTACAAATATGCTGAAAACTGGTGCTAAATACACTCCATCATGTTTATCAAGGAATTGGTTATGAGTGGATCAGGATGTGCAATCAAACTGTGTCTGTGACCTCAAAACACCCGGGCTATTTTATACGGGACTGCTTTTGACCTGGATTGTAGCCGGGATTTTGCAGGCCAGTGCGGAGTGTATCAGTTTAGCTGGCCATAAATAGCTGACCATACAGGTACAATAGTACATGTACATGTACAACAATTGATCCAATTCCCACCATTAAATATAAGATAACTACCTGTTGTGTACAACACATACTGTATATACATGTACTATAACGACGATAATAAGCTTCCGGAGGTCAATCGACGTGTCCAAAAATAGCTAAACCAGGGACACGTTTCACTAAATTCCGTACGACTAAAATGTTCGTAAGTGAAAAATTATGATAGTCTGTAAATTTCACATTAATATTTTTTTCTTGTAAACAATTATTGGATTTACATTTATTGAGCATAGGCTGCATATGCAGCCGATGCTCAATAAATGTAAATCCATCAATTGAAATTTCCAGACCATCCTAAATTTACACTTACATGTACGAACGTTTTAGTCGTACGAAGTTTAGTGAAACGGGCGCCAGATGTATTATCATATCATTGCCTCGTTTCCATGTATAATACAATACATGATACATGCTACGTATAAAGGAAGTGCATCACGTGGTACAAACAACAACAACAAGTACTTAAACTTCCAGAATCCATCTGATCCTAAGTACAATGTACGTATTATTTTATATTGTCCTTATTACGTAGCGGATATTGATGAAATATGGCGCATCAAACGCGTCTTGTTAAACCTCATTTGGTGGTCTCTGTATTTTCTCCCAACCTTCTGTCGTTTTTGCGAAGAATCGGTTTCCGACACGGAAATCGATTCTTCGCAAAAACGACGTAAGTCTGTGCAGAACTCCATGGACCACCAAATGCAGCTCTCGAAGACGCGTTTGCTGCGCCATATTTCATCAAAATCCGTTGCTTATTAAGGAACATATCAAATAATACCTACTTTGGAGTGGACGACGTTGTTGTTGTTGTACCTTGGGGTAGGATTATGTTGAGGCCATTGTCTATTTGGGTTATAAACTATCAGTTGATATATATACAGGGAGGGTGTGGTTGCTGAAAGGTGAACGTTCGGGGAGGTTAGACTGTATATTAAATGTAGCTGGGACTGGAGAAATGGGGCTTAAGCTTGTTATCATTGCGACACGTGCAGATCCAGATCAGTCTATGCATCCGCACAGTCTGACGAGGATCTGCACTGTTCGCCAATTCAGCAATGCTGGTGATCACCGAACAAGCTTCGAACAAGCAATGTCGATCGCTATGAGGCTACATGAGTGTGTTATTTGATCAGCAGCTAACTTAAAGGAACTGAAAACAGCGATTCAACGTGAGATGCAAAATATCTCTATCGGGTGTTGCAAGCAAACATTACATAATTTCAAAAACAAAAACACTTGTCCTCGTCGAACAACAAAATGGACGTCACGTCGAACACATTCTGTAAGTTTGCCATGCTGATATTATCATTAAAGAACTTGATGTTGGTGAGTACTTGTGTATGTTTCTACATCAAATCTCACATCCCCATGCTACAATTTGGTATACATACAGTGGAACCTCTCTAAACCTGACACCCTGGGAGGTCCCCAGGGTGTCCGGTTTAGAGATGTTCCATTGTAAATCAGACATATTACTACGCCAATGTATGCGGCTTTGCTTTGCATACTTGAACAGGCATTATCATCATACATACATGTATACACCACTAAAACCCATACAATTAAGAATACACTGACTGCCAGTGTGTCCGGTTTAGAGAGGTTCTACTGGTATATACATATATACGCTGTACACATAGTGGAAATTACGTTATTAATTTTTAAAGATGTGACATGTTTTTGGAACACCCTGTACATAATCGCTAGCTTATTTGAATTATAGCATTAATTGTTACAATGGTCTGTGACGAAAACAAAGATACTTACCAGTTTTCCCAACAGATTCCGTTCGCCCCTCTTGCCTGATAGACCCTGTAAGAGTACAAGGATATGATAATAAAGTTAAACTCATTGAACTATTTCTTCAGTGTATGAAATGGAAACAATGGCTTATTTTATTTTTCTTCAAATTACTTGAATATTCTGCTTGAAATCAAGCAGCTTGATGTGTGGTGACTGAGCTATGATACAGCTCAGGTTCAGCCAATCAAACAGCTTGATTGAGAGTTGTATTTTAATAGTCAAGCAGCTTTATTGGCTGAGCCTGAGCTGTGCTCTGTAACGGTTGTGCACCATGTTCAGAAACGTTTATATGTTTAACGCAGGCTGTGTAACGATTGTGCACCATGTTCAGAAACGTTTATATGATTAACGCAGGCTGTGTAACGGTTGTGCACCATGTTCAGAAACGTTGACCGTGACATCTGGGAAAGATTAACGCAGGCGGTTGTGTATAATTGCAATGCAATTCATGCTGCTATTTCAAATATGGGAGGTTTTACTTGTTTGTATGTTTCTAACAAGAAACATATGTGGTTATCATGCTACACGGGTGTGCTATTTACTTTGGAGCTACCGTGATGACAAATTCGAGAAGCTCCATTTCTCCAGTGACGGCCACATACATAGCTCAGTGAGCTATGTATGTGGCCGTCACTGGAGAAATGGAGCTCCAAAATACCCGAACCTGGAAACAAATGTAAAATGCTGATTTTTTTCACCAGTGGTAGCTTGAATATTTGATTCATTGATTGGCAAAAGTTAAAAGTTCGTTGAGAAATCCAGTATGGCCACCCAAAAGAATCATGATGTAATAATGTATTATACATACGATATGTATACAATGTATATTAATACAGTATTCATGTTCTAACACATATGTGCAATACCTAAAATGGTATTAAACTGCTTATGCACCATGTATTGACGCACAACAATAACCCTACTCGGAGGACCACTACCAGAACAATGTTTGCGAGGATATTGAAGTTTCTTGTTTGTTCTTGTTGTCTCCCTTATTGCTGGCATACCTTATAGTTATTCCAATATATACATAGTTACCTCTCCTGATAACTAAATGTGCCATTTCCATTCCTCAGTCACTTCATAGCCCACGAATTGACATTCTGCAGTTCATAAATCTTGACCCAAACCACCCGGGTACGCTCTATTCTGCCCTTTCGGATGCACATGATTTATGTGTGAATTACAAGTTGGGTATCGCTCCTGTTACATACGACCAACCACTGAACAAGAAATCATACAGGCATCCACATAACTGAAGAGGCTGGTAGTGATATTAGGTGGATCTCATCTGTTGATGTCATACATGGGCGCAATCGGGCATGTCGTGGTCGAAAGTGGTTTGTCTGATCTATGGGAAACTGTATACGCCCCAAACACATTCAACACATGAAGACAGGGCATGCTTATGCCTTGGACCTGACACCAGGCCAGGTTATTCTAATTTCAAGGCTGAATATATATTTATTATCGATGAAAATATTTCGTTCTGATTTTGTGATTTCCCAATGCAGCAGGTTACATATGGCCCGGCTGCAAATGACCTTACCTGTTGGCTGTTGATAGGCCGTTAAACACCAATAAATCAATCAAAATAAAAAACATGCTTATGACCCTGCACTCCGGGCACACATGCCTAGCACATCGTATCGTGTTGGAAAAATGCTTGATACAGAAGAGTGTTTGTCTGCAGTAAACATAGGGCGTCTAAAGGCTATTCACGAGATGTGGCTCAAACATGAATTGAAGCCAGATGCAGTTCAAATGGAGTCGGTTGTAACACAACTCACAGACGTTATTGATGGTCTAGAAAGTGACATGGCCGCAGAATCAAGGACCGGAAATTGTGGATTGTCTATCTGAAAATGGTGCGGCTGATGCTCTTATTTCTGCATGCCGAACGTGCTGGTGATTGGGAACTGCACCTGTTCCGCATTAATGCAATGATCCCACTAGTTAACTCATGTGAAATGTGGCATACGCCAACTGTGCCCGTCTTTACCATAAACAGACGATGAAGATCCCGTCTATCATGGATGAAAACTGGAGAGCCTACTACCAACATCCATCAGCAGCTGCAAGTTATCACTCGCAAAACGCTCTGTACGAGTGATAAGTTTCAGCTGCCGATGTTGGTAGTAGGCTCTACAGTCTTCACTGTACAAGACTGGTTTGTATTGTTGGAGGTCTAGAGCTCACTGACTGGGGCTGGGAGCTCAGTGACAATATGCTGACACCAGTATTTCATCAACATGGCAAAGTATACTTCGTTAGCAACGTATACTTTGAGGTAAAACTTTCAATTTAAGAATACATGTATTAATTTTTTATTATACTGAATGTATTACATTATCACAGCCATTTTGGCTGTGATAATGTAATAAATTCAGTATAATAATTCTGCATACTTTTTATCATCAAATATATGCAGTGGTTAGTTCTATACGACATAATGCATTTCGGGAAAAATAAATGATTACTCCCTCAAAGTATACTTTGGTAGATAAATATACTTTGCAATTTTGATGAAATCAACTACAGTTCTGACAGATCCATATGTAGCACCTGACAGTGTACTCCAGATTTTATCACGTGGCTGCAAGAATGGATGTGGTAAGCGATGTATGTGTTGCCAAGCTGGATTGTATTGCACAACAACGTGGCCAACATACAAACTACTATCCTCCCGTACGGTGGTGACGATGAGCAGTAATTCAGGTTCTCACCACTTCCATGTACAAGTGGAGACTGTAAGAATCCGCAACATTGAAACTTGTTTTGTGTGATATTCAAGGTCATATTAGATAATTATACAAGCTGAAGCGCTTACTCTCCCAATAATGTTTACTTACTAATATAAATGAGGTACGGTACATGTACTGTACTGAAAAATAAATATAGAAATATATTAAAATTTCTCCTGAATTTATTTTTAATTATTTTCCGATGACCTTGACATTTTCTTATAACCTTGACATTTAACAAATGTAAAGATATACTACTCTTCATATTACTGGCGGCCAGCTTGGATTACACATTTTCCAAATGATAACTTTTATATATGCAGTCAGTATGGCTCCAGCTAACTTTGCTGAAAAAAATTCAGATTTCTGCATTTTTCCCAGGTAAAAGCTAATGCTCCTGTACTAACACATTGGATATACCATAACTTACAATGTTTGTACTATAAACTGGCATACTGAACCGTGAACCTGTGCATAATGATTGGCAGCCACATAATGACATAATTACTTGGGTTTATTTTATGCCCTAAATCCATTGTTATATCCCATTGTAAAACAGCGGAACCTCTCCCAACCGGACACACTGGGGACATCCCAAGGTGTCCGGTTTAGCGGACACCCTGGGATGTCCCCAGGGTGTACGGTTTAGCGTGTTTCCACTGTGAAACTTTCAGATAACTACTTTAAGATGCGCGTGGGTGCGTTGCGATCATGAACAGACAATATCATCAGAGATAAATGACAACGAAGCATATCAAAATTATGCACAACTTACCTGTATCTCTGTCCGGTTTATAGGGGTTCACTATACAAGTCATCAGGGGGCCGTTTCACTAAACCTCGTACGACTAAGATGTTCGTAAGTGCAAAATTTCACATTATCAACGTTATCTTATAAACAATTATTGCATTTACATGTATTGAGCATAGGCTGCATATGCAGCCTATGTTCAATAAATGTAAATACATCAATTGATATGCCCAGACTATCTTGAATTTGCACTTACGAACATTTTAGTCGTACGAAGTTTAGTGAAACGGAAGGGTGTACCTCTCAAATACTTTAATAGTCGTCAATTGTTTTCCCGTGGGAATTTTGAGAACATATTGTTTCGAGTACAGAATCATTATCCATATAGTATTTGAAAGAGAATAAGACACGGCACCAATTTGTCCGACCTTGGAGAAATTTTCTATTTCAGGATAAATTTATAAATTTTAATTATACTGAATGTATTACATTATCACAACCATTTTGGCTGTGATAATGTAATACATTCAGCATAATAATTCTGCATTCTTTTAATCATGAAATATATGCAGTCATTAGTTCTATATGACTTAATGCATTTCAGGAAAAATAAATTATTACTCCGTCAAAGTATACTTTGCTAGAAACTTTGCAATGTTAGTGAAATCAGCTACTGGTAGCAGGGTATTAATACGACGTATGTGCATTATGAGGCATAATACTGTAACAAACGCAAGCGAGCGTCTTACGATTTGTTGTTGTGTCAGGATGGCCTATGGAGAGTCAATGGAAGATGTTTATTCAGGTATTCAGTTTATTTTCAATTTGTAGTTACCTGGATATTCGTATCAGGTCAATGGTCAATCCCAGATACGACATTGTGTTATCAGTCAGTACGTATTCGGCCAATACAAAGCTCGTTACCTGATATATACACGTATAATGGTTCTGGTATATGGTGGACATTTCAAAGCCCTCTGTGATAATGTTGTATTACCATAATGGAGCACATCAAGTTGGTCTACGGCATAAACTAGTTGTGGTTCGGGTAGCAACCCAGAATACACACCCACCTGCGATGAGCTTGTACAGCTCAGGCTCAGCCGATCATTCTGCTTGATTTCAAGAGCAATATTTAAATATTTTGAAATAAAGAAATATATAATATTATTGGCCAGATTAGCGCAGACGGAAGTGTATACTATGTAAGTTTGGCCTTTTATTTTGTTATTAAAGTTTTAGTGCTACCAGTTAGACATCTGTACCTGACAATATTTATAGGTTATTTGATGTGTATGTAATAGTTAGTTATACATGTAGTTCAGATATTTAATTTTTAATAACTTAGTATATTAAAACTTCAATATGTGAACTATAACTAACTTATTGGTTGCCCCGCCCCATCGCGGGCATGCGTCTATTAAAATGGAGCGCTGCCCATAAAGTTTAACATGTTTTCAAATTGCGAGACTAAATGTGTATTACGTGATTAGCAGTTTGACACTGAATCGATCGTACACTTGGTGCACGTCATAGGAAATTGCAACAAGGCGGAGCCTGTTGTTGTAAATATAACGTTTGAGTTATTGCAGCATTTAATTTAATAAATTTAATTTAATTTAAACCATTAGTTTA
The DNA here is from genome assembly GCA_029237695.1 of Conchocele bisecta. NCBI lineage: Eukaryota > Metazoa > Mollusca > Bivalvia > Lucinida > Thyasiridae > Conchocele > Conchocele bisecta. Next base: position 97,348,343 of record CM055271.1, on the reverse strand, counting down.
ATAGACATTGGCGAAAGTGTCGCAATATGCGAGTACTTGAGACGAAATGCTCTACATTCATTGGTCGAGAAACTCGGGCAACCAATAAGTAATAGTTATAGTTTATCAGCCAATGACAGCACAGAATTTCGTCTCAATTAATCACATACGGCGACGCTTTCGGCAATAGATATTAAATGTTGCAGTACTTGCAAAGTTATATTTGGAAAGATTTAATTGAATGTGACGCGAAATATGTCACTGTGTGTACATGATCGATTGGTTCGAAAACTCCCAATCAGGTAATAGTATCGGGATTTGAAAGCGTGTAGTGGCGGTGATCCGTTCAAACGTAACATGAGCACGCGATGGCGTGTGGCAAACAATAAGTTATTTATAGTTCACATATTGAATTTTTAATAAACTAATTTCTAGCTCGCCAGCTCTCACTACGAAATTAATTTATTACAAATTCAAGGGATGAACTATAACTATTACATATGCACGAATTACGCTGCGTGCGATATTTCCCGACTTTAGGAGCAATATCGTTGCGCGGTGGAACGATTGGCACGTATCCACATACAAAGCAATTAGTAATAGTTATAGTTCACATATTTAATTTTTAATATATTAGTTTATTAAAAATTCAATATGTGAACAATAGCTAACTTATTGTTTGCCCCGCCTCATCGCGGGAACCTGTCTATTATAATGGAGCGCTGCCCATAAACGTGTTTGCAACAGCGATACTATTACATGATTGGCGGTCTGACACTGAATCGATCGTACACATGGTGCGCGTCACAGGAAATTACGTCAACAAGGCGGGGCCTGTGGTTCTGTATATACTGCTGAGTTCTTGCAACATTTAATGATTAATTTAATAAATAAAGCGTCGCAACATACGATTATTTGAGACGAAATTCTCTACTTTCATTGGTCGAGAAACTAGGATAAACAATACATATTTTTTGAGAAATTCAAAATGGCCGCCACACATCAATACAATCTAGGAAATATCATTTGTAATGTTAACAATTTCATCAAATTGTCAGTCATATGCTAGAGGTTAATATATTGTGTCCTGTTCAGGTCTAATATAATCTAAATATGTCCAGCTAAAATTGATTAGGCTATTTATGAATTCAATATGGCCTCCATATATAAAAACAATATGCATACAAACTGAGCTAGTGGCACTGACTGTGCATACACTTTAATATTATAGTATGATCTGTTCTGCCAAGGTTGTAGAAAATTCAGTGTCACTAGTTGTATATATTATATGATCAGACAATGTAATCCTCCAAGATAGCCGCCATATACTCACAGTATCAAGTAACACTTATCTACTCTAAATGTACACGTAGTTACATAATGTAGCATTAAATATGACCATATGTCCATTAGCATTGTATTATTATTGGATCTGGTGACAAGTGTGTGTAAGGTCACTATGTGTGATATTAGATTCAGGCATTTTTGACATTCAAGATGGCTGCCAAGTATAATATTTGTCAACTAAAATAATCAAAGCAACTGAAATCAATGCTTAATGTAACAGAATACATATTCTGTGATCGATGATGTTGATAAAGTGACACTATGGCAAATATGAGCAAATGAGAACAGGTGCAATAGTTTAACGCCCCATCAACAGCTAAGGTCATATAGAGATGGGACATTCATTTCATGTTTCGTCGAAAAGACAAGTGAGATGAGAGTACCCGTATCTCGGGAGGGGATTCAGCACACTACATCCATCATTGATTACATGAGTGGTGTTACTTCAGTTCAACAGACAAGTTATATACTGACAGGAATGTACCATACAGTAAGCATTCAAAAGGCAGCAACAGAATTTCAGCATTGACATACAGTGTCCCTAGTTTGTGCCAGGCACTCTTACCATGTTATATCATTTGGCCCTAGCTGCGATCCCAACTGTTAAGAAATGACTCCTTAATGGCTGAGTATTCGCTACAATACGAATACTCTCCCATCATCCATAATCCAGTATTGAAGGTCAATGTTCTAATACTTGACTAACAGGCCGAACAGTTTAAGATTCGAGTGGTATTTGAAATGATGTCAACGATAGTTTGCATGATTTCATGAACATATTATATGTTAATATCATATTTATGACTTCTACCACATTGGTACATATGGCACCGTCATGAATATACTACACAGTTGTTATAATGAAGATGTCTTACTATAGTTGTCATTAGACAATCAGTGGAGGAGCTTTTCAAGACTGTGAAATTGCCAAGTAGGTTCGAAATTATCTATCTCATTTTGTTTAGTAAGTTCATTGAAACAGCTTCCAAATACCTGTCAGGAACATAATTAAATGCACGTCAGACATGCCAGTGAACATATGGCGAGCACATTTCTTGAATAAATACCTGTCAAACACGATCTGCTTATTTGATTGTTTCAGGTTAAAATGAAATCTCTTTAAACCTGACACCTTTGGAGGTCCCCAGGGTGTCCGGCATAGAGAGGTTTCACTGTCAATTAAGCATTTGATAGTTATGAGCCATAGGTGTGTGCTATGCAATCACGAACAGACATTATCACCTGAAATAAATGGCTAAGAACCTCATCCAAAATAAGATCACAGGTGTTTTATTGGTGTCCGGTTTAGAGAGGTTCAACTGTACATAGAAATGAGCGAAATCTTAGTATTCAGTATTGAACATTTTCAAATGATCCACCATACAACTGCATCATCATCAAGTTAAATCACATATAAACTGCTTGTGGCTTCAGAATTGGCGATGTCAAGTATTAGACGTCGAAAGAAATACAACCATACAAACAGTGCATAAGAGAGATCATCCGCATCAGGTCCACATGAGTAAAACTACAAGCCCTGTCATTTACATCTCCATAAGGGCTTGTTGTATGGATTCTCTTCATCTGGGGATTGAACATATCTACCCAAATATGCTGCTTTCGATCGTTAAGATGTGCACATACTTTATATTCGTTGCGTTATTGTCTGCAATACCAGCACAGACAAAGAAGATCAAAGAAAGCATATGATAAATGAATACTAGTACACGTTGTTGGAACAGCTGAAATAACTCTTCAAGCATGCAATGCTAGTATTCCGAAATGATCTGCTATGGCAGTATTCTGCGAAACAATGTCACAGACAATAAAATGTACATTCATTTGCATGTCCCTTAGTCTTAATTAAAACTCTCCATGGAGTCTATTTCCATGTACATTTGCATGTGTATTAAAACTAGTCCACATTTAGTGGAACGCTGATATTTGTTTTACATTCCTCTTGCTACAACATTGAATATGCACCCTTCAGATAGTTGTGATATAATATATGTCAGTGTAATCGTACATGTGTGATGGCAGAGAAATGTGTCATTCAGTTACATGTATCTATGATTGGCATATGAGAGGCGATTTACAACATGTGATAGCATTTATAATCTAGTCGTACTCGATGTGCTGTTTCTTTCCTAAGTAGAACTCATTAATACACATAGGTGTGGATGGATATCTGGAATATCAAACACGCTGAAATATGTTCAAAGATAACACATCTTCCTATATGTGCAAAGATGCCTTTAATTTGGGCATAAAAACAGAAAATAATTATGATACGCATAACACAACTTATTATATATTGTGTGTAGCGGCCATTTTGGCATTTTACAATGATATGCCGCTCTATAATTTACAGATATGTGTAACAGCTGCAACTGATAAAATATATGCAAACGTATGTCCGTTTATGCCCAATAATTCAAGTTATATATTTTTTGTAACGGATATTGAAAATATGCACATATATTGTCCTTATATATCATTGAAAATACCATACTATATCAATTTATATAAAACATATTTACAGTATATGTGCAGGGCTACAGATAAGGAATTAGTAATTGAGTATTTTCACTGGATCATATCTGAAGCAATTGGGTATTTCAATATTATAATTGCGTAAAATAAAATCACACTACTGTTTACACATCAACAGACAGCAATTATTGAATACATGTATTCGAAATGAAAACATGTATTGGCATTTCATTAAAATTGTCTCCTTGGAGACAATTATAATGAAATACCAAGATGTGTTTTCATGCAAAATAAGAAAAAATATACTATACTTGTGGTCTGTTTATTGTTTTCTGTAGCATGATAAAGGTACGAAAAATTTGTTATTGCTTTTTTCATACTCGCTGCTTCCGATTTCAATTGGGTTTTTGGCAATTTTAATTTGGTATTTACTCAGCTTATCTGGAGCTCTGTATGTGTACTATTGTATGCTTCCGCAATATTATTAAAATATGGCGGCCATCTTGGATTTCTCAAATTTCTCAAGGGGTGATAACTTCACATCACACAGGGTGTTATTAAGACTGGCCTAACAAACAATAAACAGTAAAGAAATAAACTTTAACAGATAATTTTGTGTTACACCACAATTCGTCAAGACTGTAAATTAAGTAGTCAAATTAGTGATGATTAGACGGAACTATTTTACGAGGTGAAACGTAATTCCAGCTCTGACCAATATGAATGCATGAGGAGTCAATATGAAACAAATACAGCTCTAAGGCAGGCCGGGGCGTGAAGCAAGCAAGGGCAGGCAGAACATTCGGCTGAGCTTGAGCTAACTTGCTGTTTTGGTTAGACCTGTTGTATATGGCTTACTTTCATAAGACAGTGTGCTAACTGAGTTGCCTGGACATCCTGGCATAACATGGCAGGAACATGAACACCTCGGCTTCCCATGGTGTCCACGTACCCCCGTGGTGTCCACGTACCGCCATGTGTTAACACGTCGCCTGTCCCACTGGTGCAAACTGGCCGCAATACGACTACACACCAGCTACTAATACCAAGATGTGTTTTCATGCAAAATAAGATACTAAAAATAATACGTAGATGGTATATATATCTCACCTATGCGCATATTCAATTCAGAACCAAGTATTGGCCGCGGGATACAATCAGATAAGTCAAACCGCCCAGGCTTATCCGCTATATAGGCAGCCAGGCAAAACCACACGGGTGTCACCACAAACCAGTCCGAGTCCCAGAAGGGCTACACGCATGGGTTGTGTTCTATAAGTGGCAGTCAGATGCACCAAGTAGTCAACTGGCCTACCGTGAGTCCAGGTAGATCCACAAGGTGCCACAATCAACTACCCAGCGGAGATAGAAAAATAAGAACAATAAATGTCCTAGCAACTAGTCTAAATTAGCTAAATTCCAGCCGAAAAATCGCCCACCACAGGCCCACCACAAGCCCACCCAAGCCCCGACTTACTTTTCCGCAAATCCAGAAGTAACAATCCAGTAAATAAGTATAAACACAATGAAAATTTCAGTTAATTTCCAACAGTTACAATGGCAGCCGCCGGTAACCTTAAGATAATTGCCGGCCGGTAAAAACACACGACCTGCTCAGTCCAAGGTCGCCATTCAAGTGAGTGAGATAGTATTAGTACTAATAGTATTGCTTTTATACATGTATTGGGTATAACCGGATTCAACTGTCGCGTCAACAATGTACACGAGGGTCAAACCAGGCATGTCGGGATTCCGTTAAGGATTAAACCCATCGTTAAATATACCATTTTCATTTTCCCAATCAACCGCACATTGATGTAATGAAATAAAAGCATCGAGTTTAGAAAATATAAAATGTATCCCACTCGTGTGACGTGTTATAGCAATATCTTGTCTATCGCACTGCATTGTCCCGGGGCCCAGTAAATTAAAATCATTTTGAGCGCCAGCTCCATTTATTTTATAACACAGTAAACGACTAACTAGACATGTGATTGTCCCAGAGGCAGAAGCATAACTGAATCTCTCTCTCTCTCTCTCTCTCTCTCTCTCTCTCTCTCTCTCTCTCTCTCTCTAATGTTCACACAACTATGGCTCGGAATAATCAAATTCCTGTTTACATTAAAACCTCGCTAAACCGGACACCCTGGGGACCTACGTTTTGACGTTACGTTTTGTGACGTCAAATGTGACGTGATGTAAACATTTTGAAATCCAAATGACGCAGCTGTTTCTATAAATCAGATATATTCGAGTGCATGCTTGGAATGTGTTCAATCACATTAATATTCTAGTTTAGTCGAGACCCTTTCCAAATTTTCAAATAACTTTATATGACTGTAATAAAATTAAACATGGTAGCTCGTGGTTTCCAAGAAAACAGGCGCGCAAATACGGGTGTTCTCTTCACGATGTATTATTGTAACGAGTTGATTATGGGTTTTCTCACAGCGAAACCCGTGCAAATAATTTGCAAAAGTGTAATAAATATATTTCTGCAGGATAACGATAATTCGCAAATGAACATTTGAACATTTGTTACTACACTATTGACGTTAGAACCGTAAACACATTATTTCATTATGATGCGAGTTCGTGTCCGACCTAGGAAAACCAATTGTAATTCGATATTCTTTGCATAATTATGTTCTAATTGTGATATTTCAGCAAGATAACAATAATTCTCAAATGAACAAGTGCACATTTCGCCAAAATATTTACATTAGCGTTAATAAAATTGCTGAATTTGTTGTGATACGAGGTCGTGTCCGACCAAAGCTTTAAGCCTTGTTCATGTATATAGTTATACGGATGAAAGCCGAAACACGCCGAATGCCTATGGTGCTGAAGTATGAAGTGTAGTGTACGGAATTTTCTCATAGTTACTGCCCGCCACTTGGGGGCCGTATGCAGAATACAATGATACGGATTTGTTCCTGGTCCACAAACAAACGATTGCCTCTCGTTTTACATGTACATCGTTTTGACACCGTTTTTGTTTTTTATAAATTGCATGGCATGTCATCAGTAGCCGATTTCATCAAAATTGCAGTAAGTATACTTATCTAGCAAAGTATAGTTCAGGGAGTAATCATTTATTTTTCCCGAAATGCATTATTTCAAATAGAACTACCGACTGCATATATTTGATGATTAAAAGTATGCAGACTTATTATACTGAATTTATTACATTATCACAGCCAAAATGGCTGTGATAATGTAATAAATTCAGTATAATAAAGAATAATAAATTTATCATAAAATTGAAGATTTCTCCCTCAAAGTATACTTTGCAATATGGACTTACGATACATCAATATGGCCAAATATCGACGGGTTGCGTTCCATATATACATGTATGTTCCATGTATTGTATTCAATGGGAAACGAAAGTAAGTATATAATAAGAATAATGAGACACCGCGCTTATGGCAAGAAACTCACGTCCAACATGTTTACAACTTCTGAATCAAGGCACCGCTGAAACTATTATGGAATAAATTGTCCTGGAGCATGTTGCCGCCGGTGCCTGTGTAGATACATTTGACAGAAATGACGTCAGCCTTGACCAGGGAGACAACAGCTGTCTCTGTCATGCACGCTGCTCCACCCGTAGGTGTTCCCGTTGCTATCGTAGTAGTGTGCAACGTCGCCCCATTGTCCGTCACAAGCTGAAACATCTTCCAATGGTTGGACCTCAGACACAGTTGTATGCCGAACAAGTAGACGCCGGACACTGGGACGGTGAAGCGGCCCGTGCATACGTCGTACCCGTCGCAGAGGTTCAGGTTGGACTCTGTAAACACGAGTATGCCGCCCTTCACTATTGTTAAGTCCGACAGCGTCCTGGCGCTGAACGCCACGGCCGGAGACGTCGCCTCATCTACACGGACAGAAAGGGAAGTGAACATGACACGTGAAATAAATTGTGTTTTGTGGAGACACATATACTGTAACCGATTTCACCAACATCTCTCAGACACTTATCTCTGTAAGTGTACTTTGAGGGAGAAATGTTAAATGTATGCATAAATATTTTTTGATTTAATGAAATAAACTATGTTCTAACCAAAATAATGGCTGTAATAAATTCATTATATTAATTCTAAATAGTCGTCAGTTCTATATGAAATAATAATAAATTATGATACATTGACCGAAAATATGCACATCCGGGTTACAACTAAAACTGCTGACGTTCCATTAGTCGAACGTCGACACTATGACGTCAGTGTCATGACGTAACGCAGACACGTCAGTGCTTGTTCGTGTGCAGTACAAACATGTATTGGTCCATTACGCCAACGCTGGCCCCTAGCACCGGTATACGACCAGAAATGGGGCTGCGACTGGAGAAATGTGGCTTATGGGTTTTTGCGCATCCGCACAGTCTGATCATGATCTGCACTGTTCTCCTTTAGACAAATGCAACCCCCGTCATGCTTCTAACAAGCAATATAGACTGCTACCATGCATCAGGCCTGGGCTATATGACCAGAAGCTACAGTGGTCATAAATCACATAAGCCCCATTTCTCCAGTCACAGCCACAACTCGGTGTATACCAGGATTGGCGATAATCAAGTCATTGACATTCATCCTGACTCTGCCGATGACGTCGCGGTATTTGGTACAAGTTCGCAACAATGGTAACCCGTCTCTATATAACCTTAGCTGTTGGTGGGACGTTAAACACATTCACGTTCACTTTTCCAAAGCGTAAATGTTGAATTGTTCGAACAGTCGACGTGGTGTGTAAAACAGTCAGTAATTCAAAGTTGCATGGCCTCAGCTATGCATATTCAGCCAGTGAAACGCAATGTTTTAACTAAACATATGAGACACGCCATGTGATTCTGTACCTTCGGACATCTGCGTACTTTAATGAAATACGTTTACAAAATTTAAAATATTTTCCGTAAATGGCGTCAAAAGTTGACAAAATTTTCAGAGTACATTCCTCATGTACTCTAAAAATGTTGTCAACTTTCGACTTCATTTATGAAAAATATTGTATATTTTGTAAACTTATTTCATGAAATTACGCAGATGTCCGAATGTACAAAATCACATGGCGTGTCTCATATGGGCACGCTCCAGGAAAACCAGACATAATGACACAATTTTCGATTTTTACAATTTATATTATCGAAAAAAATATTCTGAAAAGAAAATTCAAATATCTTTCATAGTTTTTGTTTATCTCTCTTTTTGTAATACCATGTTAACGTTATTCAAACAATGATGGCGGTGGAATTTTACACAGCACGCTTCGGTATTTAGTTTTTTCGTAATAAAATCAAGATTATCATGAACAGTTTTTTTTCCGGGGGGGGGGGGTGACTTTTTTGTTATTGATGAAAAAGTAATTATATTTTATTTTTTTTTAGATTTAATATGTTTAATAGCCAAAAGTATGTTGGTAACAAAACGTGGGACAGTAGAGAGGTACAGAATATGGAGTGTAAATGATCAAAACAAGTAGCATACGTATTGATCAAGGATACTGTTATCATATAATAATACAATTCGCCTCAGTCAATATGACGTTTCTGCCAGTGAATATCAAATCATATTCTATGGCTCACTTGTCAATCATTGTATAATGTAGCGAACAAACCAAGCGAACAACTATATGGTGTACGAACGGGGTCAAAACTCAACTTACAGGTGCAGCTATAAAATATACAGGTGCACCTGCATTTTTTACAGCTGCATCTGTAAATGTATAGCTGCACCTGTAAAATACGTTTATAGCTGCAGCTATAAAAATACAGCTGCAGCTATACATTTACAGCTGCAGTTGTAAATTTTACAGGTGCAGCTATACATTTACAGGTGCACCTGTATATTTTTATAGCTGCACCTGTAAGTTTAGCTTTGACCCCGTTCGTACATATGGTGTACGAACGGGGTCAAAACCAAATTGAATTTTTACAGGTGCATGTATTTTTACAGGTGCACCTGTATATTTGTATAGCTGCACCAGTAAGTTTAGTTTTGACCCCGTTCGTACACCATACAACTATCCGTTTTAAATGTGCCGACAAACCTCGTCGTATCTTTATCGACGATATCTAGATACACGTAAGTTGCTACATGTACCATGAGACTGCACGCGTGTGGCACAGTTCAACATGACCTAGGCATGCTACATATTGTCCACTACATGTAGTGCAATCAGACGCATGTTGCCGTGAAATCATACATACCAATGTATGTACATACCTCGTATCTGTGATATCGTCGTATTGACCAAGGAGTGCACGGCACCAGACATCCTCGTCACCTGGGCCTCAGTCTTCGTTATGAGTTCGTTAATCCGCGAGTCGGCCGCCGACTGTTGTCCCTCCAGGCTGCCGCGCATTTCCTGAAAGTCTCCGATAATGTCATTCTTCAGAGTACGCACCTCCTCCAGTATGATATCTTTGTCGCGACTGATATCGGCTTGCTCCTGCCGAAGTTTCGATTCCATATTCTCAAATTGTCCCTTTATTGTTTCAATCGTCACTTCAAATCTAATGACTTTTTCAAGGATTTTCTCTTCGAAACTAAATTTCGAGCACTGTGGCTCATTGAAAAATGCATTCCCGCCCGGCGCGGCCATCACGTGACTCGCGACACACGCCAGTATTCCCAGAAGTACGAAATACATGATTGACAACTCCTAAATGTAGTGACGAGTATACTGAGGAGAACTATCTAATTTCACAGGTTGAATGTTGACTATAATAAGTGTAACCGAATTGTGCGCGCAGCTCCAACTCGTTCCGATAATCATAGGTGGTCTGTACGCGAGGAAACATGCACAGGATACCACATATGTGACTGTGACTGCAGACATGGGGCTTATATGATTTTTAACCAGTGTAGCATCGGATCAAGTAGCACACTCCTGAAATCTGATAATGATTTTGTATTAAGCTTGTTAGAAGCATTGACAAGTATTTCATTGATTGGACTGACGACCAGTGCATATCTTGATCAGACTGTGTGGATGCACAGGGTGATCTGGATTGGCGCTGATCGTAACTATCATAAGCACCACATCTCCAGTCACAGTCACATTTCTAATGCAGACACAATCAGTGGACACGCATCGTGCTTATTTTACACGCAAACTGAGGACTGGTGTACTCTTTAAACATGTATTAATATTTACAAGCAGAAATGATGCGTTTGTCGAATAGTATCATGATGTCACGTACTAGTCAGATAGCCAGACACATATACCCTGCATCGACTGATAAAGTTTTTTTCTTGCTGGATTATACGTGATTGAGACCTCTATGCCAAATATCAGACAGATGATAAGAGGATATCCTTGAGCAATCTGAAATATCAAAGATACCGCTGGCGGCCATTTTGAAAACAAGAAAATTACCTATTTAACCAAAGATGCTAGACACCTAAATAATTGATCGTGTTTGACTAATTTGAGAACGAGGAATCCGTTTCCGAAGTTATTTCTGTGATTAGCCACCTCCTTGACAATGAAATTCAAGATGGCCACGATTGGCGGCATCTTTCCAATCAAATTGCTGCTAAATAAAGTAAAAGAAAAACAATAAAAAAAAATGTATGTGCAATAAGAAGGTTCACTTGACCAACACAAATGTAGCTGAGGTTTCTAAGCATAATGTATTGACTAGCAAATATGCACAAGATATCCTTGAGCAATCTGAGAAATCCAAGATGGCCACCAAGATGGCCGCCGGTACTCACTAACATATACTATTCAACCAGTGGACCTAGAGTCTCAAGTAATACCTCATTTTTAGCTAATGTCAGCATGATCAAGCCACTTTTGATGTTGAATTTTACGTCACAAACAATGCCACAACTAATTTGCAAGGTCATTTAACACATGTCAGTCCAGATCCCAAGGTCATACTCCTGCCCCCAAAATTCACATCATCTACCACCCGCTTATCATGGCAAAGACAACTGTATACACGTCCATGATCAAAGCAAGAGCAATCACGTCTGAAGTTGGTCAGGACTACACACTGTATATGACAGACCAGCATCTCTTCAAGTTCGCTAGCCACATCATATGGGATAATCCTGAGCATTTCGGCGACTACATTCCAAGACTGGGCGGTATGCATTTCCTTAAAAACGTCATAAGTTGCATCGGTGGCCTGGCTTCGGACAGTGGTTGATGCCACATTTGATGGTGTGGCTAAAATGCTTTCTGGTGAAAAAAGTATCCCCAGAATTTCCGTACCCTTGTGATGCTCACTGAAGAGCTCTTACGCCCACTCCTTACCTGACATGGATAGTGAGACAACATGGAAGAAAATGGGACATGGCCCAGGTACATTTATACCGATTTGCAATGACAATGATTGCAATAACTATTATGATTATTGACCCTCCCAACACAGTTGAGAATCACATGGATTGAGCATCCCTGATTTATCCCTGAAGTCATGACGAATGTGACCATCAACATTAATGAAGCAATGGAACTGGGAAAAAACAGCAGGATAAGTTTGAGGCGGGATGACCTGAGGCATTTCATGTACCAGTCAAAGCTATGGTTATAAACTGGACTGCCAACACAAAAGCTATCAACATAAATGGACAAGCAATTGTGGATATTGTCATCTTTTATGCTCGGGACATGGATCTCCAAGCCAGTCAGCGAGAAGGAGTACCAACATGCTGTGACATGTTGACCATGGAGCTGGCAACGGTTGCCACTTCAATGTTCGACGACGAAGGGCAGATGCGCACTACAGCCAAGAGTGTCTTAAAAAGAACTGGCAGTGGAAAGGTCCAGCAGTGGTGTACAAAAGAGTGCACAGTCACTTCTCTTCTCCGTAACATCCAACAAAGTGCAGATCATCAATATGATCATTCGCGATCGTGAGGATCACAAGGATGACCGTATTTTCTCACACGCTTGTCATCACGGGCCCTGAACCTGTCAATTTCAGTTGCCTGGTCCAGCTGATGAAACTGACACTGGCGTGCGGTTTCTGTTGTCATGATCTGCTGACTATACAAGACACGGGCTGTATTGGAAATGGTATCGTGTTGAAGGTTCCGCGAGCAGGTAATTTACATGTCCAATGTACCAACCAATGATGTCTGCATATTTACAAATAATATTTAGCATTACATTGAATGCACTGCTATAATCATCAAGCAATTAAACTGACAAACGATTAGATCCGGTATCCATACAGTTGAGTATAATGAAACGTAACTTTATACAAAACATACATATATTAGTAAATGTGTATAGTGTGTTTGTGTGCCATGCATGGACAGTATGATACCAACATGCATAAGACTACATACATGTACACCTTGTTATACACCTACATATAATGCATGTTCGTCGTTGCAGGTGGTGACAAGTTTGGCGACAGCTCTTTACCCATGGAACAATACCACAGACTGTTGGCGGAGGCAAGAGCCTTAATCTTGACATGCTATAAAATGAGTGACTGCGATTTTCTCGATTCAGCGCGGGTTAAAATGTGTCCAAATAAAACACCAAACTCTCTTGAGCCACCAAAACTCTGCTCGCTTCCTCCAACTGAGACAGCATTCAGAGAGAATGCCCTACGTGGCCATCTGGCAGTGGTCACCAGACGGGATTGCCTCAAGACAGACTACACAGTCCTTGCCCCAATGCAGCATGGGTGGTACCATCCTGAGGGCAGCACCGGCGTGACTGCGATTTCCTCAATTCAGCGCGGGTCAAAATGTGGCCAAAAAAAAGACCAAACGCTCTTGAGCCACCAAAACTCTGCTCCCTTCCTCCAACTGAGACAGCATTCAGAGAGAACGCCCTACGTGGCCATCTGGCAGTGGTCACCTGACGGGATTGCCTCAAGACAGACCAATGGAGCATGGGTGGTACCATCCTGAGGGCAGCACACCATTCTCCTTCCTACTATCGTACCTCCAGGCACACATCTGGTTTTCAGTGACCTACTGATGGTCATAAAATGTGGTTATAGTAGCGAAACGTCATGTGCAACGAAGAGGTGTGGTTGCAAATGAATTCGATTAAGTTGTACTGCTTTCTGCCATTGCAGAGGCCAGGACGATTGCTGGAACAATTTTCATTGAGCACCGGCAGCCATCTTTGTGGACATCTCTGAGTGTTCAAAGTTATCCTGTATATGTATTGAATGTTACTGTCAAGGAGACGGCTAGTCACGAAATTAACTTCAGAAATGGATTCTTCGCCCTCAAATTAGTCAAAATCGATGTCTTCCTTAGGTTTCTAGCCCATTGGGTTAACAGTTATTTTTTTAAATAAAATTGAAATGGCCACCGGCGGCAATCGGCAATCGGATTTCTCAGATTGCTCAAGGATATCCTGTTGTTAGCCACCTGATATTTGTTATAGAGACCATAAGCAAGTATACTCAAGAAAGAAACCAACTTTATCAGCCAATGCAGGGCTAAGCCAAAAAATGAGCTTTGGCTATCTGACTATACATGCCTAATGATTTTGTAGTATGAACAGATTTACAGTGTGGTTCAAAATATATGTTCCCAATTCCGAACGGCGTAACGTCATGTTTTTAGATGTATTTTTTTACAATAGATTGCCTTTAATATCTTTCTCATACGATGATGAATATTTCTGAAGAACATAGCGTTGCCCAGTATACGTTGTTTTTTTTTTTAATCTCAGGATTTTGTCGTTTTGACGAGGAATCGGTTACAATACATGTAAATACAAAGTCTAGAGCTCGTGAATGTTACTATGTTAGTTGTGGCGTGTGACGTTGGCATTACTAGACTAGTTGTGGCTTGTGACTATGGTAGTACAAGGTTAGCTGTGGCGTGTGACGTTGGCAGTACTGGATTACTAGTGGCGTGTGACTTTGGCAGTACTAGGTAGTTGTGGCGTGTGGACGTTTGTGGCGTGTGACGTTTGCAGTATTTGGTTAGTTGTGGCGTGTGACATTGCCAGTACTAGGTTAGTTGTGGCTTGTGACTTTGAAAGTATTAGGTTAGTTGTGGCGCGTGACGTTGGCAGTACTAGGTTAGTTGTGGCGTGTGACCTTGGCAGTATTAGGTTAGTTGTGGCGTGTGACCTTGGCAGTATTAGGTTAGTTGTGGCGTGTGACCTTGGCAGTACTCGGTTAGTTGCGGCGTGTGACTTTGACAGTATTATGTTAGTTGAGGCGTGTACCTTTGACTGTACTAGGTTAATTGTGGTGTGTGACTTTGGCAGGTTACTTGTGGCGTGTGACTTTGACTGTACCAAGGTTAGTTGTGGCACGTGACATTGGCAGTACTAAGTTAGTTGTGGCGTATCACTTTGGCAGTACTAGGTTAGTTGTTGTGTGTGACTTTGGCAGTACTAGGTTAGTTGCGACGTGTGACTTTTGCAGTACTAAATTAGTTGTGGCGTGTCACTGTGGAAGTACTAGGATAGTTGTGGTGTGCGACTTTGGCAGTACTAGGTTAGTTGTGGCGTGTGACTTTGGCAGTACTAGGTTAGTTGTGGTGTGTGACTTTGGCAGTACTATGTTAGTTGTGGTGTCTGACGTTGTCAGTACTAGGTTAGTTGTGGCGTGTGACTTTGGCAGTACTAGATTAGTTGTGGCGTGTGACTTTGGCAGTACTAATTTAGTTGTGGCGTGTGACTTTGGCTGTACTAAGTTAGTTGTGGCGTGTCACTTTGGCAGTACTAGGTTAGTTGTGGCGTGTAAACTTGTCAGCACTATGCTAGTTGTGGCGTGTGACCTTGGCAGTATTAGGTTAGTTGTGGCGTGTGACCTTGACAGTACTATGTTAGTGGCGGCGTGTTACTTTGGTGGTATTAGGTTAGTTGAGGCTTGTGACTTTGGCTGTGCTCGGTTAGTTGTGGCCTGTGAACTTGGAAGTACTAGGTTAGTTGTGGCGTGTGACTTTGGCAGTACTAGGTTAGTTGTGGCGTGTGACTTTGGCAGTCATAGGTTAGTTACGGCGTGTGACTTTGGCAGTACTAGGTTACTTGTGGCGTGTGACTTTGGCAGTACTTGGCTAGTTGTGGCGTGTGACTTTGGCAGTAATAGGTTAAATGTGGCGTGTAACCTTGGCATTACCAGGTTAGTTTTGGCGTGTGACTTTGACAGTACTAAGTTAGTTGTGGCGTGTCACTTTGGGAGTACTAGGTTAGTTGTGATGTGCGACATTGGCAGTACTATGTTAGTTGTTGTGTGTGACTTTGGCAGTACTAGGTTAGTTGTGGCGTGTGACTTTGAAAGTACTAAGTTAGTTGTGGAGTTTTACTTTGGCAGTACTAGGTTAGTTGTGGTGTGCGACTTGGCCGTACCTGGTTAGTTATGACGTGTGACGTTGCCTGTACAATGTTAGTTGTGGTGTGTGACTTTGGCAGTACTAGGTTATTTGTGGTGCTGACGTTGTGAGTACTAGGATAGTTGTGGCTTGTGACTTTGGCAGTACTAGGTGAGTTGTGGCGTGTGACGTTGGCAGTACTATGTTAGTTGTGGTGTATGATGTTGGCAGTACTAGGTTAGTTGTGGTGTCTGACGTTGTCAGTACTAGGTTAGTTATGTCGTGTGACTTTGGCAGTACTAGGTGAGTTGTGGCTTGTGACTTTGTCAGTACTAGGTTATTTGTGGCGTGTGACGTTGCCAGTAATATGTTACTTGTAGTGTGTGACTTTGGCAGTACTATGTTAGTTGTGGCGTGTGACTTCGGCAGTACTAGATTAGTTGTGGCGTGTGACTTTGGCAGTACTAATTTAGTTGTGGTGTGTGACTTTAGCAGTACTAAGTTAGTTGTGGCGTGTAACTTTGGCAGTACTTGGTTAGTTGTGGAGCGTGACTTCGGCAGTACTAGATTAGTTGTGGCGTGTGACTTTGGCAGTACTAAGTTAGTTGAGGCGTGTCACTTTGGTAGTACTTGGTAAGTTGTGGCGTGTGAACTTGGCAGTACTAGGCTAGTTGTGGCGTGTAACCTTGGCAGTATTAGGTTAGTTGTGGCCTGGGACCTTGGCAGTACTAGGCTAGTTGCGGCGTGTTACTTTCGCAGTATTAGGTTATTTGAGGCGTGTTCCTTTGACTGTACTAGGTTAGTTGTGACGTGTGACTTTGGCAGTATTATGTTAGTTGTGGCGTGTGAACTTGGCAGTACTAGGTTAGTTGTGGCGTGTGACTTTGGCAGTACTAGGTTAGTTGTGACGTATGACATTGGCAGTCATAGGTTAGTTGTGGCGTGTGACTTTGGCGGTACTAGGTTACTTGTGGCGTGTGAATTTGGCAGTACTTGCCTAGTTGTGGCGTGTGACTTTGGCATTACAAAGTTTGTTGTGGCGTGTCACTTGGCAGTACTACAGTAGCGCTTTTCTGCTTCTTACCTATTTGTATATACTAATATCGTATACATATCGCAATCGCATAGTATTGGTATATTTAATGAGCATATCGTATGATCAATACTATTGGTAAGTTTGTACCGTACCACCGTATAGTACAAACGTACTATACGAATATTATACAAACATACGATATCCGTTCGTATATACGATATAACCGTACGGATATGGTATGAATATACCATAATCTGGTATGTTTGTACGATATAAACGTACCAGAATTATACACATGTGTAAAAATTGTATAAACGTACGATTTGAATGATATATCTAAACGATATTGATTGGTATGTACGGTACAAACATACCGTATGTTTATATTATATGCATATCGTATAGAAAACATATCGTATTGGTATAGTATTGGCATAGTACGTATGGTTGACCTGCAGAAAATCGCTACTGTATGTTATTTGTGGTGTGCGACTTTGACAGTACTAGGTTTGTTGTTGTGTGTGAATTTGGCAGTACTAGGTTAGTTGTGGCGTGTGACTTTGGCAGTAATAAGTTAGTTGTGGCGTGTCACTTTGGCAGTACTAGGTTAGTTGTGGTGTGCGACTTTGCAGTACTAGGTTAGTTGGACGTGTGACGTTGGCAGTACTAGGCTTGTTGTGGTGTGTGACTTTGGCAGTACTAGGTTAGTTGTGGTGTCTGACCTTGTGAGTACTAGGTTAGTTGTGGCGTGCGACTTTGGCAGTACTAGGTGAGTTGTGGCGTGTGACTTTGGCAGTACTAGATTTGTTGTGGCGTGTGACTTTGGCAGTACTAATTTAGTTGTGGCGTGTGACTTTGGCAGTACTAAGTTAGTTGTGGCGTTTCACTTTGGCAGTACTAGGTCAGCTGTGGCGTGTTACTTTGGCAGTACTAGGTTAGTTGTGGCGTGTGACTTTGTCAGTACTATGTTAGTTGTGGTGTGTGACTTTTGTCGTACTAGGTTAATTGTGGCGTGTGTCTTTGGTCGTACTAAGTTAATTGTGGCGTGTGGACTTTGGTTCATTTCTAGGTTAGTTGTGGCGTGTGACTTTGGCAGTACTAGGTTAGTTGTGGCGTGTGACTTTGGCAGTACTAACTTAGTTGCGATGTTTTACTTTGGCAGTAATAGGTTAGTTGTCGTGTGTGACTTTGGCAGTACTAGGTGACTTGTGGCGTGTAACTTTGGCAGTACTAATTTAGCTGTGGCGTGTGACTTTGGCAGTACTAACTTAGTTGTGGCGTGTGCCGCTGTCAGTACTAAGTTAGTTATGGCGTCTGATGTTGACAATGGAGTGTGAGATTAGTTGTGACGTTTGACTTTGGCAGTACTAACTTTTTTGTGGTGTTTGCCTTTGACAGTAATAGGTTAGTAGTCGTGCGTGACTTTGACAGTACTAGGTTACTTGTGGCGTGTGAATTTGGCAGTACTGATTTAGTTGTGGCGTGTGACTTTGGCAGTACTAAGTTAGTTGTGGCGTGTGACTCTGTTAGTACTAAGTTAGTTATGGCATCTGATGTTGACAATGGAGTATGAGGAACCCAGTGAATACACCCATCATTTTTGCCTGTGAATGGAGAACTGGGGCTTATGGGATTTGTGACCAGAGTAGCTCCTGGTCCAATAAAACACTCATGTAGCCTGGTCTATATTGCTTGTTAGAATGATGGGTGTTTCATTGATAGACTGATGCACAGTGTATATTCTGATCAGACTGTGTGGATGCACATGCGGATCTGTATCTACACTGGTCGCAAATCCCATAAGCCATATGTCTCCAGTGACAGCCACATTTAGATGTACAGTGAAGATTTGTTGAATGTTCCCAAACGGACAACACGAAAGCTAATGGAAAACGAAGTGAAAACGATTGGTTTGTTCAACGACATGCCTTCAAAACTGCTTCCACAAATGAACGCTTGCATATCACAACGTAAACTATGTCAAAATGATGCGTTGAAAGAAACGACATGTTCACTTCGTTTACCATTCATTTTCGCGTTTAGTTGTCTGGGAACCTTCAGCAAATCTTCGCTGTAGGTATGTAACATTCACTCGCTTACACATATGTTTCTCAACATCATACTGTAAGATGCGATCAAGAGATACATGATACAGTGAATCCTCTCTAAACCCACTTAGAGAGGTTTCACTGTAAATCAGGCATTTGATCATTCTGAGCCACAGTTGTGTGTTACATGCGATCACGAACAAACATTACCACCTGAGATAAATGACCAAGAAACTTGGTGTCTGGTCTAGAGAGGTTTCACTGTAATTGCAAATATAATCACGTTCTGATCGCAAACCAAGCGCAACTCATGGTATTAGAGTAGCCGATTTTACGAAAATTGCTAAGCATACTTTGAGGGAGTAATCATTTATTTTTCCCGAAATGCATTAGTTCATACAGAACCAACGACTTCATATATTTGAGGAGTAAAAGTATTCAGAATTATTATACTGAATGTATTACATTATGACAGCAAAAATGGCTGTGATAATGTCATACATTCAATATAATAAAAATTAATAAATTTATCCTGTAATTGAAGATTTCTCCCTCAAAGTGTACTTAGCAAGATAAGCATACTTTGCAATTTTGGTGAAATTGGCTAATGGGCTTGAACCACGATTTCAAAAGCCAAAATAACAACAACAACACATAGCGACATGTAAATACATGTATGTACATTACTACTGAAAACTAGTTTTCAAGTATTATCAATTATGTTTATAACCAACCACCTGATTCTAAGGAATAACAGTCAGTTTCAAGAAATAGTTATGTTTTCACGGAAAATGGGATAGGCGTGTCGTAAACTAAGACTTGGCAACATTCCTGTGCCAGTACGTTCTCATTATGTTTGATAGAATACACGCCAGGTAATGCATCATCTTCAGTTTGCGGCTGCTGTGCTCGTCAAACTTGCCAACTGCCAATCTGTTTTACATCAACACATCCTGTTGGAATGCAATAAAGATGTTAACTTGGCATGATGAGGCTTCCTAATTATCTGCAGAGAAATACCAGTCACGTATTCCCATACTACTGTCTGTTGCACGAAATATTGATTTTATTGCGAAAAATAAAACAATTTCCCCATGTTAAATCCCCATAGACATCTTTACGGAGTGAAACAATTTCTAATTTCAAAATGTAACTTTTTTAAGAATTTATGCTATTTTTAGATGGTGGCCATCTTGGATTAGGTGATGACGTCATTTTAACAATTTTGTAATCCCCCTACCAATCGACCATGACTATAGGCCCAATGGTTACCGAGGAGAAGACGTTTGCAAATATTCACGGACGACGGGATGACGACGGACGACGGACACATTGCGGTAACAATAGCTCAGGTGAACTTCGCGCAGGTAAGCTAAAAAATAAGATAGCGGTGTAAGGGTTAAGTACACGTAATTTAGAAATTAATAGTGGGAGTGGTGATACTACTGTCTGTTTCACGAAATATTGATTTGATTGAGAAAAATAAAACAATTTCCCCATGTTAAATCCCCATAGACATCTTTACGGAGTGAAACAATTTCTAATTTCAGAAATAGTGATCGATTTTCAAAATGTAGCTTTTGTTTTCTTAGTTAGATCATTTCTAAGCTATCTCGCTATTTTTTAGAACCAATTTCCATTTTTCGTGTTTCGACTCCTACTCTCCACCTGTTTTTTCCCCATGTTAAATTCCCATAGACAACTGATTTTTCGTAATAAAATCAATTTTTGACCAAATTTCACGAAATAAAAAGACTGCTCATCTTAAATTTTGGATAAAATTTAATATTATAGAAAAAATACTGTTTTTGCATTATTTATATGGCCGTAAAATTTTGGCAGGTTTCGTGATACAGACCGTAGTGAATGTACATGTAGTCGTCTGTGACAGCGGGTTGATCTTCTAGTATTTACGTGATGAAACCGGTCAGGTGGGCCGCGTAAGCATAAAAATGACGATTACATGATACAAATGTGATTATCATACAATTTAATATATATTTATATGTATTAAAACTATTCTATAATAGATGACAATATTCCGTGTCCGATTTATTCTGATGAAATAGGAAACCAGCGCCAATGTATAAGTTCCAGCTAACTACACAAACGGCCCCTTTTCGGGTGTTTTAAATACTGTATTCACCATCATATAAACTACGTGTATATGCGATGAAAGAATGTACAAAAATACGAGAACCTAGCCCGAGCCATTCTCATTTCGGGATGCGTTTCGGATTGACCTAGGCATAGTCAATCAGAGGGCCAGTTATATCTGGCTTGTTGGATGTCATACATCCTCCAACCGGACAGTTATTGCTAAGCAAAGTACTGAAAGTACTGAAATGTGTTATCTCCACAAAAACTGATCATTTGCGTAACTAGAGACTGAAAGTTGCATATTTTCGCAATCATCATCCAGAGGTAAATGTACTGTGCTGGTGCAAACCCAATCCCATTCAAACGTTTTCTCAAAAAATAAATTACTGTTTGTAACTCCCAGAAAACAATTGCCAGACAGACCAAAACGCCGTAGGATAAGTTGGCACAGGGCACTATGTTCTTGGTCGTACTCGCCGTTTAGGCGTAGCACGACAAAATGGCTGTCCCTATAGAAATTTGCGTGACATAATATGCTATCTCAAAGGAGATAACATATAATCAAAGTACTGAAAGTACTGAAACTAGGTTAGCTCATGCTAACACTCATTATTTATTTATATAATGATGTTTAATGGCTTATCATCAGTTAAAGTCATTTTATGTCGGTTAACAGGATCAAATCCAATATTACATGTGTATTGATAGAATGTTAATCCCAAAATCAGAACAGAATATTTACAGAAAATAAATGCATTCAGTGTACATGGCTACGCACACTTTACAAGTATTTTGATAATAATCAGTAACAAGTATACATATAAAGTTCGCCTTTGTTTGTATCTTGACAGATATGACACTCAAGACCGGACATATGTGTGTCACTTGTCAGACAGTTCATGCGAGATTAAGGATCAACCATTGTTGTTGTACTACATGACATGAATCAATTTTAAAACACATGGGTGTGTACATAACCTCGCACACCCGAAACTCTTCCGATCTAACTTATACTTAGAATCTAACAATTCAAATTGATGTTCAGCATCAATCAATTATATGTTCAAATAGTAAAGACATATTAACTAAATATTTATGAAGAATGGTGATGTCTGGCACCCAGCTACATCACGGACTATTGAAACGAGTGTTTCACCGGTTATGAAAACAACAAAATTATTATTATTGACCAAACACCCACACCATCGCACCGACGATAATAAACCAACATTACTATCCTACTCTTTGTGACTTGGAGAGAATGAGCCGAAAAAGTAGCGGCTGGATCTAATCACCAGCGCAGGAAATAATAATCCCCCAATACAACGTGATAGCATCGGTGTGTCAGGTATGCTGCGTGGTTTCCGTCGATTCATCAATACACAGCATCGGTATGTAAGATGTGGTGCGCAGTGTCCGGCCGATCATCATGCAATATAAACTATACATGTAGCTGCTGTATGCATACGCAGGAAATGTCTTAATTCGTATTTTCCAAAATTTAACTATCTCCACTAAAACTGATCACTTGCGGAACCAGAGACTGAAAGTTGCATATTTTCGCAACCATCATCCAGAGGCAAATGTGCAAGCCCAAGCCCAATCCCACTCACACGTCTTCTCTAGAATAAATTACTGTTCGTAACTCCCAGAAAACAATTGTACGAAATTGGCGGCTAACCGGTAACTGCTACCTAACTGTGAGAACTAAAGATAATATCTGCTGTATGCATACGTACGGAATGTCTTGATTCGTATTTTCCAAAATTTAACTGATAAACTGAGCCCAAAACTGTGAAAACTATAGAGAATAGTGTATGTAGAGTTTTAGATACAAAACAAGACAGACCAAAACGCCATAGGAAAAATTGGCACAGTACAGGTCACTATATTCTTCGTCGTACTCGCCGTTTAGGCGTAGCACTACAATATGGCTGCCTCCATAAAAATTTGCGTGACATAATATGCTATCTCAAGGGAGATAAAATATAAACAATATGATTGACTTACTTACATTACAGCCACAATCCGGAATTGAATTGGCCAATCCAGTAGTCTGTAACATATAGAGTTTATTAATGGCTCGGTCGGCGTGTTATACATACTTTGAAACATCAATGCTGTGACGTAGAATGTACTACAGGGAACACAAGGCGGCATTTGGTCTACCATAGTTCACTATATGTATCTGGATTAAATAAAAATAGTTTTGTTTTCATTATAAAGTGGTATCTCAGATATGGTATGTACTAGGTGAACGCACAGCCGAGCATTTATTTGTTTGTGCAAATAATAAGTAATCACTACTGTCTGTTTCACGAAACCTTCCCAAATTGTACAGCCATATAAACAATGCAAAAACATTATTGTTTTCGATAAATATTAAATTTTAGCAAAATTTAAGAATGAACCTTCTTTTTATTTAATTAAATTTGGTCCTATATTGATTTTATTGCTAACAAAATAAAACTAACACATGTTCAATCCCCATAGACATCTTCACAGGGTTAATATGTCTATGGGGATTTAACATAGGGAAAGTTTTCTAATTTCAGAAACAGTGGACCGATTTTCAAAATGTAACTTTTGTTTTCTTAGTTAGATCATTTCCAATGTCCAAGCTATCTAGCTGGGTTTCAGAATCAATTTCCAAACATTTTCGTTTTTCGACTCCTCCTCCAAGTTATCCAACTCTTTTTTCCCCATGTTAAATTCCCATAGAGAATACGTTTCCGATTGTCGACACCAATAACATGACACGGTTTAGAATGAGAGATCGGTATGCACGAGCCTTTGCCCGTTCCTGAATGCCGATCGGCATCACCCCCTTCCAACCGTCAATGGAACCCGTGAAATAAACGGACATTCTAGATCATACCTGGCCCAACCGTCAATGAAACCTGTGAAATAATCGGACATTCTAGACAATACCTGGCCCAACCGTCATTGTATCTTGTAAACAAACGGACATGCTAGACAATACCTGGCCAAACCGTCAATGGAACCTGTAAACAAACGGACAGTCTAGACAATACCTGACCCAACTGTCAATGGCACCTGTAAACAAACGGACATTCAAACAATACCTTGCCCGACTGTCAATGGAACCCGTAAACAAACCCGTAATGGAACCCGTAGACAATACCTGGCCCAGCCGTCAATGTAACCTGAAACAGACGGACAGTCTAGACAATACCTGGCTCGACCGTCAATGGAACCCGTAAACAAACGGACATTCTAGACAATACCTGGCCCAACCGAGTGAAAATTTATATGGGTATTGAACATGGGGATTTGTTTTTTCCACTTTTCAAAATTAAACTTTTGTTTTCTTAGTTAGATCATTTCCAAGCTACATAACCAGGTTACAGAGTCGATTTCCAACATTGTTCGTTTTTCGACTGCTCCGTGGCCACCTCTTTTTTCCCATTAAATTCTCAATCTTTTTTTTGTAATAAAATCAATATTTAACCAAATTTTACAAAATATGCTCATTCTTAAATTTTTATAACATTTAACATTCTCGAAAAAGTATTGTGTTTGCATTGTTGATAGGTTGCACATGCTAATTGTGTTAATGTATGTACCAATTATGACGTAATATGTGTAGTTTTATAGTCAGCGCACACCAGGGATCAACTTTAAAATGATTTCTATGGTTGACATTTGTCCATTTTTATCAGCGCACAACGGGAATATCATCTGAAGACAGAATGTATAAAGCTAATTGTAGTGCTTGTTTATCATTCGTATAGAATCTATATTAGAATGCCACTATCATTCACGAAACAATAATATAATGACCTATTGCAACAAAATAGTATAGCTTATTAGTTCTGTTATCATCATCAGCCACATTCCGGCGTCGGTAATGTCCAATTACTAGTAAGTTATATATCTATTATACGTACCTCTTGATATGCAAAGACCCGCCCCATTTCTAGGCGCCTGTTATATTCGACACATGAAAGAGACGTGAAAGAGCGGACAACTTGGAGTTCACATTTTTGTTTTTTCGCCAGACACGTGTAAGAAAGATATGTCGGTATGGTGGACAGAACGTGTCATTACATTTAAATATTTATCATTTTGGAGTACACGCATGTATCGCTTCAATCGGAAGAGTGTGAATGGGAATGTTTAAGACAAAAATAATGCAGCTATGGAACAATGTGTTTTCATTAATTCTTATTACATTTATTATTGTTATACTACATAGGGTACTGGAGAGTTGTGGACTAACAAATAGTTCCATAACTGACCATAATTATGCTATCGGCTACTAATGAGTCAGTATGTTTGGCAATATGTGGTACACGGCAAACCATGCATTTGACACAATGTCCAGAATATTGCTAGTTTCCACCAGTATAGACAAAATCAAATCCTCGGCTATAAGCTACATTGTAATATGGGCTTTCAGTCGGTAAGGTAATATTACGTTTTCTTCATTACAACAGTATTTAAATGATTCACAGTAGTACTGAATTATGATGGATCATTCCCAATCCCATCCACTAATAACATAACTATTAGGAGACGATAGTTCCATGCCACGTGCATAAAATATTTGAAAACCTTCTAAAATATATGATTGTTGGAGCGATTTTGGCGGCCATTATAAAATTGAAGCCATTTTTGAAACATATAACTCGTATTGATAGTACAATTATTAAATTATGGAACAGGTTAAATGTTGTGAGAGAAAAAAATACTTATATTATTATAGCTCCCTGTCACGTGCATCAACTATTTGAAAACCGATTGAAATATATGATTTTTAGAGCTATTTTGGTGGCCATTTTTAAAACATGTAACTCGTATTGATAGTATAATTATTCAATTACGAAAGATGCTAAATATTGAGAGAAAAGAAACACTATATATAGCTCGTGTCGCGTGCATCAACTATTTGAAAACCTACTAAAATATATGATTTTTAGAGCTATTTTGGCAGCCATTTTAAAATGTTAGCCATTTATTAAACATGTATCTCGTATTGATAGTACAGTTATTTAATTATATAACATGTTAAATATTGTGAGAGAAAAAAATACTTAATATTATTATTATTCAGGCAAATTAATTCAATGCACTTACAGGCATGTAATATTATCGGCAGCCATCTTTAAAAATGGAATCTGGAATGTCCGTATAGCTAAAATCCTTTAATATGGTTTGATCTACGGCTGTACCAAATTTCATGCTTGTATCACAAAATGCACAATTCGGCTTAAAATCACTACCTATCGATTCCGCTAACTGTAATACGTACACTTTGAGTTAAATGCATGCATACATAGAGGATCTTACATGAGTGATGATTTAATATGATAGTTATTAAACGAGTTTACTGATTTCATAAGAAACGAGGCTATGCCGAGTTTCTTATGAAATCAGTCAACGAGTTTAATAAATATCATATTAAAGCATCACAAATGTTAGATTATATGCATTGCATAAGCACATCATCATACATTGAAGCTGTACTGGTCACCAAACCTCTTTTCTGTAACAAGTATAACGGTATGGCATGTTCCTCAGCTTTTAAACAAGTATTACCGGGTGCATAATAATATTTAGACAAGCACACATCAGTGGGGGCCAGTGCCATCTGGTAATTCGAATGCAATAGCATTAAATGCCATCCGTAGAATATATAAGGCCTTCTATCTATAAGGATGGTTAATCAGTGTACAACGTGCTCACTAGTGCTACATGTATATACTCTCAATTTGGTTGGTTAGAAGGTCGGAGCCACGCAGGGTCGCCTTGAGGTGTCGTTTGGTAGTCTGAGCACGGGTGTTAACCCGGGACTCTGAGATATTGAGGCTAATTCCATAATACGATCATCGATTGTGTGTCAGTAAAGGTATTATTGCAGAACTACTCCGTTGTTCGTCTTAGAGAGGTTCCATAAGGTGCAACTCAGATGGTGATCACAACAACATCATACAAGCTCATTTTCATATTTATTACACTAGTGTATTATGATTTTTATTACACTCTGTTATTAAACTGTGAAAGCCCATTTTATGAAATATAAATAAATAATGACTACCAGTAGTATATAGGGAGTCAAAATGATACCACCTACGGTGGCATCATTTCCACCCCCATATACTACTACACCACCCCCGAAAAATCAAAAATTGGTTAACGAGGAAATTATCTCCCGACAGCAAATTCATAAATTTGCAAACCCTATAATACCCCCACGAGGAAATTTATGAGAAATTAATTTTATTTTACAAAATTAATTTCAATGAGATAGTTTATATTAAAACACCCATTTTTCTCCTCCAATATAGCTAATTTATTTCTACGATGTCGAATTGTAGTCCAATTATATTGGTGTCATAAACTACATCAGTTGTTTTCACGTCCAATTGAACAGATAAATTTAATAGGTTATAATAAAATATTATAACAAAATGGATAATAAAATACGCAACGAATTGAATTTTGTAATGACTTTTATGGAGAATTTTACGCTGTTTCTACAGTATTAAAACACGGTAAAATGACAATACTATGTTGTATCGAATACATGAAAAATCAGCGTAATTTATTACGCTGCGATAAAAACGTTGCATTTACAATATTAAACCGACAATTATGTCGCCGTATAAGGATCAAATTTGTGTAATGAAGCGACTAAATAGGATCAATTGGATAGGAGAAACACTACCGAAATATTATCAAACTAATTTTATAAAACAGTTTAAAATCAAAGATTCGTTTACGGATATGCGTTTCTACGATATCGCTTTTAACGAAGAAATTGGAAAATTATTAGAAGAAATTGGAAATTATTAGAAGAAATTGGTTAAATTAAAAAATTATTATTAGCATAATTTATGTTATAATCACACCAAGCAGACGACAATGTTTCAATTACACGTGTTATGAACATGTAAATTAGGTGTCCCACCTTACACGTATATTAAGTGTCCATTTTATAGAGAGATTTACACAATTACGTCTTCCGGGATGGAAAATAAACACACTGTAATATATAATACACACACGGATATTGATAGCCTTATCGATGGTATGTAAACGGGCTATCAATTTACACAGGTGGTGTGTAACAGTTTATAAACACTTAGTGAGGGTTATATAGTTCACGAATTTCCGGGATGGTTCGTTATTTAATTAATTTTAATAAAATTATTTATAATTTAAAGCGGAACACCCCCTATTATTATATATAAAATAATAATTAATAATAACAAATAACATTTTTATTTTTTTTTTATTTCACCAGCAAAGTTAGGTTTATATACGAGAAATAAACACAGTTCATTGTCGGGACGCCGGCACTAATATCTCAACAGTGAGATAGGTTTCGCCACATGTACTTCACTCTGGCCGCTCTACACATTATAGCGGATGGAGGTAATGAAGAGGAGGGGCCCGCGGTATCGGTCCAATAATGTGGTGGAGGAGATGTGAGCGTGACACACCTCGCTAAACCGAAAAAAAGAGAAATGAGAGATTTAAGCGAAGGGCTTAGCGAGGTGGACCCAGAAGGGTTTTGCTGGCGCGGGTTCGAGCCTCGGTAGGACCTAAACTTTTTTTTTTTTAATTGTTAATAATTTTCCTAAAATTAATTAATAAATTGTTTACTGCACCAATATAATTAATAATTAATAATTTTGAAAAAATAGGAAAATTATTATTTTTTATTATATATCACAATGGTGCTGTAACATTTCCTCCGACTTTATTTCCAAGTTTTACCCTAAATTTATCCCAATCAGTACACTCAATTTTGGGCATGGTGGCGCGCGCCTTGATTCTTATATCATTTTTTTAATTCTTCATATCTCCCCATTTCTTCCACCACGGATTCAAACTCTAAATTTGATATTTTCTTATCGGCCAACGCTTTGGACACCATAACGTCGATGCTATTTTTCTTAGACCTAGCGAGAACGGATATTCTATCATGTTTTCTACTTTTTTTCTCGAGTTTTCCACCCGCCGCACTAATTACCATACAAAGTATTCCAGATAAAACGGTAATTCCACTCAAAACCTCTGCAAGTGGAACCGTTACAATTGTAGATAGCGTTGCAGCAATCCCCGCACCACCCAACACAGAAACACTTGCCAGAACCGTACTAGATGATTCAGCTATGTTCGCCGCGCGCTTATATTTGTTAGCGTGTCTTTTTCTATTTGCACATTCTCTAACTAAAATATCCTGCATAGCGACGATATTATTCAACCTAAAATCTGAAACTTCTTTCGTTATTGGATATAGTGTTGGTGGAGTGGTATTGAGAGTTGGATACAGTGTTGGTGGAGTGTATTGAGAGTTGAATATAGTGATTCGTTCATAGTTAAATTTATTTCAATATATTAGTATTTACACAATAAGTTCAATTAACAATGAGACAATAGTGGAAGAACTCTCTGGGTCACCGATTTTCGTAACAAAGTTAATAACACTACCTTGGAAAGTCTAATTCGATCATTACCGCGAACGAAACAATCGTCGAACTATCTCCAGAGATTTTAGTGACTCCAAACCCCCGTTCTTCCCCATCTACTACAATATTTATCGCGACCGCGCCCACAGGTTTACCATTAGCATTAACCGAGCAGACCGCCATTTGGATAACTTCACCTGCAGCTGTCATAGTGTATCCTCCATATTTATTACTCGCTTTGGCACCGAACGAATATTCATAGTGCCCCTCAATCAATGGGCCCCGCTTCTCAGCCCAAACTGTTATGACACGTTTTGGCGTTTTCATTGTTTTCACTATTCCGGCAAGCGCCCTGTTTGCGTTATATGCCTCTGTACGAATCTTATAAGAGGCCTCCTCAAGAGCTTTGGTCGCGGCTATACGATCATGTTTCAGTTTATCGGTTATTTTCCCATCTAGTTCGGTAAGTGCCGCTTCTCTGCTGAGAGAGTCCTCTAACCTCAACGCATCATAAGCCTCCGTAATGGTCGCCTGGTGGCCGCCTTCTAAGGCTTTTTCAACACCCGACCGGGCATCTTTTTGAAATTCAGTTATTTTCCCGTCTACTTCGGCAACCGCCGCTTCTCTGTTGAGAGAGTCCTCTGAGCGCAACACCTCATAAGCCTTCGCAAGGGCCGCCTGGTTGTCTTCTCTTGCTTTCTCAACCCCCAACCGAGCCTCCTTTCGAAATTCGGTTATTTTTTCGTATATGTCAGTAAGTGCCGCTTCTCTGTTGAGAGAGTCCTCTGAGCGTAGCGCCCCATAAGCCTCCGCAATGGCATCCTTATGGTCTTCTCGACCCCCTCAACCCCCGACCTGGTCTCTTTCAGAAATTCGGCTATTTTACCGTCTAGTTCGGTAAGTGTCGCTTCTTTACTGTGAGAGTTCTCTAAGCGCAACGCATCATAAGCCTCCGCAATGGCCTCATCAAGGTTCGACTGGTGGTCTTCTCGGACTTTATCAATACCCGACCGGGTCTCTTTCGAAATTTGGTTATTTTTTTATCTAGTTCAGTAAGTGCCGCTTCTCTGATGAGAGAGTCTTCTGAGCGCAACACCTCATAAGCCTTCGTAAGGTCCGCCTGGTGGTCTTCTCGTGCTTTCTAAATACCCGACGTGGCCTCTTTTTGAAATTTGGTTATTTTTTTACCTATTTCGGTAAATGCCGCATCTCTAATGAGAGAGTCCTCTAAGCGCAACGTAAGGGCCGCCTGGCGGTCTGCCCGGACTTTATCAATATCCGACCTGCTCTCTTTTCGAAATTTGGTTATTTTTTTACCTAGTTCGTTTAGTTCCGTTTCTCTGATGAGAGAGTCCTCTGAGCGCAACACCTTATAAGCCGCCTGATCTTTCTCAATATTCGTTCGGGTCTCCTTTCGAAAATCGATTATTTTCCCGTCTAATTCAGTAAGTGTCGCTTCTCTGGTGAGAGAGTCCTCTAAGCGCAACGCACCATAAGCCTCCGTAAGGTCTGCCTGGTGGTCTTCTCGGACGTTCTCAATATCCAACCGAGCTTCCTTTCGAAATTCGGTTATTTTCTTACCTAGTTCGTTTACTTCCGTATGCGTTTCTTCACGACTTTGTGTATTCACAACCAGTGCATATTCTCTAAGTTGTGATAGTAGACTCTTGTGAATCTCGTCCGTGGCCCTCGATATAGTTCTATTGATCAAGGCCTTTGTTTTTTGGGTAGTTAAAAAGTCGCCCTCTGTCGGGATGAATCCCCCTTCTGCCGGTTCCAAATTCTTTGAATTTGTCACCCAATCGGAAGAACTACCTGGTCCGTATATACTCATTCTTAATTTTTTAATTATAATATTGGGCACCTATACTCAATTGGAAATTTCGAGAACTACCGAAATCGGGTAATAGTTATTCAACTTTCTCGCTTGATCATCGAGAATAGAGACCGTAAAATTCGTGGATATGTCCCGATTCCAAAACATTTCATCTCGGGGTGTGGGAAGTCTAAGGTCACAGTCTCGCCATAGAAACAGTCGCTGGCGGGCACAGTTTTCAGTAATGTGCTGGGGGATCCGTCTACCGTGTTGTACGATGTGTTCACCCGATCCAGGTGCACCCTGAGAGTTTTCGTGAAGGTGAAGTCCACCGGATTATCACCGACGTACTCACCCGTGGTAAACATCCTTTGTTTGAGGAGTATGTCTCTCTAAAACGGAGTTGAATACCCAACCCCGGGGAGACCACTACCTCATTATCAGTGCTGATGGTCATTGTTGCGAGCCCGGTAGCCTTCGATACTGTGAGGTTGATTATACCGTCAAGCTCTGAGTTGACAAAATCTTTCGAGCTGTCTTATTCCCCACAGTCCGTGAGGCAGCTTTAACACCTAATTGTTGTCCATCCTTCACATAGTAAAACCCTTCGCTCTTCCCCACATTTCTGCCATCCAACCGTGAAGGTGATTGATCTAAGGCCTACCCGCCGTTTTCCGCAGCAGTTGTCTATTAATTTAAGTTCACAACTCCCTTTTTGAACATTAGTTTATAGTTAGCAAACATAATAATATCTTTCAATGGATACCAAAGCATTTAGCTTTAACTCTAATGTAAAGTACGCGGTCGGAGTAAATACACACAAAAAGACGTTGTTAACCCCTTGTACACCCAACCGTAACGGTTAGACCGGACAGTGGCTTTGCCACCAACTTCCCCGACATCTTTGAACAATATAGACTGCCCAAGATTACTACGATGGAGGCGGTAAACGGGTGGAAAGCAACACCGATGCAGTTTTGGCAGAACCAAATAAATTTCGCTGTATGGTGCGCAACAGCCGTGTGTGGAGTTTTCACATAAAGACCAATCTGACATCCAAGAATGTCATGCTCCGAAGTGTCTACAACTTTCATGCGTATTATACTATTAGGAGGATTCTCAAAGAACTAGGTATTTCACTACCTCAAGACGACGCCTGAAATCCCATTTCCAACGCATACGACCGTATGGTGTTTGAAAGACTGTGTATCGAATTTAACGTTTCAAAAGACGCGGACTGGAGACAGAAAGCATTTCCTACCAGCACCGGCCTCGGGGACGTTCTCATTCACGGCCAGTCCGGGAATTGGACGCAGACTGATTTTAGACACGATCACTCCGGTGACCACATCGTCAGTCGGAACGCCGGGAATTTTGACCCCGCGACGATGACTTTCGGGCCAGAAGTGTCTGGAGGTCGGCACTGCTGGCGTGTTTTCTTGTAAAATGTAAAATACCTCCGAAACGGACTCACGTCGATTACATACAGCAGGCTGCTGAGGTTCAGAACGCGTGGGGTACATTTATGTTAGATACGGGTCTAGGGTTCACGCAGGCCGGGGTTACTCGCGTCAACGACTCCATTCGTACGTACGTCTGGGCCATCCTCGGCGCACAGAAGCAAACTCGCAGTTCAATACTGGGCACGGGAACAGCGTTTGATGCACAAAAACAATTCTTGGCACTTGTAGAGGACGCCATCTCAGCTAGGGTGGACCTGGAGAAGGCGATTCAGAATTATCAAGACGTTTTGCAGAATGCCAGCACCCCAGTAGACTATGTATTTGGAATAGGTCTTTATATGGCGCCGAGCAATATGATACTACGAGACGTCCCGGTTGACGGTTACAATAATCACATCGTAATCGCCACCGCCAATCAAAAAATCGGCCACAACGGTAACGCAAACACGGATATCATCAAGCGCACCCCCAACATGATCGGGTTCAACAGTGGAACCGATTTCATAAAACACAAAATGGATACACCTCCCCCAATTCGTAAATTGGATACACAATCGAACCCAGTACCCCCAATTCGTAAATTGGATGCACCATCGAGTTCCATCAACAGACCAATCGCGATTGGAGAAACACCAATCATCAACAATGTTGAAATTGGAAGCACAACACACGAGGAGGAGAAATTAGGGCTCGTCGTCGCCCTCGTGGCGATCGGATTATTTACGCTTTGGTTGTAGGAACTCTCTGGCGAAGAATA
Organism: Conchocele bisecta; assembly: GCA_029237695.1. NCBI lineage: Eukaryota > Metazoa > Mollusca > Bivalvia > Lucinida > Thyasiridae > Conchocele > Conchocele bisecta. The sequence continues at coordinate 97,314,603 of CM055271.1, read as the reverse complement.
GTAGGAGACCGGCGATTGTCACGATTAAAGCCCAGGTATTTTTGGCTAGCCATCCGGCCGTTTTTGATAATATAGATAGCAAGTAAGAAACGATACTTCCGATCAGTCCAGGTGCCTTTCCAGCTAATTTAGCTAGAAGACTGGCGAGGGCTTTTAGTTGTTTTTTATCCACTCCTTGGCTCCACCCGATGGAGCGGGTGCTGGTGCTGGAGCGGGTGGTGCGCGACCACCAGTGAAAGCTAGAACTATGGTCGATATAGTCATGCCGATAGCAACGAGGATGCTTGCTATCGTGACGCCCTGCTCTCTGAACAGAGTGCGAAGACGCTCACCGAGTGTCGTCCTCCTCGTGCAGGACCCTCGAGATTGATTCACGGATCCGACTTATTTGTGTGCGGAGAGCCTCACGGTTAGCCGAGGCGGCCTCCAAGCGAGCTTCTCTTTCATCCCGCAAAGACCGCAGTCGTTCGGCGATCCGGTCGGTAGATTCTCTATCGTCACCGGCTTCCTCCAGTTTTCTTTCTTCTAGCGCGATATGTTCATCCACGCCGTGAGTTTGGAGAGGTTAAGGACCAGTTCGCCCCGGACCGTTTGTAGAGCCTTATCGAGTCCACGGAGTTCGCGAAGAGGTAACGGTGGGTCATCGTTGAGTATTTTTCCCAATTGCGATTGGACGCTGAACGTGGTCTCCATCGTGTTAATAACGTCGGTGGCTATTTGAGGGACCTCGCTGAGCTCGACCGTTTGTATCGCGGTGGCCGTCTTCGCTATAGTTTCTTCGGTAGACTGTAGGGTCTCTACAGCGTGGGCCGGCATAATTTTTTTACCACGCGCCCAATCTGTAAATCCTAGTTCGCTCCTTATGAGTTGGCCACCGCCCCGGTTTCCTGCAAGGGTGTTTAGCGATAGGGGTTTTCCGGTCCTCGTGTTGACTAATGGGATATTTAGTGCTGCTCTTAGTCGCAATCTACCGTTCATATCAAATTTGAACTTGAGTAGTCGCGACGGACAGAGGGGACCAGACCTTTTTTCTGCTGCCCCAAATTATTGTAGTAGTCGTTTACAGCTCCCTCAAGTAATTCCTGACTTTGACTAGTGGTAGCGCCACCCAATTGTGATTGGATTGGAACTGGAGTCTCTATGGTGGGTGTCTCGAGGGAATCCTCGAAATTATCATCATCACCATCGAGGTAATTGTCTCTGCCGATTTCATCCATTTCAACATCGTAATCAGCCATATTTATAATTTTCTTAAAATTAATTATGTATTAAAGACAAAACCATACGGGTTTAATAGTTTCAATAAAATTAATTATGTCTTCGAGTCAATACGGTCGCAAACTCAATCCATACCGCAGACTGCGTGAGCCCCTCGGGGCAAAAGGCGTGAGACAGAGTGTCGTTATTACGAACAACCCATCGACGATCGACCAGAACCAGCAGCTCTTAGTCCGCTTCCCCAACCTCGGAGCTAACGACGTCATTGTGCCGGTACTGTTCTCCTCGCTTTCACTATTTCGCTAACGTCGACGGACGCGGACCGAACCGTCGTTCAGAACCTGGGTCGCGCCATCGTCAAGAAGACCATGATAAAGATTTCTGGTAATGAGGTGATGTCGATCGACGACAGCGACGTCTACCATTGCTATCAGGACCTGTGGAAGACGTCACACGAGCGTGAAAACGCTGTCTATCAAGGTATTGACACCAGCAAAAATAAGAACGTAACCAAACTTAGAATCGGGGCTGCTAACAAGGTAGATAACAACGCTAGTGACAACGCGGTCGCGGGCGCTTACGGCAACCGCTTCTACATCCCGCTCGACTTTGAGTTGCTGGAGAGTCACATGCCCTACTATCAGAGCGCTTTGGCTGACCGCCTCGAATACGAACTAACGTTCAACGACTACGGCCGAGTTATCATAGCCAGCGACATATTATCGACGTATACGATCGATAATGTTTCGCTGGAGTACGACATGGTCACGATGCCCGAACTCGCGCGATTGATCAGAACCCAGTACGCCGGGCGCGTTGCCATACTTTACGACCGAGTTCTTCGCCATCGCAAGATGACGAAAGACAAAGGCGACACATTGTGGAATATTAACGTCAACGTACCCGCCCGCTCGATGAAAGGTATACTGATGTTGTTCGAGGAGGCTCGGGTAGCGCTCGGTGTTAGAAAAACCGACAGATTCTATAACCCCAAAATCACGAAGGTAGAGGTGACGATCGAGGGAGTCCCCAATCAACTCTACAGCGCGGGTCTTCGCGCGCACCAGCAGTGGGACGAAGTAAGAAAGCAGTTTGCTGCCGGCTCTAAGCGCTCTCCGGAGGTTGCAGCAGTTGCCAAAGACCTGCATCTCTCGGCCGTCTCCCTCGCGGAGTTCCTGAATACCAAATACGCGTTATGGCTAGACATGCGAGCCAGCGACGATGACCAAATACACGGTAGCGGACGCCAAGTTGAGAATGCTAGTGAGGGTGTGACGATCCAGATAACCAAAGAGGCGGACGGAGCCGGGCCATTGAACGTGTACTTATATATAATTACAGACGCACAACTCAACATCGAAGATGGTCGATACGTATCAGCGATCTACTGATTTAATAAAAAAATCATCTAACGATTTATTAATACATAATTTTGAAAAAATTAAGAAATCTATCAATCAATACCAATTCACGATTGGAGATGCTCACTCTGCCATAATATGTGGGCAGACAGGATGTGGAAAAAACGGTTTTCATCCTCGACTTGCTCGAGGAGTCCTACCGCGATGCCTTTCGTCACATTGTGATCCTGTGTCCACTGTGCGGCACAACGATTCTTATCAGCGGCGCCCGTGGATATGGACCGACCCTGAGGTATACGTTATTGACCCGGGTGATAGGCTTCACGATTGGTTGCGTGGTTTATACCAAAGATTCCAGGGTGAGCCCACCCTATATGTGATTGACGATTGCTCGGCCAAGGCGGCGATGACCAAAAAGAAGGACATGCTCTCCGAGCTCGCATTTTCTGGCCGCCATGCGAGGCAAAGCGTATGGATCTCCACTCAAAAATACAACGCCGTCCTCAAGGATCTGCGCGAGCAAACGAAATGGGTCGCCCTCTTTCACTGCAAGGACCGAGACTCATTCGATGACTGTCTTCGAGAGAATGACGTTATCCCAACGGGCGAGGAGCGCCTGGAGGTTCGACAGATGCTTTCCGAAACTAAGCACGCCAAGCTTCTGCTAAAGACTGATCAACCAACTGCTTATAAAGTTATCAATTAATTAATAATTTTGAAAAAAATAGGAAAATTACAAAGTAATAAGCTATTGCAAAGCTTAACAATGCTTAGCAATTGCTGAACAACGCTTAGCAATTGCTGAACAATGCTGAACAAATACTGAACAAATGCTGAACTGAACAATGGTTAACAATGTTAACAATTTGGTGCTCCGCTGCGAGCTTTGTTGCGAGCATAATGGTGATCATAAGTATCGGGTGGTGCGCTTGGCAATATGTTAAAGTGATGAGACTTGTTAGAATAGTTAAATTACTAATTTTGAAAAAAATGAACTGCGACGAACTTCTCGATCAGCTAATGGAAGAAACCTCAACTCCGACTGCCAACATTCTGAAAGATAAAATGAAACATCAACTCCGACAGAGCAATCGGAATCGGGGGTTGGTATTGGGTTGAGTGCAACGACTCCGAATGAAAATGCGGCGCGACGAGAGCGGCTAGCTGCGCTGGTTGCTGGGGGACAATCGGAGCATTATCTCGGTAGGCGTCTCTCAGTTTTTCAGGTGGATAAGATGTCAGATGCGGAGATCGATAAAATGTATGCGCGATACGAATCCAAATTGGGAGCAGAGATGACAAAAACTCTTGGATCGGCGGCTATTCATTTGTACGCTACCACCGTTAGTATACTTCTCCCTATACCAAACACCGAAAGGTTGATTCACGATCTAGAGACTGACCCTTTTATAGGACACACTCTTAGAACAGCCTGCTGCTCAATTTATCACAAGTTTGGAATGTACTTAGCTCCGCTGACAACCGCGTTGACCACGGGTAAACACTGTCAATTTGGACATATATGCCCACGAACTATAAGCCCTGAAAATGATGACACAAGACACACCCACGAGAGTGACGGAGTTGAACCAGATTGCTCCAACACAATCGAACCAGAGTGTTACTCCGCCACTGGATGACATACCGCATATAAAAAATCCCAAAAGACAGGCGGGCGGCGGCTGCCACCCGAAAAGTTAAACAAGATAAAATACTCGCCGAGCTTCGAGAGGCTAAACAGTCGTTGCAATCGGGGACGGAGACAGCAAAACATCTGAAGACAGAGTTGAGTACACCCCCAATTCACGAATTGGAAGCACACTCAACACCCAATACCAACTGCCGTTGGAGTTGGGCGAATCCGATTGAACCCAAATTCGTGAATTAGAGTTGGGTTGTTGGTGGTGGTCTGGCAGTTGTTGGTGCCCTGTGCGTGTGGAAATACCGCATATTATCGAAAAAACAACCAGCCATGTTTCAGAAGAAAGTTACGAAACACCAATCGCGATTGGATGCGCCCCATTTAAACATTGATCGCGACCCCTTTTATATGCAATAATTATAACAATGGCTGAACAAGATGGTAAAATGTTAGTGAATGCGCTTTATCACGCCGTGGTGATATCGGGTTTCAGTATCGGGTATGCTCGACTATCAAAGATGGCCCTAGGAGGAACCGCTCCCAAATTGGACTTTACTGTGAGAGACGTAGGGCTCGCGACCTTAGATGTAGCGGCCGCAGTTTGGACCCGAGATTATCTAGTTAAAGCTGGAATTCTACCAGTAAATATATGGAAATAAATGGCTTCAATCGCAGTAATAGTAGGTGGTGCGCTTGTAAACGCATTGGCGTTCAGCGGTAGCAACTTTATATTCTCTAACATGAAAAGCTCGAACGTGGATGAGGAGCGTAAGCGTCATGATTTAGCTGTAGAACAACTCAATAGCGCAAAGGAAGCGTGGTCGAAAAAACGAACCGCCCATCTGGATTGGGTCAATGAAGAGCTTCGCCGCGAAAATCACGCCGCGCAAACTTTTCAGAACGTTGAAGAAGCCAACCGCGAGTACGCGCTGGCATATCCGCACAAAAGTCTCGATCCAATGGATCCCGAGCCACAACTTTCAGATTTCTATGTACCGTCAGAGGCCCAAAAAGACCGTGAGATCGCGTTCATCGTCGTGGGAATGGGTGTGGTTGGGCTCGTCGGCTACTATATTCAATCGAGATTTTAAATTAATTAATTAACCTTTTTTTTTTTATAATTATATATATATATAGAACGATGTTAGTTGACGAACTTTATGACGCTATGATCGATGTAGGCTACACTGCACAAAAACATCGTTTACCTGGTGCAAAGAGTATGATTCGTCTGGCCCGAGATTGTCTCGAGACGTGGCGCGAGGACGAAAAAGAGGCCACCCTTTTCGCAAAGCGGATGTTAGATTCCTCCATCAACTCCCAATCGAGATTGGATGAATTAGATTCCCCTCTCCTGTTCCAACCCAAACGCGATTGGGGCTGCAGCGAAACTTCCAACAAAGGTTTATTATTAACGACGCAGTTACCGGACGAACTGGCGAGGGCATGTTGGAGATTGTCCGATATATTAGAATACTTCGCATACGATGAACACGCGCAAACTTGATACCAAACTAACGCGCAAGCTGTCGAATACATACTATAGCCCACGAGGCTACTGGAAGGGACTCGCGGCCATCAAGAACCTCGCGGCGGCGACCAAGGTTTCAGAAAACGCTGTCAAGGAATGGCTCAAGAAGCAGGCCAATCTGGCAGATCATATTTTTACCCGCGCCTCACAATATTCCGCGCCCGAAATTCGACGTGCCGGTGCCGAACCAAGTTCACCAAGCGGATCTCCTGTTTCTACCTCACGATCGCGTCGGTCGCAAAACGTACAAGTACGCACTGACAATCGTTGACGCAGCGAGTCGTTATAAGGGGGCTGAGCCGTTGGCCACTAAAAGAGTCTAAGGAAGTGGCCGAGGCTCTTTCCCGAATATATAAGAGGAGTCCTCTCAAATGGCCGAATCTTCTCCAGGTCGATCCCGGCCGCGAGTTCATGGGCGCGGTCTCTCATCTATTGTCTAAGCATAAAGTTTCTATCAGACGCGGCCGCGTCAACATCCACCGGGACCAGGGGATCGTGGAACGCTTCAATCGAACCTGCTGAGAGACTGTTCGGACACCAATACGCTAAAGAACTTGTAGACCCTCATTCGCGATCGACCGAGTGGGTGGCCAGACTGCCCGCCGTGGTCTCCACACTGAACGGAGAGGTAACCAAGATTGATAGGTAAGAAGCCTGTAGATGCTATCAAGTTTAAAAGGGTGACGAGCAAGCCCTCTGCCGTCTCGCGCGGGCGACCCGTTGGTTTAGAGGAGCAGCGGCTTCCAATCAGATATTGACCGTTCCGGTTACCTCTATCACCGGGAGAGCTCGAAGGTGGCCGCCGCCGCGCGACTGATCCCGTGTGGTCAATGAATGTATATCATCTGGATCGCTCTATTACCAAACCCGATGAGCCCGTGCTCTATTATTTGGCTGATGGTCCATCTCGCGGTTTTGTTCGCGAAGAACTTCTTATGGTGCCTTCTGACACCCAGCTACCCCCGGATCGTCAGATTCTTTAGAGATGTTCGGTATGTATTCCGTCTGGTAACACACGTCTTTTATCGTAGTATGCCGAGAGTCCTATTTTTGTTTGACAGTACGTTTTCATAACACCGTCTTTCATTTTAAATCCTCTATTTTGTGCTACATCTATAATGAGTTTTCCATCTTCTGTAGTTTCACTTAGTACTCGTTTATATCTATCCCAATTTAAATTGTTAGTTCTCTTGGACATTCCTTTCGCAGAGTTTTTATTAATAGAATTAATTTTTTCTACGAAATAACACTTACTAGATAACGCTATGGCCCTATCCCCGCTAAATTCCATTTTGAAAAGTCCGGGCTCTCTTTCGCTCCATTTATCCCAAGCCAAACCATTTATTTTTTTATTTTTCAAACTCGTCTAGTAAGTTAGGTCTAATCAATTCCTCTATCGTTTTTCCACTAACTCCTATATATACTATCTGTATCCATCTGTATTAATTCAAAGTCTTCTCTTTTTACGTATTTATCTAGAAATTCGTAGTAAAATTCCAACATTCTCAATTTAGCTAGTTGATAAACCGCTATTCCACAATGGAATGGTCTCTTTACCGCACACCTGGGTTTTCTTGAAGATATTTCGTACGCATCTCCTATCTCTTCCAAATCGTCAAAGAATGCAGATCTTAATGCTTTGTCAACACGGGGTTTCGTTTTGTGTATATGTCGTATTTAAATGTCTCTCCGTTGCCTCTATCATTTTTCAACAACACGAGTTTCCTAATAATTTCATTATGTCGGCTACTGGTTTCTTATTTGGTTCTACATCGCCTGTTCGTCTTGCGGCTGTGACTTCTTTTGCGAACCATTCGAATGGTTTTCCGCTAATATAATCTATAACACGATGAACTCCAGTTATTTCTAGACCGTGTTTTAAAATACCATTTCAACAGTGGCGCGTACAGCAATACTTTAGTGGCGGTCATAGATCCCACCAATTTTCTTCCATTTCCTCTAGTTCTTCCAGTATCTTTCAAATATTTTATCATGTGTGTGGGAACTTCATCAACCTCTACTTCTCTGTTTATAAATATGGGGACATTTCAGAAAACTTATCTTTTAAGTTGTGTGGAACTTCTATATCCACCTCCGCAAACCCAAACCAGTCTCCAGATAAAACTACTTTTACAAAACTTTTTAATAAATTTAGGATTATTGTGGGGTATCTATATGGTGTATAGTTTCTCGACCACACGGCATCTCTTTATTTAACGTAGATATATAACGCGTTTGCATCGTACCCCAAAACAGCCTTGCAAGGTTTGTTAATTCCTGTGGAATTAGATCTAATATTTGAAACACCAGCTTTCTGCATAGCGTGTAAATACTATGATGGACCGCCAACTAGAGCGTCCTTCATCATTTCGTATGTTTCTTCTGTTGGTGCATATAGAGCATCCTCCGGTATAATCGTCTTTGAAGATTTTTGTTCTTTAATGTTCCTCTCAATAAATATTGTATAGCTGCTCCAGGTAGTGTTACCGCATCTTTGAAAATATCCACACCTCTGTGTTTATAAAATTCACACATTTTTTTCCACCGCTTCTAGGAACGGTGCTACATCTAAATCGATATAATATTTCAACCAATCTCTGAAAGTTTTCATATTATTTTCTTCGAAAATTCTACGACATTTACTTAATTCTGTTTCATCTATTAACATTTTCCCAGATAGTTTGGAATACCAATTCTCTATATCCGGTAGTCCTGGGTAATCCAGTTTGTCTGGAGAATCGAACCACTCATAAGGAAAGAAAGATTTCTGTCCTTTGCATTCGTAGGCTTTTATCCAACTATCATAACTTACACCAGGTCCTAGATAAAGTATTACATCAAGAAATCTAAACTCTGGAGTAAATAGAAATATTGTTGCGTTTGCACGTTTTCCGACCATTACTTTCTTTGTTGTTGATGCCAGTTCGCCTACTAGGTATTTCTTTATTAAGTTTATATCATACTTACTGCTGTTAAAACCTATAACCGGTACTTGCTCTATCCACTGTTCGATCTTGGCGATTTGGTTTTTACGTAAATGTTCTGTATTAAACCTATATCTTGACCACACTTCTTCTCTTATAGCTTTTCCCCTGACTTTCAAATCTTCTAGAATTTTTCTATAAGTTTTGCGGGATCTTTATCACAATATGAGTTACTGTTCCTGAGAAATTATCTCCTATACTAACGCTTACCGGAACGTGCTCGGCTTCGTACTCTAGATTATTACCGAGAGTTTCAAATTCTGGGTTGAGATATGCCTCAAAATCGTATACTATCTGATATGGATAAAGAGTAGTGTCGCAACCGATCTTTATGTCTTTACCCGTTCTTTGAAATTCGCATTCCCACATAACTACTAGGTTGAATTCTTTGCTTTTTATAATAAATGTATCTCTTCTCATAGTGGATGCGCGTTCTTCTTTTCTATGCTTTGCATGAATCTCACACCCGTGCCAGTAACAGCCGTGATATTGATATACGGTATTGGTTTCTGGACAGTATCCATCTACTGGAGCTCCTAAAACAATCCATCTTTCACCCCCGTGTCCACACTGTTCGTGGTGAATGTGAATTCCCTCACGCTTTTCCACAGAGTACATCCAATCGATCGCCCCATACCTGTTGAACTTTTTGGGTAGAACGCTTTCTCGAACGACGAACGCGGGCGCTCTAAATAATTACCATCACATATTACTTTTGTCTCACCTCTCATACATGTTGGTCCGTGTCTCTTCATATTACTCGCTTTCGTGAATTTCTGCTTCAATTATCGCAGGCGTAAATAGATAGGTTTTTGGTTTTTTAAGGTTTTTTATCAGAAATGCGTGATTATTAAACAGTCCTATTGTCATTGGTTTATTACCTATTTCATTATAGTGCGCTGGTACCTTTTTCAACCACCATACATTACATTCGGTGGGTTGATATACTTCTATACCTACCTTAAAAACCTCTTCAACCTTTTTTAGATCTGAAAAAGGAATTGGTGAAACAACATTACTACCGAAATATTGCTTACTAAGTTCTTCCGCTTTTTCTGTACATCTGTCAGGTCTGATCTTTTTATCAAGGTGCATAGCTAGACACCTGAACAGACAAAGATCGTCATTATACTTATCTAAAGAATACATACCTTTTCTATTCCTCAACCATTCTGGAAGTTCTCCTCCTGCCGCTTCTTTGGATTGTAGTCCCAAATCTATTCCCCTACTACCCTGTATTAGCTTTACAAAAACCTCTACCCATCTTACAAACAAACTTCCACTTTGTATTTGGTCTGTCTATTTTATCGGACATTATTCGTGTTTGCTCCTTATCTGACAGCCATTTTTTAACGGTTTTCATTGATGATAGTGGTTCGCTACCACCGAGATTTTTGTGAAATATTATAGTTTTAGGTTTTCCATTTTTAGTTTCCTCCATATGTTCTAGCTTGTAAGAATATGAATATCTCAAATAAAAATTGGTTGTTAGATACGGAGCGAGTTTATCGGACATGCGTTCAGACTCGTTAATGTTAATGTTTTTACGAAAGGATAATGTAACTACCCGTCTTCCATTTTCTACCTTTTCCAATGTTTCATCGTGAGCCCCCAATATTTCTTCACCTTTTTCCACTATCGCGCGAACTATAGATCTTTTATTTGGTATTTGGTCACCTGTGTGTCTAATTTGAGACAAATTATTTTTGCTTGAAGGTAATTCTTTAGAATTAATTACACTAGCCCTTAGCTCCGCAATACTTTCTTTTTGAATTCTGTTACCAACTTCCTCCGCTAGTGAGAGGTCTTTAAATGCCCCTCTTTTATAGGCGCGGGTAAACCGCTTCATAAACGCCTCATTCTTTGTGGCATTTATCACTTTGTCAACCCCCTAACTCTCAACCGTGTACTATAAGTAATCCCTAGCGATTCGGCTTCTCTTCTCAAACTTTCTATTTCTGGCGTTATCATATTTTCTGTAATATACTTTTGTATAACCTATGAAATTTATCTGTTCAACTAGTCTTGAAAACATTATGTTTTTTTCACGACCAATTGAATATAAACATATACATATACATAATTAATGGAGTGTGAGACTTGTTGTAAGACGTTTACGCGTAAAGACTATCTACGAAGGCATCTAGCGAGACGTAGAAAAATTCCTTGTGTCCCCCCGCAATTTCAATGCCCCAGATGCCCTTGTAAATTCGTTAGTGCCCAAACTCATTGTAGACATAAGCAACTACGCTGTCAGGTGGCTACAGGTGAACGTGGTAGACTAGAGCTGGTAGAATTAGTTGCTGATCTGCGAAATAAATTAGCTATATTGGAGGAGAAAAATGGGGTGTTGGAATATAAACTATCTCATTGAAATTAATTTTGTAAAATAATTGTTTTCTCATAAATTTCCTCGTGGGGGTATTATAGGGGGTTGCAAATTTATGTATTTGCTGTCGGGAGATAATTTCCTCGTTAACCAATTTTTGATTTTTCGGGGGTGGTGGGAGTAGTATATGGGGGTGGAAATGATGCCACCGTAGGTGGTATCATTTTGACTCCCTATATACTACTCTACCGGGTTAAGCGTCCACATGGATAGCCAAAACCTACTTACGTATCCGGTAAAAACAAACAAGGTTTTGAATGTAAATTTATGTTAAAAACTTCCTCAACCCTTTGCAGTGTGCAAAGGGTTGTTGAAGTTTTTGACATAAATTTAAATTGCCGCTAACTAATAACACTCTTATTAAACTTATTAAGTACAAATTCATGAACGGATTTAAACTTAGACAAGTCCCAAATCAATTTTCATATTACTTCACCAGTAACTAGACTAAGTGTAAACTAGCATACACAGTTTTTTTATTTATTATATTTGTTTTCAGGACAGGTGTCGTATTTGTGGCGGTAACTGGAGAAAATGGGGCTTATGGGATTTGTGACCAGTGTAGCTCCTGATCAAATAGCACACTGCTGTAACATGATAACGATCTATATTGCTTGTTGGAACCAAGACGGGTGTTTCATTGATGGAATGGCGAATAGTGCTGATCCCAGCGGATGCACAGGCTGATCTGGATTTACACTGTTCGCAAAACCCATAAGCCTCATTTCACCAGTCACAGCCACATTTTAGTGGCTGAATGACGAACAACACTGGCCCTGATCTGGAGCAAACCTGATCACGAAGGATATAATTGAGACACCCCATGTGATTTTGTACCTTCGGACATCTGCGTAATTTCATGAAATATATTTACAAAATTTACAATATTTTCCGTAAATGGCGTCAAAAGTTGACACAATTTTCAGAGTACATGCGGAATAGAATTATATTTAATGAAATAACGCAGATGTTCCAAGGTACAAAATCATACGGCGTGTTTCATATGGTATATTTTGTCAGCCGGAGAACCATACATGTACATGTGGCTGTGACTGGAGAATTTGGGCTAATGGCTTTTGCGATCAGTGTAGATCCAGGTCAGGATCTGCACCGTTTGCCAATACATCGTGGAAACACCGGCCAGCATACGTAACAAGCGATACATATCGTTCGTTATCAGGCTACATGTAGTTACAATCCCTCATAATATATTCGTATAATTAGGTTCGTGTCTGAGCGGTGTGCCAGTGCTACCTGAGCAGGTACATATCGAGTGTGTGTGTGTGTGGGGGGGGGGGGGGGGGGGGGGGGGGGGGGGGGGGGGGGGGGGGGGGGGACGTTTCACTAAACTTCGTAACAGTAAAATGTTCGTAAGTGCAAAATTATGAATCTGTACATTTCACATTAACAGCGCCTATGTTCAATAAATGTAAATCCATGTATTGAAATTTCCAGACGATCCTAAATTTACACTTACGAACATTTTATTCGTTTGAAGTTTAGTGAAACGGGCCCGAGGTGCAGATACATTTTAGTCGTACGAAGTTTATTAGTGAAACGTGCCCCTGAAAAATAAGTCAAGAACTCCCTTTGTCCCGCGGCGCGTCACAGTAGCGAATGGCAGATGGCAGTAGCGAATGCTGACCAGTCACGGGACGCCGTCCAAACCGCGTCCAAACCTACGGACATCTAGTCATGAAATATATTTGCAGAAGATGAGATAATTTCCGTAAATGACTTCCGAAGCTGACACAAATGTCAGAGTACATGTGGAATATGTACTCTGAAATTTGTCAAATTGTGACTTCATTTATGGAAAACATGTTTGTTTTGTAAATGTATTTCATGAAATAACGAAGTTGTCAGAAGGTATAAAATCGCATGGTGTGTCTGAAATATGGTGGGATACAAGGGTGATGATTACTGCACTGTCTGGTCTCAATTTACACTTCTCGCAAATTTCATAAGCCCCATTTATTCAGTCACAGCCACATTCGTGATCATGAGACTACAGTTGTAGCTCAGCTTAGTTCTCCAGCTCAGATAGAGTACTCCTGGACAGATCAATCAAACACGCCTCATTCTCGTTCTCTAAGTCGATCGCTTACTGATCGCATCAATAATCTACGAGCCCCGCAGGGGGCGAATAATTCTTTTTTTTATTAATTCGTTCCCACGAAGTAACAATTCGTTCCTACGAATTAACAATTCGTTCCCACGAATTAACAATTCGTTCCTACGAATTAACAATTCGTTCCCTCAGTTTAAAAATTCGTTCCCACGAAATAACAATACGTTCCCATTGGAACGAATTGTTAATTCGTGGGAACGAATTGTTATATCGTGGGAATGAATTGTTGAATTCGAGGGAACGACTTGCTAAATTGAGGGAACGAATTGTTATTTCGTGGGAACGAATTAATATAAACAATTCATCTCCCCTGCGGGGCTCCGTAATAATCCCAAAATATCGACTTAAAAAGTATATTTTGTGTATGATGGTTTATTTATATTTCCGTTTTTGCATTTCCTGTGGCGTCTTATCATTCTGAACTTTTGGACATAGCGCAATACTGTTGGATTTGCGAGTTTGACCCATACGATGCCGCAAACTATATTTCTCATGTACGTTGCACGACATAGCATATCGTTCCCACGACATAGCATCTCGTTCCCACGACATAATACATCATTCCCATGAGATAGATCTTGTTCGAACGAGTTAGTTATCTTGTTCCACGACATAGTCAACCAATCAAACTGTAGCATCATTGGCATTCAAGGTGGTGGAGAAATAAAGAATAGTAGGTTAGTGTCGTGAATGGGAAAACATATCTGGCAAGGCTTAGGAACGGGACGGGCGAGGCTCTGCCGAGGTTAGTGCCGTGAATGGGAAAACATATCTGGCAAGGCTTAGGATCAGGACGGGCGAGGCTCTACCGAGGTTAGTGTCGTGAATGGGAAAACATATCTGGCAAGGCTTAGGAACGGGACGGGCGAGGCTCTACCGGGTTAGTGCCGTGAATGGGAAAACATATCTGGCAAGGCTTAGGAAACGGGATGGGCGAGGCTCTACCGAGGTTCGTGCCGTGAATGGGAAAACATATCTGGCAAAGCTTAGGAAACGGAATGGGCTAGGCTCTGCCCGAGGTTAGTGCCGTGAATGGGAAAACATATCTGGCAAGGCTTAGGAAACGGGATGGGCGAGGCTCTACCGAGGTTAGTGCCGTGAATGGGAAAACATATCTGGCAAGGCTTAGGAAACGGGATGGGCTAGGCTCTGACCGAGGTTAGTGCCGTGAATGGGAAAACATATCTGGCAAGGCTTAGGAAACGGGATGGGCTAGGCTCTGCCCGAGGTTAGTGCCGTGAATGGGAAAACATATCTGGCAAGGCTTAGGAAACGGGATGAGCGAGGTTCTGCGGCAGAGCATCGCCCATCCCATTTCCTAAGTCTTGCCATACTATTCTATTTATCCCGTCAACACCTACAAATAGCTTTACAATAAAAAAAAGTAACCGCAGCCGCATCCTCAAAATCGGAGAATAGACTAGTATGACAACCGCACATATTCATACGCAGTGATTAAGTCGTATTGACAGGATATAAAAATAAATTCACGGCACCGTGTTTAAGGGCACATACGCACTGTGTTGACGTAATACATATCTGTATTGTATAGACTGATTACGTTGTTCGAACGGAGATGTTATTTCCTGCGAACTTGAACGCGATGTTACCTCGTGGTACATTAGTAACGGGATGGTATGTCGTGGGAACGAGACACGTATTTGCGCATGCCCGTTTTAAAGTGACTGTCTCAGATGATGTCTTAGATATCCAAAAGGTGGTCATTCGCTTCATACACAGTAAATGGCATTTGCAATCTGTCGCTCTATTTTATTGGATCACATTCCCAAATATATGCGTTATATTGAAGTACAGTATTTCAGAAACTGTGATAAGCATGTGAGAAATTAGGCTTGGCACACTTTGGCAATTTCGCTGTACAATTACAAGGCCAATTTGCGAAATATCTGTGTTGTTTCTGCTTTGAAATGCAGGTGCGGATCCAGGCCGGGGCGTATCCGGCGCACGCCCCCTCTAACATTGATCGATTTTAGATCTTAACCCAGTTTTTACCTGGAAAGATCCGATCATTTCCTTACTTCTCACACAAAGTGTATATTGTTACCACTCAGTTGAACCGTCTCGACGAGACGGTTCAACTGAGTGGTAGCAACATATATTTTTAATGAGAAATAAGAAAAAATGCAGAAAATAATCTGAATTGTATGAAAGTTGACGATCATATGTGTCTCATTTGAAATTCACTGCCCTCTAGACATACATTCTGGATCCGCCCCTGAAATGATCATAAAAACGACATTTAGAAATAAGTTTCCATTATACTCGCTAAGGTAATGAATTTAAATAAACTAAATTAGTAACGGTTAGCCATTGATACAAACATGATTATACTACATGTATTTAAAATAACTAGCGTTAACATTTATTTCACCAATTCCCCATTTTCTACAGGTGACTTACATATAAATGTACACTTATGTTCACAAATACGATACAAATCTAAAATAAAACTAGTTTTGCTAATCTGTGTAACGTTGTTGTTACCACCATCTGAGTTGCACCTCGTCTGGAACCTCTCTAAGACGAACAACGTAGTAGTTTGCAATCATACCTTTATATCGGCACACAACAGATCGTATAGTGGAATTAGCCTATACCACAGAGTACCGGTGTGGCACCCGTGTCTAGACTACAAACGACGACCCCGCGTGGATCCAACCTTACAACCAGCCCAACCTGAGAGTATATCGCTAAGCGAGCAATTGGTACATAGTAGAGCGGCTAAGATTACAGAATCGTTCACTTCTTCAAGAAAGCATGAAACTTTGCACAAGAGTTCTATGGTACGTAAAGATCATTATAAAAAATGGACCCCAAGAATTTGCGCCTCCTGATGACTGCCATATTGAATTCAAATATGGCCGCCAAAATTACCATATTGTTGCCCATATCTCCTGTTCTATTGCACCTAGGACCAAAATTCAAGTGTGTATACTTATGTTCTCGATGTCTGGGAACATTTTGGCAGTGTCAGAATTTGTGTCAAAGGGCCGCCATATTGTATTTCAAGATGGCCGCCATATGTTTTACATTACTTCATATCTCCCTTGCTATAACACTTAGAAAGAAAAATCAAGACCATATACCCATGTTCTTGATACCTAGGAACATTTTCAATATGTGAAAATTGTCATCATAGGGCCGCCATATTGGAATTCAAGATGGCCGCCACATTATTAGACATGCATTTTTCCATGATAGACTGATGTCGCGTACCATGTCACTGAGAAAGTTGTTATGTCGATATATGGGTAATTAGTAGCATCTCAACTTCGTTCAGATGGCTGCATTGCAGGTCCTTTTCAGTGTCAATGAGAATACCAAGATACCTGTCCACATATCATTTTTGTTCCCGTCTCCTACTTATAGCAGGTCCCATCACATTTGCAAAGTGGGATGCATTCCAGGTCTGCCTTGAAGCACTTGCAATTCCCCTTGCAAGACTTAGCGCATTTGCATGATATCAGATCAAGGCAAGCTGCCTCAGCGATAGGCAAGGTGGTCCAATTCGGAATATAACCGGCAGTTTGGGATGTCTCCCATCCCCAATCAGTAACGTCTGGAATGAACGTCTGGAATTACAGGTTGTACTTCTAGTGATTGTCCCCACACATGCCCTGATCGGTAGGATGATCTCTTAATATGTTGAACGTGGTTGAAGTCCGTCTGTGTTCTGATCATCTCTAGAGCGAACGACAGAGTCCAATATGGTGGATTCGATGACCTTGTCTCCTGTGTCCTTGGAAACACACTCCTGCCCCAGGAACTGGAAGAGTTCATCCTTATTGTCATCATTTCGTAAGAAGTTTGTCAAGTTCCCTGGAAGCTTGGCATGGCTAGAAACTCGCTTGCGTGTTCCTGTTCCTCTGTTTGCCCTCGTTGAAAGTTTCAGACTGTCCTTTGGGTATACATCCCTAACAAGATCCACGCATTGGTTTTTTTCCAGTTCCAAAACCACACATGGGATGAATACGTCCTTTGCATATTCGGCGAAGGTTTTTGATTCCCTAATTGGAAGAAAATGCACAATAGCTGCACCATCCAGGACTGTTACTTCTAAAGACGGGGTATTTGCGATAGCTGAATCTTTCTTAGTCTCGAGGCATCAAACTGGATCCGATTTCTTTTCCTGTTTCGGTTTTCCAGATGACGATGGTGATGGGAGATATTTCTGGTCTTCATGGTTGAAGAACTTCTGGATGTCACCTTCTCTGGTCTGGCTAGCAATGTAGAGTCGGGAAAACAATGCACAGTCACTCTTCAGTTCCGTGATTTTCTGCTTATCCTTGGATGGATCCGCATGCTTTGGTTTGCGGAAAAGCGGAAGTGAATTCCGTGGAATCGTTGCACTGATTGGTGTCTCGTTTTTCAGAAGGCGTTCCTCGATGAAGGTTCGGTACTTGCTCTCTCCTAGAATGTGAATTTGCTCCAGACTTTCCACCATACTCTGCGGCATGACATCCTGCGAATCAATTGTTAACAAGTCCTTAGTGCGATCAAGGAATGGATTCCATCCATCACTGCAACTCATCCATCACTGCAACGAGGGAACGCACATCATCGGCAAATGCTTTTTGCTGAGTTGTGCTCTGTTCATGATGTTTTGGGTTGGTGTCCACATGTGAGTTGTCAATACTGGAAATGACTGGATCTTCTGTCAACCCGATGGCTCCACCATCACCCTTGACATGAGCATTCATCTGCTCATGCGCATGATCCAGACCAATCGCGGAGTAGAGATTTCCAGTCTGGAACCTCACGATCGGCTGATTCTTTATCCCTTTCGAAAGCTTGTCTTTGGAAAATATAGAGTGAGGAACCTGTAATCTGATGGGCTCTCCTTGTCCTGGCTACGTGTGACGCATGAATGAAACTATCCGCTGTCCCTTTCGTAGCGACTTCTGCCTGGGCGATGGCATTAGTCTAACCAGTTCCATCGAGCAAATCGCCAATCATTTTCAAGCCAGCCATTTCAATATGAAGGGGACCCAACATCATAACGTACTTGTCTTCGCCGTAGACATCTGGGAATTTCCACTGGATATGTTTTCCGAGGGAATACAGAGGTTGGTCCATCTGTGTTGCTTCTTGGTTGGTTTTCATACAATGTATTATCGTGGCAAAGGAGTGTGATACTTAACGAAACAACGGCATCAGGGTAATTGTAGTCGGCGGCTTACTATGTTGCACCTGCACACTTGCATGGTATGCAACCCAAGACACAAAGTCACCAACAGCAAGGTCTCCCCCTTCCATCAATGACATTTGTTTGTTAAGCCACTTGCACTCATTTTTGCGGTCGTCTTCAAACTTGTTTCTCTCTGGTCGCATTGGTCCGTTGATCACTGGTGCTTTGATTTCCTTTGGCATGGATGGTGCAGGCATAATATTTGTGTATGCCAAATGAAGAGAAGGGATTCGCTTTTCTGTCTCCGTGTCAACGGGCACTACCGGGTCAGGATATGTTCCTTGATTGTCCTCAGTAGGGTGCTGACGCAAGGAATGGGCAGTTCCATGAAAAGAGTCGACTGCAGTTGTAGCACTAGGATTGTGGTCAATAATGTGGTGGCAATCTTGAATTCCAATATGGCAGCCCTATGATGACAATTTTCACATATTGAATATGTTCCTAGGTATCAAGAATATGGGTATAGAGTCTTGAGTTTTCTTCCTAAGTGCTATAGCAAGGGAGATACGAAGCAATGTAAAACATATGGCGGCCATCTTGAAATTCAATATGGCGACCCTCTGACTTAAATTCTGACACTGGCAAAATGTTCCCAGACATCGAAAACATAGGTATAGACACTTGAATGTTGGTGCTAGGTGCAATAGAACAGGAGATATGGGCAAAATATGGTAATTTTGGCGGCCATATTTGAATTCAATATGGCGGCCAGCAGAGGCGCGAATATTTGGGGTCCATTTTTTAAAATGATTCTTAGTTACCATAGACCCCTTGTGCAAAGTTTCATGCTTTCTTTAAGAAGTGAACGATTCTGGTGAAAAATCTACCTTAGCCGCTCTACTAATACTCCCTCTCCATCCCCAACAGACGGCCTTACATATTACATTGATGACATTGTAACAAAAGTATCGGCTTTCAACCAGCTAAAACAATCATTGTGTATTTATGGTTTTGTTTGATCTCTGCACAGAATTGGAGGAAATAAATAATTTGAAACTCCGCGATAATGACGTTTGGATTTGTACCTACCCAAGACCAGGTATGTATTTAGCTACAATAATTCGCCTCCGATATGTTATATACGGCTATAATTTGACCCGTTAAAAAATGTGAGTAACCGAAGTGCGTAACCAAACCTGTTGCATGTAGGTCGAAATTTAGTAAACTGTATATTCTATACCTTTAAACAAATAATCTTTGATGTTGAACTAGTAAATTGCCAAATATAGTAGAACAGGGAAATCATTTCCCCATGGAAGCCATATTTTCTCTTGTTGTTGTTCAACATTCAACATAGCGAAATGAAGCTTTCAAATTTACAAGATATACATGTAAATGTCAGATAAACACCTTGACACGGTAAAATAACCAATTTCTGCAAAAATCAGTCTTCCACGTGTTACATTAAAGAGATGGGGTTAAATTGCTACAGAGTGGCATGCGGTTCTCTTACCAGGCGAATTGCAATTCCTGGAGCGCAGGATTGCAATTCGCGTTCCCATTAATTGCAATTGGACCGCAATCGGACTGCAATCATGTGACTGCGGTCCAAAGAGTTGGTTGCGGAATTGCAATACTTATATCGCAGTTAGCGCTGCGCTCCGCTTTTAATTGCAGTTTACTTTAAACTGCGAAAGAATGACCGCTTTACGCTGCGCTCTGCGGTCAAACCAGCGGACCGCTCTGCTTGACCAATGCGGCAATAAAATCGAAATTGTTTACAAACGTGTCCGTGTTCCAATCCAAAATGTTATCCCAACTATTTCATTCAAAGTGGCTAGAAAGTCAGCGGTATTGGTGATCTGTTTTGTTGGTGTGCAAATATAAAGCGGCGGGTTATTGCGAGACAAACAGTGAAACATTGACCTTGACAATTTCTTGGACAAAACAAAATGTCGTCACTGCTGTTCCGAATATCAAGAACACATTAATAGACACCACCATACTCACAATATATTTATTTTCATAATTATAATGTGTGTTCTACGGTATAATATTGCAAAACTAAGCATCAATTTTGCGTTTTGTTTACTTTTTCGTCGGTATTAAATTACGTTTTCCTATTCTGTTAACATTATTTCGACGCGATCCTATAGTCGACATGACAATTTCTGAGATCAACACAACTTTTCATAATGTCTTTCAATTTCAAGCTGCAAGGAGACTGTGAATTGCATATTAACCATAATAACATGGTGAACATATTGATAATAATTTTAAAAGAAAAGCATATTTTAATTTTCGAAACCTGATCATAAACAAAATATTAAAAATTTATTTTGGAATTAGATTTATATTACTGCAAACGTTCTGTTCTGGCTGTTGATTTCTATTGGCCCGAATCAAATTTTGTGAAGATAATATTTATTCCGGTGATAGCCATTTCTTTAAAATAAAACGGTTTACTTGTGTCACAGAGTGAGAAAGATAAATAACGGCCCGGAATCGAACCAGGGACCTCATGTTTACCGTACCATGCCCATGGCTCTACCGAGCAAGCTAACAAGGCACACTTCATACACACTTCATCCCCATGGTCAGTTGCGTACTGTCACATTCTTCTCCGCCAAATTGAAATTCGTCCTCGAATTCTATGTTTAATTTTTGTCTCCGAATTCCATGTTTGGGTACAATTTGGGAGTATTTATCAGTCGCGGTCCTTTGTTGGGCAACAGAATACTCTATTATCGTCCGTACCCAGAGTTCCGGTGCTCCATAGGTTTTTCCTGCAGAGTACCGAATCGGATCTCATTCGCGCTTTAGCTGTTAATTGTGACATATTTTTCTGTACTTATTACATCGAAATGAATAAGTATAATACTGACATTTCTTTCAATTGAAAAATACAGAAAATATGTCGCAATTAACAGTTGAAGTGCAAATCAGATGTGATTTGGTACTTTGCAGGGGAAACCTACGGAGAGCACCATTATAAACTCTCGGTACGGACGATGCGGGAGTGTTCTGCAGAGTTACTTCCCGCAACTACGTTGGGCGCTAAATGTCACAGGGTGAGAAAGATGTGCACCAGCCCGGAATCGAACCGGGGATCTCTGGTTTACCACACCATCGCTCTACCTGCTGAGCAAACCGGGCACAAATACACACTTATTCACCATAGTGATCACTTCATTCAACCAAAAATTCACAAGCTAGAAGTTATGCCAAATTATTACAGTCAACGTCACAGATTATGCTCTTGGCGACTTTAGCGGACACAAATTTGTCCATCAATTTGATCAAATAAACAACGGAATCTGACAGATAACACTACGACGGCGCATGGAAACATCATTATTCTGGTATTTGGAATCAAAATGGTGGATATTAAGATCAATATGTCATTATGTGAGGCGCTGACGGAACCTTTAACATTTTTTATCACGATAGCAGCTACAGGGATTGTTGGACGCATTTATTTAGAGAAACAAGAGATTACAATGGATTGGATAATATACTAAGTGACATTTTGTTCTAACGTACACCAACATAGAGCATTAAATTTGCGACAATGTTGGATCCTGGATTTTGTGGACAGGTGACAGAAATCGGAGCTGGATAAGAACCGACAGACATGATTCTGAATATGCGTGCTTGGTCTGTGGTTTTTCTTCCAGATCATGTCATGCATGTTTTAATTTCACGTCATGTCAAAGCAGCACTATTGAATATAATGAATAACTTTAATATTCTACACCAGAATTAAAGTTCATTCATCGTCTGATGTGTAACTGATGAATTAAGGTAAGTTACTTGTATATGACAACTTTTGCCTCACCACGATAGTGGAGGGGGCATTTAGTGTTACCCTTGACCTTGTCCGTTCTTCCGTCCGTCACCAACCTAGTAACTCGAAAAAAATTTAAACCGTAATAGCTACATACATGTACCTGAAACTTGGTACATGTATGTTTGATTCGACCCCATGGTCATGGATTATCTCCCCCTTTTCAAGTTAGAATTTTCCAATTTTGTCTTGTAGCTCGTAAAACTTTTAAACCCTAATAGCTAGCTACACACCTGAAACTTGGTATGTCCTTATGATGAGTAGATTTACAAAGTTTATTTTCATTCGACCCCCGAGTCATGGATTATCTCCCTCTTTTTGAATTAGAATTTGAAAATTTTGACTTGTAACTCGTAAAACTTTTGTAATAGCTACAGCACTGAAGTTTGATATGTAGCTTCCTTATGATGAGTAGATGTGGAAAGTTTATTTCGATTTTTGATTCGAACCCCGTGTCATGGATTATCTCTCCCTTTTGGACACTGGAATTTTGCCTCGTTTACTATCAAAGCGATATGTGGGGTATCCGTGTTCTATGAACACATTTTCTAGTTTAGTTATCTCCCTTTGTTTTTTTCGCGCACTGATTTGTCCGGAGCATAACGCGAACACCCTTTGCAATATTTGTTATGAAACTTAACACATGCATAGGTCTCACTGGACAGGGCGGAGCTAGCGTTAAAGGTACATGCCCACTCAGTAGGCACAAAATGTTCTTTATGTCAGAGCATCATCGGAGACATTTTCTGGCCAGATAAACAATCATTTACCATTACCCACGTATTGTTTGGCATTATTATACATTTTATATCAGAAGAAAATTTCCACATTGATATCAGGGACGATAACCGTGTTTCCTTAAAATGTTAACGGACATTACTATTTATTCTCTGTATTTATTTTTTGATGTGCAATGATCATACTTTATAATCTGTCAATTTTTTTTTCAGTTGATGCATTTAATTTAATAGTATAAATAATTATAAAATATCATGCCCCATTTGCACATGAAAATACCGATACCACCGCGCGTCACTATCAGTAAAATAAATATTACCAAATGATTATATCTGTATAGCGGGCACTCGTAATGTTTATAACTAGTGGAATAGTGACAATTATACACTTATTTAATTCCCATAAAGAGCATTTTTAGCCTACTGAGTGGGCTTGCACCTTTAAAAAGGGGTTGGACAATTGTTGTCGCGACCGCCTGCGGACAGTGCGATATAGTCTGCACATTGACGTCCATCTGTATTTTTTTTGCCGAGCCTGCTTGCGGAAACCGAGACTTAGTGATCACAATGACGTCCGTGCGTCAGTCCGTCCGAAATCGGTGTATGTTTTTAAATACCATATCCTAAGTCACATTGACTTGAAACATCAAATTCTTATTAGTCATCATCCATATATTCATTCTGTGTCCCACTCATGCGGCCCCTGTGCCCCAAGGTCAAGGTCAGATGACTTTGAATTTTTTTTTAAAGTTTTTGCATACCTTATATCTCCACAACACTTACCCAGATTTGCTTCAAACTTCAGATAATTCTTTATTATCATCCATATTATAGCCCACGCATGCGACCCACATGCCCAAGATCAAGGTCAAATGACTCAAATTTGCGTTAAAGCTTTTACATACGTTAATTCGAACTTCAAATAAATATACTCCGACACCATCAAATGCCTCGGTGGGCTCAACATGCGGACCATGGCTATCTGGTTTTTATTTACCGTAGGTTAAAGTTTTTAAGAACACTATATCTCAGAAACAGCTTCGCCAATTCACTCGAAGCTTCACATGTGTGTTTATCATCATCCATATTTTCATTCTATGCTCAACCCCTGCAACCCCTGTGCCCAATATCAAGGTCAAATTACTTTGAAATTTACCTCAAAGTTTTTGACATGCCTGCATGGACAGTGCGATATAGTTGTCACATTGGCCTACATACGTACGGTTAAATTTTTTTGATTTAAGGTTAAAGTTTTTAAAGGTACATGCCCACTCAGTAGGCACAAACTGTTCTTTAGAGCAATTAAATAAGTGTATAATTGTGTCACTATTCCACCAGTTCTAAAAATTATGTGTGCCCGCTATCCATATATAATCATTTAGTATTATTTTTTTTACTGATAATGACTAGCAGTGGTATCAAGCTATTTTCATATTCAAATGAGGCATGATATTTTTATGCCACCGGGTTTCGAAGAAACGGGTGGCATATAGTGTTTGGACCGTCCTTCCGTCCGTCCGTCTGTCCGTCCGTCACACTTTTCGGTTAACCACTTTGTCACAGTTTCTCAAATATGCTGCAGGTGGCATCCGCGTTCGACAGACGCATTTCTTGTTTTTAATAATTTATGCTAATTAAAGGTACATACCCACTCAGTAGGCACAACAAAATTAAAGTTATGTGTATTCTCAGTTATTTGTAGGAATTAAATATGTGTATAATTTTGTCACTATTCCACCAGTTCTAAACATTACGAGTGCCCGTTATATAGATATAATCATTTAGTAATGTTTATTTACACTGATAGTGACACGCGGTGATATCAGGCTATTTTCATAGGCAAATGGGGCATGATATTTTTTAATTACTTATACTAATTAAATGTGTTTCCCTGAAAAAATAATGTTTTCGACAGATTATAAAGTATGATCATTGCACATCAAAAAATAAATAGTCATGTCTTGGTAACATTTTAAGGAAACACGGTTATCGCCCCTGATAGCAGTGTGGAAATTTACGTCTGATATAAAATGTATAATAATGCCAATAAATATGTGTATTAATGGTGAATGTCTCTGATGATGTCTCTGATATAAAGAACATTTTGTGCCTACTGAGTGGGCATGTACCTTTAAGAACACTATATCTCTGAAACCGCTTCACCAATTCACTCGAAACTTCACATACGGTGTATTTGTCACCCACATTTTCATTATTATTTATATGTGCCCAATGTCACGGTCAAATTACTTTGAAATTTCCCTTAAAGTTTTTGTTGGGCCCGCTTGCAGACAGAGCGATATAGTTGGCACATTGGTGTGCATTCAGGATAAAGTTTTTGGTTAAAGTGTTTTTTAGTTAAAGTTTTTGGGTATACTATCAAAGTCTCGGCGGGTGCGGCACGTTTTTACGTCGACGGGCTAAAGCTTTGTTGCAATAAAAAAAATTGTTTGTACTATCAAATGCCTCGGCGGGCACGACATGCAGGCCATGGCCATCTAGTTATTATGGCAAGCGATTTGATCAGTCGGCCATCGCACCATGACTAGTTTAGCACTTGATCAGTCGGCCATCGCACCAGGACTAGTTTAAAACTTGATCAGTTTACCATCTCACCAGGACTAGTATAGCACTTGATCAGTCGGCCATCGCACCAGAACTAGTATAGCACTTGATCAGTCGGCCATCGCACCGGGACTAGTTTAGCCCTTGATCAGTCGGCCATCGCACCAGAACAAGTATAGCACTCGATCAGTCGGCCATCGCACCAGGACTAGTTTAGAACTTGATCAGTCGGCCATTGCTCCATGACTAGTTAAGAACTTGATCAGTCGGCCATCGCACCAGCCACCAGGACTAGTTTAGCACTTGATCAGTCGGCAATCTCACCATGACTAGTATAGAACTAGATCAGTCGGCCATCGCTCCAGGACTAGTTTAGCCCTTGGTCAGTCGGCCATCACACCAGGACTAGTTTAGCCCTTGATTAGTCGGCCATCGCACCTGGACTAGTATAGCACTCGATCAGTCGGCCATCGCACCATGACTAGTTTAGAACTTGATCAGTCGGCCATCGCACCACGACTAGTTTAGAACTTGATCAGTCGGCCATCGCACCAAGACTAGTATAGCACTTGATCAGCCGGTCATCGCACCACGACTAGTTTAGCACTTGATCAGTCGGCCACGGTCATCCTGCGTTACAGACAGAAGGGGTGGTCGGGGGGGGGCGGGGGGTGTAGTGTAGTCATAGACAAAAACTGGTGGTGATACACATTGTTCCCACTGTGGGATATAGACGGGAACTTTTAGGACGCCAAATGTAGATGGCTGCATGGTGTGTGTGGGGGGTACATGGACATAACGGACCCTGGACATAACGGACCCGGACATAACGGACCCGATTTTGGACGAAACGGACCCGATTCCTGGACATAACGGACCCGATTCATGGACATAACGGACCCCGTGTGGACATAACGGACCCTGTATCAAATTTGTTAAAAACATACTATTTAAATATTTTTTTGGGTTACATGTGGGTTACATGTGAATTGATTGATAGTTTGGAAAGTGAAACTTGGGAAATGTAATATACAAATCGGGAAATAAGTGATGATTTTATAATGTAATAATAAATAAAACAAGGCACATACATTCAATCAGATCCATACAATATGATCATAATATGATCAAACATACATTTAGCGAGCACATTTGGTGGTGATATAAGTAAAGAAACGTTATGTGTGTATTTTATCTTATTTTTAACAAAACTGGCAAGTTGGGAGTGCTTTATAATCGTCTATTATAATGTAATACCAAAATGTCAATACTGATCATGATCTTCATTTACGAGAACACCTGTATACATATACAAATAAAAATGTTACATGCATTTATCGAGCACATTTGGTGGTGGTATAAGAAATCAAACACATATAGTCTAAAGTATGCACTGTAACGGGGCTCTGAGACGGTTAAGATCAATGTGATTGTCTGTCAGTGTATTCACGAAGGGCCGTAGATCTTCCCACACCGACTCAGAAGGTCACTGTAATCGCAGAAATGGCAGACATTGACTATGAGTCTATGACACGTTTGTTTTTTTGGCATAATGATTATCGGGAACTCGGGGCGAAAGTGGGCGTGGCCGATCAGATGTGGACGATGCGTCGTTCTCGTCGTCTTCATCAGGGACTAGGGGCGGTAATGGTTGTGGCACAATGAAGTCGTCAAAGTCATCGTTGTCATGTCTGAAATATACAAGCTATTATGAACAGGAGCTAAAGTACAACAACAATTTAAAAATTTCAATCATGATAAGATACACAATCAACTTGATCAATCAACACAATCAACCCTATTATCTCATGGCGACCACCCACTTACCTCAACGTGATCTCTTCAAATGTAATGTTGTCAACATTGGATAGTCTGGTACTTTCCAAGTTGGGCTGGTATCGTGGTACAACCAGAACCGATGCGGTCGACGTACTCTCGCAGTGCTCACAAACGAATGTGAGTGTAATGAGCCCCTTCTTCAGTCGTTGGTACTTGTAATCAGTTATACCTGTAACATACGTTAATAGCTAAACATACATATACAATTACAATTTTGTAAGTACAATCGATAATGTTCATTTTTTAATGAAATTGTCGGGTCTGGTTACTCTGGTAATTAAATATAATATTGTAAACATGTTTACTTGTTCGAAAATACGTTTTACAAACCTGTTTGTTACCACAGCGTCGGTGTTGCCAGTTACCACATTGGTCACAGTCAATAGCTTGGTGCCGAGATTTTACGACCTTGTCGCAGACTATGCACGGAGAATCCGACATGACGTCTCGAGTGTACAAGATGTGTTGTATGTTTCATTACTAATAAGGAATGGTATTTATGCAGAAATTGAGACTATCGTTTTGTCACTGATTGGTGAGAAGTGAGAAGTGAGCACCCGATAAATGGATTAATTGAATTATGATTACTTAATTCTTTAATTGATTGAGCCGCAGTTCGTTTAATTGGTTTATTGATCAGTACCGCGATCGATTAGTTTATTGATCACTGCCGCAAATGATTAGCCTATTGATCACTAGCGTGATTCATTAATTGATTCTTTTTAAAGTGGTTAGTTAGCCACTTACATGTATCACGTTGTATTTCGAATAATATGTGGAATACCCAACTTGTCATTCTATATGTTTGTGCATTTTATCTGGAACGATTCTAAAGAACTCCCAAATTGACATTCAACAGTCAAATAACCATTTTATGATGTTAGGCTTTCGCGATACGATCCTATTGCACTCCCAACTTGTCATTCTATATGTGTGCATTTTATCTGGGACGATTCTAAAGAACTCCCAACTTGTCATTCAACAGTCAAATGGCCATTTTATGATTTTATGCGTTATTACTGTTTCTGTTCAAATTGAAGTAATTTTATTAAATAAATGTTATTCATTTTTGAAAGTTAACTGGTTTTCTATAAGTAACGTAATTAAACTGAAATTCAGATTGGAATGTGTCAAATACAGTCCACTGCCAATATCCGACCATAACCGCATGGGGTTTATTAGCCCCGGAAACCACAGCGATAGGTGTGAATGCCAACTACATTCAGTCTGACCTAATTAGATAAGATAAGACCTAAGATATACAGGTAAATTTTAGTTTCAAAATAACAAAATTTTGCCAACAATTACCGTTTTCAGAGTAGTTTAAAACATACAAAATCACTACAAATAATTATTTCTTATAAGTTTTACACGAAAAATAAATAAAAAAGTGCTTTAATGATAGATTTTATACGGGGTCCGTTATGTCCACACGGGGTCCGTTATGTCCAGGAATCGGGTCCGTTATGTCCATGAATCGGGTCCGTTTCGTCCAAAATCGGGTCCGTTATGTCCGGGTCCGTTATGTCCAGGGTCCGTTATGTCCATAATTCGTGTGGGGGATCATTGTGTTGTGTCCCCGGCGGTGGTGCGGAGTACAGTGATGAATTACTGATGAATTACTGTATATTGAACACACATGTATATGTACTGTGATACAGTACTTCACAATCCTCAGTTTTAAATATTGTTTCTGTATCGTAAAACTGAAAATTTATTCATTTTGAAAAACTTAAAATTGTGGCAGATGATCGAAATGAAAACCGGATGTTTACATTCGAAATGAACCGGTGCATCGGTATATTTTAACCACACGATGACCCACTTTATATTCATACCATATCCGTACGGATATATCGTATATACGAACGGATATCGTATGTTTGTATAATATTCGTATAGTACGTTTGTATAATCACTGATAATATAAACAAACTGTACTATACGATGATACGGTAAGTTTTTACCGCAAATAGCGAAAGAATGTTGTGCGGTATCGCGAAAGAATGACCGCACAAACTGGACCGCGAAAGAATGACCGCACAAACGGTATCGCGAAAGAATGACCGCAAAAACGGGACCGCGTTTGGACCGCAATTAGACTGCAATTTCAGAGGGGAAGAATTGCAATTCAAGGACCGCTGGATTGCAATTCTTGGTAAGCGAATCGCAGGCGGGAGTGTACCCTCGCGAAAGTATGGAGCGGGGTAGCAATTTAGTTTCTAGGATGTTTTATATGTGGCTATGACTGGAAATGAGGTTTATGGCATTGACGATCAGTGTAGACCCTGATCAGACTGCGAAGCGCAGTCTGATCAGGGTCTGCAGTGATCGTCATTCAATCAGTGAAACTGACGTCATATTTCTAACAACCAACATACGTTATTATCATGCTAAACGGGTGCACATTTGTAGATCAGGGGGCTGTGCTACTAAACTTCGTACGAGTAAAATATTCGTAAGTGCAAATTTAGGATAGTCTGGAAATTTCAATCGATTGATTTACATTTATTGAACATAGGCTGCATTTGCTAAATAAATGTAAATCAAATAATTGTTTACAATAAAACATTATTAATGTGAAATTTACAGATTATCATCATTGTGCACTTACGAACATTTTAGTCGTACGAAGTTTAGTGAAACGCCCCCCTCAAGTGGATCTGCACCTGCTCAGGTAGCACTGGCACACCGCCCAGACATGAACCTAATTATAAAATGAAGAGTTGTAGCTGTCTGCTCTACGTTTTTCTGCCGACGAACACATTACAACTGTATGACTCTATGAGTGGTGATTCATGTCATAAGTGCCGTTTCTAACGCGTTAGAGAAGTAACGCTTTACTTGTGAGAAGTAACGCGTTACTAATGTATGTACTATATAGTGAAACACATATTTGTAACACGTTACTGCTCAACAGTAACGCGTTACAAGACTAACAGTGAGTAACGCGTTAGAAATTGGCTGTAACGCGTTAAAAATCCTCTATATTGGCGGATCTTGTCATAAGTACAGCTTCTAACGTCTTAGAGTTCTAATGCGCTACTCTTGGTAAGTAACGCATTACTTCTTAGAAGTAACGCGTTACAAATGTATCATGTATGTGATAAAATATCAATATCTAACGCGTTAGTGAAGTTGGTAACGCGTTACTACTTGACTAATCAGAGCTCATGTTACAATACCCGCGATTTCTCCAGAAGACCGGGAATGTGTAAAGTACGGACTGGACGCAAGCTTACGGACTGTACATAGAGTGATATCAACAGCGGCCCACTCACAGTGTTAGATAAATTGCCTAATTTGTATAATATTGAAAATGTGCACCTCCCATTCTATGCAGAAAACAAATAGTTTTTGACAACTTTCGCCTTTTTAACTTTAAGCCATTTTGCCCTGTATATCGGAGTTCCAGTTCGTGGTTTATACCTACCCCAAAGGACCGCGAAAACAACAACAATACGTGCATTTCTCTTGTTACATGCTACAAATATGCTGAAAAATGGTGCTAAATACACTCCATCATGTTTATCAAGGAATTGGTTATGAGTGGATCAGGATGTGCAAGCAAACTGTGTATGTGACCTCAAAACACCCGGGCTATTTTATACCGGACTACTTTTGACCTGGATTGTAGCCGGGATTTTGCAGGCCAGTGCGGTGTGTATCAGTTAAGCTGGCCATAAATAGCTGACCATACAGGTACAATAGTACATGTACATGTACAACAATTGATCCAATTCCCACCATTAAATATAAGATAACTACCTGTTGTGTACAACACATACTGTATATACATGTACTATAACGGCGATAATAAGCTTCCGGGGGTTAATCGACGAGTACACAAATAGCTAAACCAGGGGCCCGTTTCACTAAATTCCGTACGACCAAAATGTTCGTAAGTGAAAAATTATGATAGTCTGTAAATTTCACATTAATATTTTGTTCTTGTAAACAATTATTGGATTTACATTTATTGAGCATAGGCTGCATATGCAGCCGATGCTCAATAAATGTAAATGCATCAATTGAAATTTCCAGACCATCCTAAATTTGCACTTACGAACGTTTTAGTCGTACGAAGCTAGTGAAACGGGCGCCAGATGTATTATTATATCATTGCCTCGTTTCCATGTATAATACAATACATGATACATACTACGTATAAAGGAAGTGTATCACGTGGTACAAACAACAACAACAAGTACTGAAACTTCCAGAATCCATCTGATTTAAAGTACGTATTCTTTTATATTGTCCTTATTACGTAACGGATTTTGATGAAATATGGCACATCAAACGCGTCTTGTTAAGCCTTATTTGGTGGTCACAGTATTTTCTCCCAAACTTCTGTCGTTTTTGCGAAGAATCGATTTTCGACAAGGATATCGATTTTTCGCAAAAACGACGTAAGTCTGTGCCGAACTCCATGGACCACCAAATGCAGCTCTCGAAGACGCGTTTGCTGCGCCATATTTCATCTAAATCCGTTGCATATTAAGGAAAATATCAAATAATACTTACTTTTGAGTGGACGACGTTGTTGTTGTTGTACCTTGTTGTTGTACATGTTGAGGCCATTGTCCATGTGGGTTATAAACTATCAGTTGATATACATACAGGGAGGGTGTGGTTTCTGAAAGGTGAGTTCGGGGAGGTTGGACTGTATATTAAATGTGGCTGGGACTGGAGAAATGGGGCTTAAGCTTGTGCTTTATCATTGCGACACGTGCAAATCCAGATCAGTCTATGCATCCGCACAGTCTGACGAGGATCTGCACTGTTCGCCATTTCAGCAATGCTGGTGATCACCGAACAAGCTTCGAACAAGCAATGTCGATCGCTATGAGGCTACATGAGTGTGTTATTTGATCAGCAGCTAACTTAAAGGAACTGAAAACAGCGATTCGACGTGATTTGCAAAATATCTCTATCGGGTCTTGCAAGCAAACAGTACATAATTTCAAAAACAAAAAGACTTGCCCTCGTCGAACAACAAAATGGACGTCACGTCGAACACATTCTGTAAGCTTGCCATGCTGATATTATTCATTAAAGGACTTGATGTTGGTGAGTACATGTACTTGTGTATGATGTATTTCTACATCAAATCTCACATCCCCATGCTACACTTTGGTATACATATATACATATATACGCTGTACACATAGTGGAAATTACGTTATTAACTTTTAAAGATGTGACATGTTTTTGGAACACCCTGTACATAATCGCTAGCTTATTTGAATTATAGCATTAATTGTTACAATGGTCTGTGACGAAAACAAAGATACTTACCAGTTTTCCCAACAGATTCCGTTCACCCCTCTTGCCTGATTGACCCTGTAAGAGTACAAAGATATGATAATAAAATTAAACTCATTGAACTATTTCTTCAGTGTATGAAATGGAAACAATGGTTTTTTGTTTTTTTTTAAATTACTTGAATATTCTGCTTGAAATCAAGCAGCTTGATGTGTCGTGACTGAGCTGTGATATAGCTCAGGTTCAGCCAATCAAACAGCTTGATTGAGAGTTGTATTTTAATAGTCAAGCAGCTTGATTGGCTGAGCCTGAGCTGTGCTACAGCTCAGGCTCAGTCAATCAACCTGCTTGATTGCGAGTTGAGATTGCCAATAGTTGTTCCGAAACGTTTATATGATTAACGCAGGCTGTGTAACGGTTGTGCACCATGTTCAGAAACGTTTATATGATTAACACAGGCTGTGTAACGGTTGTGCACCATGGTTTTAATTTTGGGAGGAGGGGTGGGTGGGTGGGGTGGGGGTAATTATGTTTTCTTTAGATTGGGTTTTGAAAATCTTTGAAAATGACGACTTTTTGCCATGGACAATACCGCGGCAACCATTGACACGTGCAACAAATGCGGCAGCTTCACTGTATATTTTACACAGGCATTCGGTGAGTTTCGGCTGTCATCGATATAACTCTATATATATGAACAAGGCTTCTAACTTTGGTCGGACACGACCTCATATCATGACAAAATATATGTTTAACATTGTAAGTTTCTATGCATTCTATGTATTTCTGCATGAAAACCATAATTCTCAAATGATCATATGAACTTGCCACTACAATATTGACGTTAGAGCCTTAAACACATTATTTGATTTGTTATGATACGAGGTTGTGTCCGACCTAGGAAAAGCAGCTGTAATTCGATATTATTTGCAATATTATGTTCGAACTATGCTGTTTTAGCAAGATAACAATAATTCTCAAATGAACATGTGCACTTTCTGCCAAACTATTCACATTAGCGTTAACAAAATTGCGGAATTTGTTATGATACGAGGTCGTGTCCGATTAAAGTTAGAAGCCTTGTTCATATATATAGAGTTGTAGCGATGAAAGTCGAAACACGCCGAATGCCTGTGATATTTTCCCGACAGTCGTACTCCGTGATTATCAGCTACACCACGACAGCGCGAATCTTGCCAATACTCATTCACTGTCTTTACTCGAAAATACTTGAATATCAAACTTCAATAGTCCGACAGCTTGATTGGCTGAGCCTGAGCTGTGTTACAGATCAGGCTCAGCCAATCAAACTGCTTGATTGCGAGTTGAGATCACTAATAGTTGTTGAGAAACGTTAATAAGATTAACGCAGGCGGTTGTGTACCAGTTTAGCGTTTTGTAAAGCGATGTGTTTAATGCAACGCAACATACATGTACATGTACAATTTGAGAGATAAGCATGAATACTACATGTAAGCCTTTGAACCCGAAAGCCCGCTATAGCGGTTTATGCAAACAGTGCATATCCAGATGAGCCGGCTCGTAACGAGCCGTCTCATCAGGATCTGCACGTTTTGCAAGTAATTTTCATATTTTCAAACACCCCCTTTTCATAAATGGACTAGTCAGAAAACCATTTTGTGACGGTTGGATTGGTTGTAAAAGTAGCATATCAAAATCCATTCCAGTTACTTAGGGGTGAAAGGGTTAAGCAAACCAACATAGAGAGACACTGTGGAGTGTATACTAAATACAAAAGTGGCGATCGATATCCAAGGTATATAACTCGCGTTGATGTTTTACATAGTATGCGCAGAGTAGACGTTACTTTGGTAATTAAGTTTGAGTTTTAACCCTTTCAACCCTAAGAAAGCGATCGATATCCAAGGTATATAACTCGCGTTGATGTTTTACATAGTATGCGCAGAGTAGACGTTACTTTGGTAATTAAGTTTGAGTTTTAACCCTTTCAACCCTAAGAAACTGGAATGGACTGTGATATGCTAATGTTCCGACCAACCCAATGGTCACAAAATGATTTTCAGATTCGTCCATTTATGAAAAGGGGGTGTTTTTGTTCTTAGAAATATGAAAATTACTTGCAAAAAATGCAGATCCTGATGAGACGGCTCGTTACGAGCCGGCTCATCTGGATCTGCACTGTTTGCATAAACCGCTATAGCGGGCTTTCGGGTTCAAAGGTTTAAGAAAACGTGTAGTGAAGTTAGGCTATACACATACTTTGGTGCTCTGATATTGCAGCGTCAGTGAAATCCATGCGCGTCATGAAATGTTATCGTCATGGAGAAATGAAAACATACTGTAAATTCGCTACACAATCAATCAAACACACTACCATGAAACATTATACATTAAACACAATGCATTATGGGAACGCCAACTCGTGGTAAAGAGATCCATAGAAAAACAATTTTAAGCTGATGTATAAAACCCAGATCAGTATGTTATTTATATCTATGACATTGAGCCTCGTACTGGGAACCCGTCTTATTACTATTCTTGATAACCGTGCATTGCAACGATGGCTAGTGATCCGCGCGTAGACTGTGACCCGCCTGTGTGGCTCTGGGTCTATGGTGGCCACAAACACCCACGTATGTAAATAGTGAACAAATCGTTAGCACATACAACATTGTTCTATACTTAACCCTTACACCGCTATCTTAATATTTTGTCATCTGCTGTTTATTTTCTATTTTCCATTTGTAGCATCGAAAACATGCTTTGACAGCACTTTACAATCATTTCCATTTAGAATCATTTCCATTTTCATTATTTTTACAAAGAACAGGAACCTATTGTATGACATATTTAATGCTAGTATTTAAACTATTTTTATATGCGGAGATTTTCAACTGGATGCGAAAATAGTCAATGACTTCTTTTCACTGAAGCAGATCGCTGATATCTCCAGGTTTCCTGCTATTTGGAGCATGAAGTCATGTGATACACATAATCTCAAACTCGTTTCCATTTGATATGAGATTTATGAAACTCGTCAGCAATTTTATGCACCTCGCCAGTGGCATAAATTGTGCGGAACTCGTTTTATAAATCTCATATCAAATGAAAATTCGTTTGAGATCCTCTATACATGTATAGTTTGTGCTTTAACTTGGTCCAAGATATGACGTCGTTACACGTTTTAGTTTTGCCTAATGGTTACTTATTTCATTTTAAAGAGTTTTACTGGCGTCTACAATGGAAATTAATTTTTAAATGTGGCATAGATCATTTCACAAAATAAAATTGTCCTTGATCAGGGTAAAAATATTAATATTATGAACAATATAAATGAACAACATGCATAGAATTATAAAATTATAGAATGAGAAACATGTATACAATGGTAAAAATCAGATCTTCCGATGCAAGCTGGTTTCATGTAGAAAGCTAAGCAAACCTTCAATGTTCTCCACCTGGAATAACTCCGCAAGTGAAGTAACATGGACGTTTTGCGTCGAATATCGGCAAAGTCGATACAGTCCAGTAGGATGTGTTGCACGGTAAATGCGCTGTGGCCTGGAATACACTATGGACGCGGCTCACCCTTGAGCATATACGAATGCGTTAGTCGTGTATGTTCAATGCGCTAAGGACAACTTCATCCCGGCGTACGTGTCTGTAGCCAGGAGTCCATACACACAGAGTCGGTTTCACATCATGAAGTTTAGTAAACAGGAAAATTAGACGATCCTAAATTTGCACTTACGAATAGTTTAGTGATAGGAAGTTTAGCGAAACGAGCCCCAGGATTCTCAAGGCAATTGTATATACGCTGGTCGCAATGGACCTCATTTAATCAGTTACATTCTAGTATGTTATAACAACCATGAACAAAACACTGTGCTGCAATCATGATATCGATGGTCTAGTAACATAAGGTCGTAAGTGCTATGCTTTAGCATAGCAGTTACGACCTTATGTTACTAGACCATCGATATGTTAGAAGGAGAACTGTCAACAGTGCGTGCCATGATTGTATTATTGTATCAGCGTGTACACTGCACTGTGACAATCACAGGCATTTGGCGTGTTTCGGCTTCCTTGTTCTCCTAACTTTGGTCGGACACGACCTCGTATCAAAACAATTTCCGCGATTTTATTAAAGCTAATGCGAATATTATGGCAGAAAGTAAACATGTTCATTTCCAAATCAGTGTTATCTTGCTAAAATAGCATAGTTAGAACATAATTACGCAAATAATATCGAATTACAGGTCTTTTTTCTAGGTCGGACACAACCTCGTATCGTAACAAACGAAATAATGTGTTTAAGGATCTAAAGTAAATATTGTAGCGGCAAGTTCATATGATCATTTGAGAATTATCGTTATCCTGCTGAAATACATAAAAAGCATAGAAGATTACAATTTTAAACATGTTATTTTGTTATGGTACGAGGTCGTGTCCGACCAAAGTTAGAAGCCTTGTTCATTTCTATAAAGTTATACCGATGAAAGCCGAATCACGCCGAATGCCTGTTGTTACAATAAGCTTAGGTCGCGAATATACATTTAGTGAATTCTTACATGTACCTTCAAACGTCCGTGTATCCTTTACAGATTTTCCATTGTAACACTCTCATGGTGTATGCTCACGTGGTACTAACAACAACAGCAAGTACTGAAACTTCCAGAATCCGTCCAATTCAAAGTACATATTCTTTAATAGTGTTTATTACGTAACGGATTTTGATGAAATATGGCGCACCAAACGCGTCTTGTTCAGCTGCATTTGGTGGTCTCTGTACGTTGGCCCAACTTTTTGTCGTTTTGCGAAGAATCGATTTCCGTGTCGGTAGACACGGAAATCGATTCTTCGCAAAAACGACATAAGTTCGTGCCGAACTCCGTGGACGACCAAATGCAGCTCATGAAGACGCGTTTTCTGCGACATATTTCATCAAAATCCGTTTCATATTAATGAAAATATCAAATAATACTTACTTTGGAATGGGCAAGGTTTCAACACTTTCAGCCACTGTTGTTGTTGTTATAACCACGTGATCATGCACCTTGACTCTCTCGTCGTCTCTTGTCGATAACGAATATCTGGTATAGTTGCGATGTTGGTATATATAGAGTTCTGACTGGAGAAATGGGGCTTATAGGTTTTGCAACCAGTGTAGATCCACATCAGCCTGTGCATCAGGATTTGCATTTGGATATGACTTTGCAAATCCATCAATGAAACACCCGCCATGCTTCTAACAAGAAACATATGTGGTTGTCAGGCTACACGGGTGTGCTATTTGCTCTGGAGCTACAATGATCACAAATTCGAGAAGCTCCATTTCTCCAGTGACGGCCACATACATAGCTCAGGAGCAATGCGCTCCAAAATACCCGAACCTGGAAACAAATGTAAAATGTTGATTTTTTCACCAGTGGTAGCTTGAATATTTGATTGATTGATAGGCAAAAGTTATCATCTAAAAAATGTGAGTTCGTTGACAAATCCAATATGACCACCCAAAACAATCACGATGTAATAATGTATTATACATACGATATGTATACAATGTATATTAATACAATATTCATGTTCTAAAACATTATGTACAATACCTAAAATGGTATTAAACTGATTATGCACCATGTATTGAGGCACAACAATAACCCTACTCGGAGGACCACTACCAGAACAATGTTTGCGAGGATATTGAAGTTTGTTGTTTGTTCTTGTTGTCTCCCTTATTGCTGGCATACCTTATAGTTATTCCAATATATACATAGTTACCTCCCACGATAACTAAATTTGCCATTTCCATTCCTCAGTCACTTCATAGCCCACGAATTGACATACTGCAGTTCATAAATCTTGACCCAGTCCACCCGCTCTATTCTGCCCTTTCGGATGCACATTATTGAACAGGCTGGTAGTGATATTAGGTTGACTTCATCTGTTGATGTCATACATGGGCGCAATCGGGCATGTTGTGGTCGAAAGTGTTTTTTCTGATCTATGGGAAACTGTATACGCCCCAAACACATTCAACACATGAAGACAGGGCATGCTTATGCCTTGGACCTGACACCAGGTCAGGTTATTCTAATTTCAAGGCTGAATATATATTTATTATCGATGTAAATATTTCGTTCTGATTTTGGGATTTTCAAATGCAGCAGGTTACATATGGTCCGGCTGTAAATGACCTTAGCTGTTGATAGGCCGTTAAACACCAATAAATCAATCAAAATAAAAAAACATGCTTATGTCCCTGCACTCCGGGCACACATGCCTAGCACCTCGTATCGTGTTGGAAAAATGCTTGATACAGAAGAGTGTTTGTCTGCAGTAAACATAGCGCGTCTAAAGGCTATTCATGAGATGTTGCTCAAACATGAATTGGAGCCAGATGCAGTTCAAATGAAGTCGGTTGTAATACAACTCACAGACGTTATTGATGGTCTAGAAAGTGACCTGGCCGCAGAATCAAGGACCGGAAATTGTGGATTGTCTATCTGAAAATGGTGCGGCTGATGCTCTTATTTCTGCATGCCGAACGAACGTGCTGGTGATTGGGAACTGCACCTGTTCCGCATTAATGCAATGATCCCACTATTTAACTCATGTGACATGTGGCATACGTCAACTGTGCCCGTCTTTACCATAAACAGACGATGAAGATCTGCAAGTTATCACTTGTAAAACGCTCTGTACGAGTGATAACTTTCAGCTGCCGATGCTGGTAGTAGGCTCTCCAGTCTTCACTGTACAATAATGGTTGGTATTGTTGGAGATTTAGAGCTCACTGACTGGGGCGTGGAGCTTAGTGACAATATGCTGACACCAGTAGCCTATTTCATCAACATGGCAAAGTATACTTCGATAGCAAAGTATACTTTGAGTTAGAACTTTTCAATTTAAGAATAAATGTATTAATTGTTATTATACTGAATTTATTACATTATCACAGCCATTTTGGCTGTCATAATGTAATAAAGTCAGTATAATAATTATGCATACTTTTTATCATCAAATATATGCAGTGGTTAGTTCTATACGACATAATGCATTTCGGGAAAAATAAATGATTACTCCCTCAAAGTATACTTTGGTAGATAAGTATACTTTGCAATTTTGATGAAATCAACTACAATTCTGACAGATCCATATGTACATGTAGCACCTGACAGTGTACTCCAGATTGTATCACGTGGCTGCAAGAATGGATGTGGTAAGCGATGTATGTGTTGCCAAGCTGGATTGTATTGCACAACAACGTGGCCAACATACAAACTACTATCCTCCCGTACGGTGGTGACGATGAGCAGTAATTCAGGTTCTCACCACTTCCATGTACAAGTGGAGACTGTAAGAATCCGCAACATTGAAACTTGTTGTGTGTGATATTCAAGGTCATATTAGATAATTATATAAGCTGAAGCGCTTACTCTCCCAAGTAATGTTTACTTACTAATATACAAGAGGTACGGTACATGTACTGTACTGGAAAATAAATATAGAAATATATTAAAATTTCGCGGATTTCTCTTGAATTTTTTTAATTATTTGCCGATGACCTTGAACTTTTCTTATAACCTTGACATTTAACAAATGTAAAGATATACGACTCTTCATATTACTGGCGGCCATCTTGGATTACACATTTTCCAAATGATAACTTTTATATATGCAATCAGTATAGCTCCAGGTAACTTTGCTGAAAAAAAAATCAAATTTCTGCATTTTTTCCCAGGTAAAAGCTAATGCTCCTGTACTAACACATTGGATATACCATAACTTACAATGTTTGTACTATAAACTAGCATATTGAACCGTGAACCTGTGCATAATGATTGGCAGCCACATAATGACATAAATTACTTGGGTTTATTTTATGCACTATATCCATTGTTATATCCCATTGTAATACAGCGGAACCTCTCTCAACCGGACACACTGGGGACATCCTAGGGTGTCCGGTTTAGCGTGTTTCCACTGTGAAACCATCAGATAACTACTTTAAGATGCGCGTGGGTGTGTTTCACTAAACTTCGTACGACTAAGATGTTCGTAAGTGTAACATTTCACATTATCAACGTTATCTTGTAACCAATTATTGCATTTACATGTATTGAGCATAGGCTACATATGCAGCCTATGTTCAATAAATGTCAATCCATCAATTGATATGCCCAGACTATCCTAAATTTGCACTTTCGAAAATTTTAGTCGTACGAAGTTTAGTGAAACGGGCCCTAGTAACACAGAAGGGTGTACCTCTCAAATACTTTAATAGTCGTCAATTGTTTTCCCGTGGGAATTTTGTGAACATTTTGTTTCGAGTACAGAATCATTATCCATATAGTATTTGAAAGAGAATAAGACACGGCACCAATTTGTCCGACCTTGGAGAAATTTTCTATTTCAGGATAAATTTATAAATTTTAATTATACTGAATGTATTACATTATCACAACCATTTTGGCTGTGATAATGTAATAAATTGAGCATAATAATTCTGCATACTTTTAATCATCAAATATATGCAGTCATTAGTTCTATATGACTTAATGCATTTCAGGAAAAATAAATTATTACTCCGTCAAAGTATACTTTGCTAGAAAAGTATACTTTGCAATGTTGGTGAAATCAGCTACTGGTAGCAGGGTATTAACACGACGTATGTGCATTATGATGCATAATACTGTAACAAACGCAAGCGAACGGTCTTACGATTTGTTGTTGTGTCAGGATGGCTTATGGAGAGTTAATGGAAGATGTTTATTCAGGTATTCAGTTTATTTTCAATTTATAGTTACCTGGATATTTGTATCAGATCAATGTTAAATCCCAGATACGACATTGTGTTATCAGTCAGTACGTATTCGGCCAATACAAAGCTCGTTACCTGATATATACACGTATAATGGTTCTGGTATATGGTGGACATTTCAAAGCCCTCTGTGATAATGTTGTATTACCATAATGGAGCACATCAAGTTGGTCTACGGCATCAACTAGTTGTGGTTCGGGTAGCAACCCAGAATACACACCCACCTGCGATAAGCTTGTACAGCTCAGGCTCAGCCGATCATTCTGCTTGATTTCAA
Source organism: Conchocele bisecta (assembly GCA_029237695.1). Classification (NCBI taxonomy): domain Eukaryota; kingdom Metazoa; phylum Mollusca; class Bivalvia; order Lucinida; family Thyasiridae; genus Conchocele; species Conchocele bisecta. The sequence continues at coordinate 97,272,859 of CM055271.1, read as the reverse complement.
GAGCAATATTCAAATATTTTGAAATAAATAAATATATAATATTATTGGCCAGATTAGCGCAGACGGAAGTGTATACTATGTAGGTTTGGCCTTTTATTTTATTATCATAGTTTTAGTGCTACCAGTTAGACATCTGTACCTGACAATATGTATAGGTTATTTGATGTAATAGTTAGTTATACATGTAGTTCAAATATTGAATTTTTAATAACTTAGCATATTAAAACTTCTATATGTGAACTATACCTAACGTATTGGTTGCCCCGCCTCATCGCGGGCATGCGTCTATTAAAATGGAGCGCTGCCCATAAACATGTTTTCAAATTGCGAGACTAAATGTGTATTACGTGATTAGCAGTTTGACACTGAATCGGTCGTACACTTGGTGCACGTCATAGGAAATTGCAACAAGGCGGAGCCTGTTGTTCTAAATATAACGTTTGAGTTATTGCACCATTTAATCATTAGTTTAATAGACATTAGCGAAAACGTCGCAATATGCGAGTACTTGAGACGAAATGCTCTACATTCATTGGTCGAGAAACTCGGGCAACCAATAAGTAATAGTTATTGTGTATCAAACAATGACAGCACAGCATTTCGTCCCAAGTAATCACATACGGCGACGCTTTCGGCAATATATATTAAATGTTGCAGTACTTGCAAAGTTATATTTGGAAAGACGTAATTGTATGTGACGCGAAATATGTCACCGCGTGTACATGATCGATTGGTTAGAAAACTGGCAATCAGTTAATAGTATCGGGATTTGAAAGCGTGTACTGGCGGTGATCCGTTCAAACGTAACATGAGCACGCGATGGCGTGTGGCAAACAATAAGTTATTTATAGTTAACATACTGAATTGTTAATAAACTAATTTCTAGCTTTCCAGCTCTCACTACGAAATTAATTTATTAACAATTCAAGAGATGAACTATAACTGTTACATATGCACTAATTCCGCAGCGTGCGATATTGCGCGACTTTAGGAGCAATATCGTTGCGCGGTGTAACGATTGGCACGTATCCACATACAAAGCAATTAGTAATAGTTATAGTTCACATATTTAATTTTTAATATATTAGTTTATTCAAAATTCAATATGTGAACAATAGCTAACTTATTGTTTGCCCCGCCCCATCGCGGGAACCTGTCAATTAGAATGGAGCGATGCCCATAAACGTGTTTTCAACAGCGATACTATTACATGATTGGCGGTGTGACACTGAATCGATCGTACACATGGTGCGCGTCACAGGAAATTACGTCAACAAGACGGGGCCTGTGGTTCTGTATATACTGCTGAATTCTTGCAACATTTAATGATTAATTTAATAAATAAAGCGTCGCAATATACGATTATTTGAGACGAAATGCTCTACTTTCATTGGTCGAGAAACTAGGACAAACAATACATATTTTTGGAGAAATTCAAAATGGCCGCCACATATCAATACAATCTAGGAAATATCATTTGTTATGTTAACAATTTCATCAAATTGTCAGTCATATGCTAGAGGTTAATATATTGTGTCCTGTTCAGGTCTACATGTAATATAATCTAAATATGTCCGCTAAAATTCATTCAATATGGCCTCCATATATAAAAACAATATGCATAGAAACTGAGCTAGTGGCACTGACTGTGCATACACTTTAATATTATAGTATGATCTGTTCTGCCAAGGTTGTAGAAAATACAGTGTCACTAGTTGTATATATTAAATATGATTAGACAATGCAATCCTCCAAGATAGCCGCCATATACCCACAATATCAAGTAACACTGATCTACTATAAATGTACACGTAGTTACATAATGTAGCATTAAATATGAACATATGTCCATTAGTATTGTATGATTATTGGATCTGGTATCAAGTGTAGTGTGTAAGGTCACTATGTGTGATATTAGATTCAGGCATTTTTGACATTCAAGATGGCTGCCAAGTATAATATTTTTCAACTAAAAAGCAATTGAAATCTAAGTTTAATGTAACAGAATACATATTCTGTGATCGATGATGTTGATAATGTGACACTATGGCAAATATGAGCAAATGAAAAGAGGTGAAATAGTTTAACGCCCCAACAACAGCTAAGGTCATATAGAGATGGGACATTCATTTCATGTTTCGTCGAAACGACAAGTGAGATGAGAGTACCCGTATCTCGGGAGGGGATACAGCACACTACCTCCAGCATTGATTAAATGAGTGGTGTTACTTCAGTTCAACAGCCAAGTTATATACTGACAGAATGTACCATACAGTAAGCATTCAAAAGGCAGCAACATACTTTCAGCATTGACATACAGTGTCCCTAGTTTGTGCCAGGCACTCTTACCATGCCATATCATTTGGCCCTAGCTGCGATCCCAACTGTTAAGAAATGACTCATTAATGGCTAATTATTCGCTACAATACGAATACTCTCCCATCATCCCTAATCCAGTATTAAATGTCAATGTTCTAATACATTTACTTGACTAACAGGCCGAACAGTTTAAGAGTCGAGTAGTATTTGATATGATGTCAACTATAGTTTGCATGATTTCATGAATATATTAGATGTTAATATCATATTTATGACTTCTACAACATTGGTACATATGGCACCGTCAATGAATTTGCTACACAGTTGTTATAATGAAGATGTCTCACTATAGTTGTAATTAGACAATCAATGGAGGAGCTTTTCAAGACTGTGAAATTGCCAAGTATGTTCGAAATTATCTATCTCATTTTGTTTAGTAAGTTCATTGAAACAGCTTCCAAATACCTGTCAGGAACATAATTAAATGCACGGCAGACATGAAAGTGAACATATGGCCCGCATATTTCTTGAAAAAATACCTGTCAAACACGATCTGCATATTTGATTGCTTCAGGTTACAGTGAAACCTCTTTAAACCGGACACGTTTGGAGGTCCCCAGGGTGTTCGGCATAGAGAGGTTTCACTGTAAATTAAACATTCGATCGCTATGAGCCATAGGTGTGTGCTATGCGATCAAGAACAGAAATTATCACCTAAAATAAATGGCTAAGAATCTCATCAAAAATAAGATCACAGATGTTTTATTGGTGTCCGGTTTAGAGAGGTTCAACTGTACATAGAAATGAGCGAAATCTTAGTATTTAGTATTGAACATTTTCAGTGGATCATTTGATCACCCATACAACTGCACCATCATCAAGGTAAATCACATATATACTGCTTTTGGCTTCAGAATTGGCGATGTCAAGTATTAGACGTCGATAGAAATACACCTTCTCGTCAACCATATCAACAGTGCATAAGAGAAATCATCCGCATCAGGTCCACATGAGTAAAACTACAAGCCCTGTCATTTACATCTCCATGAGGGCTTGTCGTATGGATTCTCATCATCTGGGGATTGAACATATCTACCCAAATATGCTGCTTTCGACCGTTAAGATGTGCACATACTTTATATTCGTTGCGTTATAGTCTGCAATACCAACACAGACAAAGAAGATCAAAGAAAGCATATGATAAATGAATACTAGTACACGTTGTTGGAACAGCTGAAATAACTCTTCAAGCATGCAATGCTAGTATTCCGAAATGATCTGCTATGGCAGTATTCTGCGAAACAATGTCACAGACAACAAAATGTACATTAATTTTCATGTCCCTCAGTCTTAATTAAAACTCTCCATGGAGTCTATTTCCATGTACATTTGCAGGTGTATTAAAACTAGTCCACAATTAGTGGAACGCTGATATTTGTTTTACATTCCTCTAGCTACAACAGTGAATATGCACTTCTCAGATGTTTGTGATATAATATATGTCAATATAATCGTATATGTGTGATGGCAGAGAAATGTGTCATTCAGTTACATGTATCTATGATTGGCATATGAGAGGCGATTTACAACACGTGATAGCATTTGGAATATAGTCGTACTCGATGTGCTGTTTCTTTCCTAAGTATAACTCATTAATACACATGGGTGTGGATGGATATCTGGAATATCAAATACGCTGGAACATGTTCAAAGATACACACATTGTTCTTCCTATATGTGCAAAAATACCTTTATTTTGGGCATAAAAAAAAAATTATGATGCGCATAACACAACTTTTTATATATTGTGTGTAGCGGCCATTTTGGCATTTTACAATGATATGCCGCTCTATAATATAGAACATTTGTGTAACAGCTGCAACTTTTAAAATATATGCAAATGTATGTCCGTTTATGCCCAATAATTCAAGTTATATATTTTTTTCTCAAATTTGTATACATGACGGCCATATTGGATATTGAAAATATGCACATATATTGTCCTTATATATCGTTGAAAATACCATACTATATCAATTTATATAACACATATTTACAGTATATGTGCAGGGCTCCAGGTAAGGCATTAGTAATTGAGTATTTTCACTCCATCATATCTGAAGCAATTGGGTATTTCAATATTTTGATTGCGTAAAATAAAATCACACTACTGTTTACACATCAACAGACAGCAATTCTTGAATAGTCTGCTTCGAAATGAAAACATGTCATGGCATTTCATTAGAATTGTCTCCTTGGAGACAATTCTAATGAAATACCAAGATGTGTTTTCATGGAAAATAAGAAAAATATGCTATATTTGTGGTCTGTTTATTGTTTTCTGTAGCATGATAAACGTACCACAAATTTGTTATTGCTTTTTGTTACTCGCTACTTCCGATTTTAATTGGGTTTTTGACAATTTTAATTGGGAATTTACGCAAATACGCAGCTTATCTGGAGCTCTGTACATGTATGTGTACTATTTTATGCTTCCGCAATATTATTAAAATATGGCGGCCATCTTTGATTTCTCAAATTTCTCAAGGGTGATAACTTCACATCACACAGGGTTTTATTAAGACTGGCATAACAAACAATAAACAGTAAAGAAATAAACTTTAACAGATAATTTTGTGTTATACCACAATTCCTCCTGACTGTAAATTAAGTAGTCAAATTAGTGATGATTAGAGGGAACTATTTTACGAGGTGAAACGTAATTCCAGCACTGACCAATATGAACGCACGAGGGCGTAATATGAAAACAATTTTGACGGCTTGCGTCCATTGTGTTTCAATGGGAAACGAAAGTACGTATATAATAATATAGGCGAAGAGTAGTAGGTTTGAGATCGGAAAAAAATAATCCAAAGATGCTTGATTGACTCGACAGCTACAACAACAGGTAACTTGCGTTATGGCGAAAGAAACCGAAATTGAGAATTTGTTTGTCCATAAACGTATAAAATATGTATGATCGTCAGCGTATCATTCGGGATCGTACTTCACCATATGACTTTTCGTTCAGGCCTAATACGAATAAGAATCTGGGAATACAAATGTTCGTAAGTGCAAATCAAGGATCGTCTGTAAATTTCAATTGATGGATATACATTTATTGAGCATGTGATTGTTCACAAGAAAACTTTGTTAATGTGAATTGTACTGACTATGATAATTTTTCGCTTACGAACATTTTAGTCGTACGAAGTTTAGTGAAACGGCCCCAGGGTTTCAGATCACGCGGTTTCTGAACGGCGTGACATCACGTTATCGGTGTCTACAGTAGGTTTCCATTACTATTTTTCTAACGAAGTGAAGAATAATTTTTATCAGATATAGCTCGGGAAATGCGGAACGGGTTGCCCTGCATTGTAGTTTTCTTTAGTCTCATAATTATGTCGTTTTGATGAGAATCAATTACGGTACCGTCAATGTAAATAAAACAGAGCATGTGATTGCAAGAAACAACGGTAGTCGATTATTCGTGAATGCTATAAATATAGAGCACCCACACAACTCATAAGTCATCGTCTTTTGGTGCATCAAAATCATCAAAATCCGTCCTTTTTGTTCGGAAAATTTTAAAGAAAATCTACAGACTTCACAAATTACATCACCTCGGAGAGACATTTTCCAACGTGATGTAATGTGTGACGTCGGAATCTGTGTAATCTCTGAAATCCCAATATCAGAACGGAATATTTACAGGAAAAAAACATATATTGGCACCTGAAATTAGAATAACCTGATCTGGTGCCAGGTTCTCACCACACAACAGTCAGTTAGCCCTGCTACCCAAAAGTGATAGTATTATTATTTTTATTTTTTTTATTTTTTTTTTTGTTGTTGTTGTTGTTGTGGGTTTTTTGCTTATATTTAAGGGTGGGAATTGGCTCGAAGACCTTCCATACCCGGACATATAAGTCCAAAAAGGCTGAATTTTGAAGTGATATATGTTGGTGCAAGGCGGACAGATGTGTATAATTGTGTGCCGAAATGGGGCACTGCTTATGGCCAATACGGTCCTGTAATTCCGCGCAGTGTCCCGGCGAACGGAAGGCGGGAAGAAGAGAGCGGGTAACTGGGTAGAACCTGGCACCGTTGATGCGAAGCAAAACGGGTCCCAGGTAGAACCAATCCACCACTGGCGGCACTCGACACACAAATTGCTGCCATATAGTCGGTAAAAACACGTGCTATTTTCGTCAGAGTTGCCACATCCAGACAACTCCAAGGCAGGCCGGGGCCAGAAGAAAACAAGGGCAGGCAGAAAATGCAGCTGAGCTTAAGATAACTTGCTGTTTTGGTCAGACCTGTAATATATAGCTTACTTTCATAAGACAGTGTGCTAACTGAGTTGCCTGGACATCCTGGCATAACATGGCAGGAACATGAACACCTCGGCTCCCCGTGGTGTCCACGTACCCCCATGTGTTAACACGTCGCCTGTCCCACTGGTGCGAACTGGACGCAGCACGACTACACATCAGATACTAATACTATTAATAATACGTAGATGGTATATATATCTCACCTATGCGCATATTCAATCCAGAACCCAGTATTGGCCGCGGGATACAATCAGATCAGTCAAACCGTCCGGCTTATCCGCTATATCGGCAGCCAAGCAGAACCACACGGGTGTCACCACAAACCAGTCCGAGTCCCAGAAGGACTACACGCATGGGTTGTGTTCTATAAGTGGCAGTCAGATGCACCAAGTAGTCAACTGGCCTACATGTACCGTGAGTCAGGTAGATCCACAAGGTGCCACAATCAACTACCCAGCACGCGGAGATAGAACAATAAGAACAAAACATGCCCTAGCAACTAGTCTAAATTAGCTAAATTCCAGCCGAAAAATCGCCCACCACAAGCCCACCACAAGCCCACCCAAGCCCCGACATACCTTTTCGCAAATCCAGAAGTAACAATCAGTCAATAAGTATAAACACAATGAAAATTTCAGTTAATTTCCAACAGTTACAATGGCAGCCGCCGGTAACCTTGAGATAATTGCCGGCCGGTAAAAACACACGACCTGCTCAGTCCAAGGTCGCCATTCAAGTGAGTGAGACAGTATTAGTACTAATATTATTGCTTTTATACATGTATTGGGTATAACCGGATTCAACTGTCGCGTCAACAATGTACACGAGGGTCAAACCAGGCATGTCGGGATTCCGTTAAGGATTAAACCCATCGTTAAATATACCATTTTCATCTTCCCAATCAACCGCACATTGATGTAATGAAATGAAAGCATAGAGTTTAGAAAATATAAAATGTATCCCTCTCGAGTGACGTGTTATAGCAATATCTTGTCTATCGCACTGCATTGTCCCGGGGCCCAGTAAATTAAAATCATTTTGACCGCTAGCTCCATTTATTTTATAACACAGTAAACGACTAACTAGACAATCATGTGATTGTCCCAGAGGCAGAAGCATAACTGAATCTCTCTCTCTCTCTCTCTCTCTCTCTCTCTCTCTCTCTCTTTCCCTCTCTCTCTCTCTCTAATGTTCACACAACTATGGCTCGGAATAATCAAATTCCTGTTTACAGTAAAACCTCGCTAAACCGGACACCCTTGTGACCTACAAGTGTGTCGGATTTTGCGAGGTTTAACTGTACAGTTTACATTATACAGACAGTGAATACACCACGTTGTGAACTCGGCAAGCAGCGTTTGTTAACGTTACAAATATACACACTCTGAAGACTACACAACCAGCCTGCGATAATCTTGCCAATATTTGTCAATTTCATCATTTCAAAATACTTGAATATTGTGATTGAAAACAGGCAGCTAGATTGTGAATTGGCCGTGTGAATATATGTTCATAATCGTTGATAAGCATGGCAAGATTAACACAGGCGGTGGTGTGTGTACTCGGCAAGCTGAAGAGGAACCGTTCCATTGTTATATGTCATGTATACTTTATCTCCGCAGTATGTACTACTAGCCTCATACTGTAAATAAAAAAACGCTGTTCAAAAGGCATTTTCACAGATATGCCATAATGTACAGTCGCACCTGTGATAAAGTCCACCTCCGAATAACAATTACCTGTCTATATCAGCCCCGCTTATGTTTTTACAATTATTAAATTTCTACATAAATTAACCTGTGAACAGATACCGCCTGTGAACAAAGGCCATACGTTTCTCTTCCAATGGCTGGCCTTTATTCACATGTTTGACGGTAGAATCTGGACATGCTACGCAATGTGTGACTCACTTACTGTACACCGTCATCGCCCGCACCAATCTTGTCAATATTTGCCAATTTCTTTATTTCAAAGTACATGAATATTGTACTTGAAATCAAGCAACTTGATCGACTGAGCGTGAGCATTGCTACAGCTTGATTGCAAATTCGCAATGCGATTAAGTATTCATAAGCTTTGAATATCTTCACGAGATTAACGCAGGCTGTTTCTTACTACGAAGCTTGGTAGAGTGGAACCTCTAAAGCTGACTACAAGAAATGTATGTGATCGTAATTTTGATGGGTTTCTGGGTCATCTATTTCTGCTGAACACAGGCATTCGGCGTGTTTCGGCTTTCGTCGGTACTGCTATAAGTGATCGGCGCTGGTACTACTGATTATATCAAAACTATTACTTCCCTTAAGATTATATAACGCCATTTGCTTTGGTATTTATTATAAGGTAATGCAACTTCTGGACAAACACAAGCTCGTATTGTAACACAATAACATAATACAATTTTAATTTTCTATGTATTATATAGAGTATATTGAATACATTTTGAATAGCGGGAAATAATACACGAGTGTGCATCGGCTTCCGCGTAAGCAACGTGTGAGCGTAGCGAACGAGTTGCTTGCACGGACGCCGACGGACACGAGTGTATTATTTCCGCTATTCAAACATGTACGATGGAATATCCTATTTATTAAACTTTCACGGCGGATACATATGCACATTTAGTCTATTTTTTGAGATTATAATCAATGAATTGTCATGTGCGCATGCATAGTTATACAATGACGTGTTTTCCGGCGTTTTGACGTTACGTTGTGTGACGTCAAATGTGACGTCATGTAAACATTTTGAAATCCAAATTACGCAGCTGTTTCTAATGAATCAGATATGTTTGATTGCATGCTTGGAATGTGTTCAATCACATTAACATTCTAGATTAGTCGAGACCCTTTCCACATTTTCAAATAACTTTATATGACTGTAATAAAATTAAACATGGTAGCTGGTGGTTTCCAAGAAAACTGGCGCGCAAATACGGGTGTTCTCTTCACGATGTATTATGTGTAACGAGTTGATTATGGGTTTTCTCACAGCGAAACCCGTGCAAATAATTTGCAAGAATGTAATAAATGTATTTCTGCAGGATAATTCGCAAATGAACTTTAAATAATTGTCATTTCCATAAACAGCCGGGACCACCGCGTACCGCCCGGAAAAACCCGCGGCCTTTTCATCTGGCCCACTGGGACAAAGCTTTCATGTCCCGAACTGGCTCCGTATACTTGTTTAATGTCAAATTGCGTACATTACCCTTTGTTGAATAGGAACTTGCACCATTTGTATATTTCTCACGTTTATTCATGCGCTCTGTTTTATTTTAAATTGCGTTTTTCTATTATTATTTTTTCTACTTACTCCTTATCTGGAGAACTGGATACCATATGTACATGTGCATTGTGGAACATAATACTGTGTATGTACTTCATCACAAATACAGGTACTGATAGTTTATAATGCAATTTTATGAACTATTAAATCAAGTGATTCCTCATAGACAGTGTATTGAAATTTGAACCGTTATTTTCTCTGGAATTTATGATGACGTTGACGACGTTGCTTTGCGTACGCCAACACGCTTGTTGTTTGTGACGTCATAGCAACTTAACTAGATGGAATATTTACAAAATTCAATGTTTTTTTGAAAGTTTATTTTCTGTGCTACAAAAAAACTGTCAAAAAGTAAAAATGTGAAATGTCGACCCTATGGTTGGAAATTGCACAGCAGAGCTCATTTGAACTTGCCACTACAATATTGACGTTAGAACCGTAAACACATTATTTCATTATGATGCGAGGTCGATATTCTTGGCACAATTATGTTCTAATTGTGATATTTCAGCAAGATAACAATAATTATCAAATGAACATGTGCACATTTCGCCAAAATATTTACATTAGCGTTAATAAAATCGCTGAATTTGTTGTGATACGAGGTCGTGTCCGACCAAAGCTATAAGCCTTGTTCATGTATATAGTTATACCGATGAAAGCCGAAACACGCCGAATGCCTATGTTGCTGAAGTATGAAGTGTAGTGTACGGGATTTTATCAGAGTTACTGCCCGCCACTAGGGGGCCGGATGCAGAATACAATGATACGGATTTGTTCCTGGTCCACAAACAAACGATTGCCTATCGTTTTGCATGTACATCGTTTTGACACCGTTGTTGTTTTTGTAAATTGCATGGCATGTCATCAGTAGCCGATTTCATCAAAATTGCAGTAAGTATACTTATCTAGTGTAGTTTCAGAGAGTAATCATTTATTTTTCCCGAAATGCATTATTTCATATAGAACTACCGACTTCATATATTTGATGATTAAAAGTCTGCAGACTTATTATACTGAATGTATTACATTATCACAGCCAAAATGGCTGTGATAATGTAATAAATTCAGTATAAAAAAAAAATTATCCTAAAATTGAAGATTTCTCCCTCAAAGTATACTTTGCTAGAAAAGAATACTTTGCAATATGAACTCACGATACATCAATATGGCCAAATATCGACGGGTTGCGTTCCATATATACATGTAGGTTCCATGTATTGTATTCAATGGGAAACGAAAGTACGTATATAATAAGAATAATGAGACACCGCGCTTATGGCAAGAAACTCATGTCCAACATGTTTACAACTTCTGAATCAAGGCACCGCTGAAACTATTATGGAGGTTAGTGTCCTGGTGCATCTTGCCGGAGTTGCCTGTGCTGCTACATTTGACGGAAATAACGTCACCCTTGACCAGGGAGACAACAACTGTCTCTGCCATGCACGCTGCTCCATACGAATCTGGTCCCGTTGTTATCGTAGTAGTGCGCAACGTCGCCCCATCGTCCGTCACAAGCCCAAACGTCTTATAATAGTTGGACAGCAGACACAGTTGTATGCCGAACAAGTAGACGCCGGACACTGGGACGGTGAAGCGGCCCGTGCCGACGTCGTACCCGTCGCCGAGGTTCAGGTCGGACTTTGTAAACACGAGTATGTCGCCCAACCCTGGTGCCAAGTCCGACAGCGTCCTGGCGCTGAACGCCACGGCCGGAGACGTCAGAGACGTCGCCTCATCTACACGGACAGAAAGGGCAAATGAACATGACACGTGAAATAAATTGTGTTTTGTGGAGACACATACACTGTAGCCGATTTCACCAAAATCTCTAACACATTTATCTCTGTAAGTGTACTTTGAGGGAGAAATGTAAAATGTATGCATAAATATTTTTTTATTTAATGAAATAAACTATGTTCTTACCAAAATAATGGCTGTAATAAATTCATTATATTAATTGTTAATAGTCGTCAGGTCAGTTCTATGTGAAATAAAAATAAATTATGATAGATTGACCGAAGATACACACATCCGGGTTACAACTAAAACTGCTGACGTTCCATTAGTCGAACGTCGACACTATGACGTCAGTGTCATGACGTAAAGCAGACACGTCAGCGCTTGTTCGTGTGCAGTAAAGACATGTATTGGTCCATTACGCCAAAGCTGGCCCATAGCACCGGTATACGACCAATTTTGGGGCTGTGACAGGAGAAATAGGGCTTATAGGTTTTGCGACCAATGTATATCCAGTGTATATCCAGATCAGCCTGTGCATCCTCACAGTCTGATCAGGATCTGCACTTTTCGCCTTTCGACAAATGCAACCCCCGTCATGCTTCCAACAAGCAATGTAGACTGCTACCATGCATCAGGTCTGGGCTATATGACCAGGAGCTACACTGGTCATAAATCACATAAGCCCCATTTCTACAGTCACAGCCATAACTCGGTGTATACCAGGATTGGCGATAATCATGTCATCGACATTCATCCGGACTCTGCCGATGATGTCGCGGTATTTGGTACAATGGTAACCTGTCTCTATATAACCTTAGCTGTTGGTGGGACGTTGCACGTTGGTGGGACGTTAAACACATTCACGTACACTTTTCCAAAGCGTAAATGTTGAATTGTTCGAACAGTCGACGTGGTGTGTAAAACAGTCAGTAATTCAAAGTTGCATGGCCTCAGCTTTGCATATTCAGTCAGTGAAACGCAATGTTTTAACTAAACATATGAGACACGCCATTTGATTTTACAAACTTTACAATATTTTCCGTAAATGGCGTCAAAAGTTGACAACATTTTCAGAGAACTTTCGACTTTATTTATGAAAAATATTGTATATTTTGTAAACTTATTTCATAAAATTACTCAGATGTCCGAATGTACAAACTCACATGGCGTGTCTCATATGGGCGCGCTCCAGGAAAACCAGACATAATGACACAATTTTCGATTTTCACAATTTATATTATCGAAAAAAATATTCTGAAAAGAAAATTCAAATACCTTTCTTAGTTTTTGTTTATCTCACTTTTTGTAATACCATGTTAACGCTGCACGGTATAAAACGTCATCAAGAACACGACGTTATTCAAACAATGATGGCGGTGGAATTTTACACAGCACGCTTCGGTATTTATTTATTTTTTTGGGGAGGGAGGGTGACTTTTTTGTTATTGATGAAAAAGTAATTGTATTTAAATATTTTTTAGATGTAATATGTTTAATAGCCAAACGTATGTTGGCAGCAAAACGTGGGACAGTAGAGAGGTACATAATATGGAGTGTAAATCATCAAAACAAGTACCATACTTATTGATCAAGGATACTGTTATCATATACGGATGCAATTCGCCTCAATCAATATGACGTTTCTGCCAGTGAATATCAGATCATATTCTATGGCTCACTCGTCAATCATTGTATAATGTAGCGAACAAACCAAGCGAACAACTATATGGTGCACGAACGGGGTCAAAACTAAATGTACAGGTGCAGCTATAAAAAATACTGCTGCAACTGTAAAACTACAGTTTAGTTTTGACCCGTTCGTACCATATGGTCAACACTGAACTTTCAGGTGCAGCTATAAAATATACAGGTGCACCAGCATTTTTTGAAGCTGTATCTGTAAATGTATAGCTGCACCTGTAAAATACGTTTATAGCTGCAGCTATAAAAATACAGCTGCAGCTATACATTTACAGCTGCAGCTGTAACTTTTACAGGTGCAGCTATACTTTACCGGTGCACCTGTATATTTTTATAGCTGCACCTGTAAGTTTAGTTTTTACCCCGTTCGTACAAATGGTGTACGAACGGGGTCAAAACTAAATTGCATTTTTACAGGTGCATGTATTTTTACAGGTGCACCTGTATATTTTTTATAGCTGCACCAGTAAGTTTAGTTTTGACCCCGTTCGTACACCATACAACTATCCGTTTTAAATGTGCCGACAAACCTCGTCGTGTCTTCATCGACGATATCTAGATACACGTAAGTTGCTACATGTACCATGAGACTGCACGCGTGTGGCACAGTTCAACATGACCTAGACAGGCTACATATTGTCCACAACATGTAGTGCAATCAGACGCCGTTGCCGTGAAATCATACATACACATGTATGTACATGTACATACCTCGTATCTGTGTTATCGTCGTATTGACCAAGGAGTGCACGTCACCAGACATCCTCGTCACCTGGGCCTCAGTCTTCGTTATGAGTTCATTAATCCGCGAGTCGGCCGCCGACTGTTGTCCCTCCAGGCTGCCGCGCATTTCCTGAAAGTCTCCGATAATTTCATTCTTCAGAGTACGCACCTCCTCCAGTATGATATCTTTGTTGCGACTGAGATCGGCTTGCTCCTGCTGAAGTTTCGATTCCATATTCTCAAACTGTCCCTTTATTGTTTCAATTGTCACTTCAAATCTAATGACTTTTTCCAGGATTTTCTCCTCGAAACTAAATTTCGAGCACTGTGGTTCTTGGAAAAATGCATTCCCGCCCGGCGCGGCCAGCACGTGACTCGCGACACACGCCAGTATTCCGAGAAGTACGAAATACATGATTGACAACTCGTAAATGTAGCGACGATTATACTGAGGAGAACTATCTAATTTCACAGGTTGAATGTTGACTATGATAAGTGTAGCCGAATTGTGCGCGCAGCTCCAACTCGTTCAGATAATTATAGGTGGTCTGTACGCGAGGAAACGTGCACATGATACCACATATGTGACTGTGACTGCAGACATGGGGCCCATATGATTTTTGACCAGTGTAGCTGATCTGGAGCGGCGCTGATCGCAAATATCATAAGCACCACATCTCCAGTCACAATCACATATCTAGTGCAGACACAATCAGTGGACACGCATCGTGCTAATTTTACATGCAAACTGAGGACTGATGTACTCTTTAAACATGTATTAATATTTACAAGCAGAAATGATACGTTTGTCGAATAGTATCATGATGTCACGTACTAGTCAGATAGCCAGACACATATACCCTGCATCGACTTATAAAAAAATTTTCTTGCTGGATTATACGTGAATGTAACCTCTATGACAAATATCAGACAGATAATAAGAGGATATCCTTGAGCAATCTGAAATATCAAAGATACCACTGGCGGCCATTTTGAAAAATAGAAATTACCTATTTAACCCAAGGGGCTAAACACCTAAATAATTGCTCGTGTTTGACTAATTTGAGAACGAGGAATCCGTTTCCGAAGTTATTTCTGTGATCAGCCACCTCCTTGACAATGAAATTCAAGAAATTGGCGGCATCTTTCCAATCAAATTGCTGGTAAATAAAGTAAAACAAAAACAAACAAAAACAATGTATGTGCAATAAGAAGGTTCACTTGAACAATACAAATGTAGCTGAGGCTTCTAAGTATAATGTATTGACTAGCTAATATGCACAAGATATCCTTGAGCAATCTGAGAAATCCAAGATGGCCACCATGATGGCCGCCGGTACTCACTAAGATATACTATTCAACCAGTGGACATTGTCTCAAGTGATACCACATTTTGAGCTAATGTCAGCATGATCAATCCACTTTTGATGTTGAATTTTACGTCACAAACAATGCCACAAATAACTTTCAAGGTCATTTAACACATGTCAGACCAGATCCCAAGGTCATACCCCTGCCCCCAAAACTCACATCATCTACCACCCGCTTATTATGGCAAAGACAACTGTATACACGTCCATGATCAAAGCAAGAGCAATCACGTCTGCAGCTGGTCAGGACTACACACTGTATATGACAGACCAGCATCTCTTCAAGTTCGCTAGCCACATCATATGGGATAATCCTGAGTATTTCGGCGACTACATTCCAAGACTGGGCGGTATGCATTTCCTTAGAAACGTCATAAGTTGCATCGGTGGCCTGGCTTCGGACAGTGGTTGATGCCACATTTGATGGTGTGGCTAAAATGCTTTCTGGGGAAAAAAGTATCCCCATAATTTCCGTACCCTTGTGATGCTCACTGAAGAGCTGTTACGCCCACACCTTACCTGACATGGATATTGAGACAACATGGAAGAAAAAGGGACATGGCCCAGGTACATTTATACTGATTTGCAATGACAATGATTGCAATAACTATTATGATTATTGACCCGCTCAACACAGTTGAGCATCACATGGATTGAGCATCCATGATTAATCCCTGAAGTCATGACGAATGTGACTATCAACATTAATGAAGCAATGGAACTGGGAAAAAACAGCAGGATGAGTTTGAGGCGGGATGGCCAGAGGCATTTCATGTACCAGTCAAGGCTATGGTTATAAACTGGATTGTCAATAAAAAAGCTATCAACATAAACGAACAAAAAATTGTGGATATTGTCATATTTTATGCCCGTGACATGGCTCTCAAAGCCAGTCTGCGAGAAAGAGTACCAACATGCTGTGACATGTTGACCATGGAGCTGGCAACGGTTGCCACTTCAATGTTCGACGACGAAGGGCAGATGCGCACTACAGCCAAGAGTGTCCTAAAATGAACTGGCAGTGGAAAGGTCCAGCAGTGGTGTAGAAAAGACTGCACAGTCACTTCTCTTCTCCGTAACATCCAACAAAGTGCAGATCATCAATATGATCATTCGCGATCGTGAGGATCACAAGGATGACCGTATTTTCTCACACGCTTGTCATCACGGGCCCTGAACCTGTCCATTTGAGTTGCCTGGTCCAGCTGATGAAACTGACACTGGCGTGCGGTTTCTGTTGTCATGATCTGCTGACTACACAAGACACGGGCTGTATTGGAAACGGTATCGTGCTGAAGGTTCTGCGAGCAGGTAATTTACATGTCCAATGTACCAACCAATGATGTCTGCATATTTACAAATACTATTTAGCATTAACTTGAATGCACTGCTATAATCATCAAGCAATTAAACTGACAAACGATGAGATCCGGTATCCATACAGTTGAGTATAATCACACGTAACTTTATACAAAACATACATATATTAGTAAATTTGTATAGTGGGTATGTGTGCCAGGTATGGACAGTATGGTACCAACATGCATAACACTACATACACCTTGCTATACACCTACATATAATGCATGTTCTTCGTTGCAGGTGGTGTCAAGTTTGGCGACAGCTCTTTACCCATGGAACAATACCACATACTGTTGGCGGAGGCAAGAGCCTTCATCTTGACATGCTATAAAATGAGTGACTGCGATTTTCTCGATTCAGCGCGGGTCAAAATGTGGCGAAAAAAAAAAACAAACGCTCTTGAGCCACCAAAACTCTGCTCCCTTCCTCCAACTGAGACAGCAATCAGAGAGAACGCCCTACATGGCCATCTGGCAGTGGTCACCTGTCGGAATTGCCTCAAGACAGACTGTCCTTGCCCCAATGGAGCATGGGTGGTACCATCCTGAGGGCAGCACAACATTCTCCTTCCTACTATCGTACATCCAGGCACACATTTGATTCTCAGTGACCTACTGATGGTCATAAAATGTGGTTATAGTAGTGAAAAGTCATGTGCAACGAAGAAGTGTGGTTGCAAATCAATTCGATTAAGCTGTACTGCTTTCTGCCATTGCAGAGGCCAGGACGATTGCTGGAACAATTTTCATTGAGCACCAGCAGCCATCTTTGTGGACATCTCAGATTGTTCAAAGTTATCCTGTATATGTATTGAATGTTACTGTCAAGGAGACGGCTAATCACGAAATTAACTTCAGAAATGGATTCTTCGCCCTCAAATTAGTCAAAATCGATGTCTTCCTTAGGTTTCTAGCCCATTGGGTTAACAGTTATTTTTTTAAATAAAATTAAAATGGCCGCCGGTGGCAATCTTGGATTTCTCAGATATCCTCTTGTTAACCACCTGATATTTGTTATAGAGACCCTAAGCAAGTATAATAAAAAAAGAAACCAACTTTATCAGCCAATGCAGGGTTAAGCCAAAAAATCAGCTTTGGCTATCTGACTATACATGCCTAATGATTTTGTAGTATGAACAGATTTACAGCGTGGTTCAAAATATATGTTCCCAATTCAGAACGGCGTAACGTCATGTTTTTAGATGTATTTTCTTACAATAGATTGCCTTTAATATCTTTCTCATACGATGATGAATATTTCTAATGAACATAGCGTAGCAAACGCAGAGCAGGTTGCCTTGTGTACGTTGTTGTTTTATTTAATCTCATAATTGTGTTGTTTTGACGAGGAATCGGTTACCATACATGTAAATACAAAGTCTAGAGCTCGTGAATGTTACTATGTTAGTTGTGGCGTGTGACGTTGGCATTACTAGACTAGATGTGGCGTGTGACTATGGTATTACTAGGTTAGCTGTGGCGTGTGACGTTGGCAGTACTGGATTAATAGTGGCGTGTGATTTTGGCAGTACTAGGTTAGTTGTGGCGTGTGACGTTTGCAGTACTATGTTAGTTGTGGCGTGTGACGTTGCCAGTACTAGGTTAGTTGTGGCGTGTGACTTTGAAAGTATTAGGTTAGTTGTGGCGCGTGACTTTGGAAGTACTAGATTAGTTGTGGCGTGTGACCTTGGCAGTACTCGGTTAGTTGTGGCGTGTGACTTTGGCAGTATTAGGTTAGTTGAGGCGTGTGCCTTTGACTGTACTAAGTTAGTTGTGGCGTGTGACTTTGGAAGTACTAGATTAGTTGTGGCGTGTGAACTTGTCAGTACTAGGTTAGTTGTGGCGTCTGACCTTGGCAGTATTAGGTTAGTTGTGACGTGTGACCTTGGCAGTACTCGGTTAGTTGCGGCGTGTGACTTTGGCAGTATTAGGTTAGTTGAGGCGTGTGCCTTTGACTGTACTAGGTTAGTTGTGGCGTGTGACTTTGGCAGTACTAGGTTACTTGTGGCGTGTGACTTTGACTGTACTCGGTTAGTTGTGGCGTATAACTTTGGCAGTAATAAGTTAGTTGTGGCATGTCACTTTGGCAGTACTAGGTTAGTTGTGGTGTGCGACATTGGCAGTACTAGGTTAGTTGTTGTGTGTGACTTTGGCAGTACTAGGTTAGTTGTGGCGTGTGACTTTGGCAGTACAAAGTTAGTTGTGGCGTGTCACTTTGGCAGTACTAGGTTGAGTACTAGGTGAGTTGTGGCGTGTGACATTGGCAGTACTATGTTAGTTGTGGTGTGTGATGTTGGCAGTACTAGGTTAGTTGTTGTATGTGACTTTGGCAGTACTAGGTTAGTTGTGGCGTGTGACTTTGGCAGTACTAAGTTAGTTGTGGCCTGTCACGTTGGCAGTACTATGTTACTTGTAGTGTGTGATGTTGGCTGAGTAGTGTGACGTGAGACTGAGTTGTGACGTGAGACTATAGTTGTTGTGTGTGACTTTGGCAGTACTAATTTAGTTGTGGTGTGTGACATTGGCACTACTAAGTTAGTTGTGTCGTGTTATTTTTGCAGAACTTGATTAGTTGTGGCGTGTGATCTTGTCAGTACTAGGCTAGTTGTGGCGTGTGACCTTGGCAGTATTACGTTAGTTGTGGCGTGTGACCTTGGCAGTACTAGGTTAGTTGTGGCGTGTGACTTTGGCTGTACTAGGTTAGTTGTGGCGTGTGAACTTGGCAGTACTCGGTTAGTTGTGGCGTGTGACTTTGGCAGTACTAGGTTAGTTGTGGCGTATGACATTGGCAGTCATAGGTTATTTGTGGCGTGTGACTTTGGCGGTACTAGGTTATTTGTGGCGTGTGATTTTGGCAGTACTTGGCTAGTTGTGGCGTGTGACTTTGGCAGTAATAGGTTAATTTCGGCGTGTAACCTTGGCATTACTAGGTTAGTTGTGGCGTGTGACTTTGGCAGTACACAGTTAGTTATGGCGTGTCACTTGGCAGTACTAAGTTAGTTTTGGTGTGCGACTTTGACAGTACTAGGTTAGTTGTTGTTTGTCACTTTTGCAGTACTAGGTTAGTTGTGGCGTGTGACTTTGGCAGTAATAAGTTAGTTGTGGTGTGCGACTTTGGCAGTACTAGGTTAGTTGTGACGTGTGACGTTGGCAGTACTAGGCTTGTTGCGGTGTGTGACTTTGGCAGTACTAGGTTAGTTGCGGTGTCTGACCTTGTTAGTACTAGGTGAGTTATGGCGTGTGACTTTGGCAGTACTAGGTTAGTTGTGGCGTGTGACTTTGGCCGTACCAGGTTAATTGTGACGTGTGACTTTCGCAGTACTAGGTTAGTTGTGGTGTGCGACTTTCGCAGTACCAGGTTAGTTGTGACGTGTGACGTTGGCAGTACTAGGTTAGTTGTGGTGTGTGACTTTGGCAGTACTATGTTAGTTGTGGTGTGTGATGTTGACAGTACTATGTTAGTTGTGGCGTGTCACTTTGGCAGTACTAGATTAGTTGTGGCGTGTCACTTTGGCAGTACTAATTTAGTTGTGGCGTGTGAATTTGGTAGTACTAAGTTAGTTGTGGCGTGTCACATTTGGCAATTCTAGGTCAGCTGTGGCGTGTGACTTTGGCAGAACTAGGTTAGTTGTGGCATGTGACTTTGTCAGTACTATGTTAGTTGTGGCGTGTGACTTTGGTCGTACTAGGTTAGTTGCGGCGTGTGACTTTGGCAGTATTAGGTTAGTTGAGGCGTGTGCCTTTGACTGTACTATGTTAGTTGTGAAGTGTGACTTTGGAAGTACTAGATTAGTTGTGGCGTGTGAACTTGGCAGTACTAGGTTACTTGTGGCGTCTGACCTTGGCAGTATTAGGTTAGTTGTGACGTGTGACCTTGGCAGTACTCGGTTAGTTGCGGCGTGTGACTTTGGCAGTATTAGGTTAGTTGAGGCGTGTGCCTTTGATTGTACTAGGTTAGCTGTGGCATGTGACTTTGGGAGTACTAGGTTACTTGTGGCGTGTGACCTTGACTGTACTAGGTTAGTTGTGGCGTATAACTTTGGCAGTAATAAGTTAGTTGTGGCGTGTCCCTTTGGCAGTACTAGGTTAGTTGTGGTGTGCGACATTGGCAGTACTAGGTTAGTTGTTGTGTGTCACTTTAGCAGTACTAGGTTAGTTGTGACGTGTGACTTTGGCAGTACAAAGTTAGTTGTGGCGTGTCACTTTGGCAGTACTAGGTTAGTTGTGGTATGCGACTTTGGCAGTACTAGCTTAGTTGTGGCCTGTGACGTTGGCAGTACTAGGTTAGTTGTGGTGTGTGACTTCGGCAGTACTAGGTTAGTTGTGGTGTCTGACGTTGTCAGTACTAGGTTAGTTGTGGCGTGTGACTTTGGCAGTACTAGGTGCGTTGTGGCGTGTGACATTGGCCGTACTATGTTAGTTGTGGCGTGTGACGTTGGCAGTACTATGTTAGATGTGGTGTGTGATGTTGGCAATACTATGTTAGTTGTGGCGTGTGACTTTGGCAGTACTAGATTAGTTGTGGCGTGTGACTTTGGCAGTACTCTAAGTTAGTTGTGGCGTGTCACTTTGACAGTACTAGGTTAGTTGTGGCGTGTGACCTTGGCAGTATTAGGTTAGTTGTGGCGTGTGACCTTGACAGTACTATGTTAGTTGCGGCGTGTAACTTTGGCAGTATTAGGTTAGTTGTGGCGTGTGACTTTGGCTTTTACTAGGTTAATTGTGGCGTGTGAACTTGGCAGTACTAGGTTAGTTGTGGCGTATGACTTTGGCAGTACTAGGTTAGTTGTGGCGTGTCACTTTGGCAGTACTAGGTTAGTTGTGGTGGGTGACTTTGGCAGTACTATGTTAGTTGTTGTGTGTGACTTTGGCTAGCTACTAAGTTAGTTGTGGCGTGTCACTTTGGCAGTACTAGGTTAGCTGTGGTGTGCGACTTCGGCCGTACCAGGTTAGTTGTTACGTGTGACGTTGGCAGTACTAGGTTAGTTGTGGTGTGTGACTTTGGCAGTACTTTGGCAGTACTAGATTAGTTGTGGCGTGTGACTTTGGCAGTACTAATTTAGTTGTGGCGTGTGAATTTGGCTGTACTAAGTTAGTTGAGGCATGTCACATTGGCAGTACTAATTTAATTGTGGCGTGTGACTTTGGCAGTACTAAGTTAGTTGTGGCGTGTCACTTTGGCAATACTAGGTCAGCTGTGGCATGTGACTTTGGCAGAACTAGGTTAGTTGTGGCATGTGACTTTGTCAGTACTATGTTAGTTGTGGCGTGTGAATTTGGTCGTACTAGGTTAGTTGCGGTGTGTGACTTTGGCAGTATTAGGTTAGTTGAGGCGTGTGCCTTTGACTGTACTATGTTAGTTGTGGCGTGTGACTTTGGAAGTACTAGATTAGTTGTGGCGTGTGAACTTGGCAGTACTAGGTTACTTGTGGCGTCTGACCTTGGCAGTATTATGTTAGTTGTGACGTGTGACCTTGGCAGTACTCGGTTAGTTGCGGCGTGTGACTTTGGCAGTATTAGGTTAGTTGAGGCGTGTGCCTTTGACTGTACTAGGTTAGTTGTGGCGTGTGACTTTGGCAGTACTAGGTTACTTGTGGCGTGTGACTTTGACTGTACTAGGTTAGTTGTGGGCGTATAACTTTGGCAGTAATATGTTAGTTGTGGCGTGTCACTTTGGCAGTACTAGGTTAGTTGTGGTGTGGGACTTTGGCAGTACTAGGTTAGTTGTTGTATGTCACTTTGGCAGTACTAGGTTTAGTTTGTGGCGTGTTGACTTTGGCAGTACAAAGTTAGTTGTTGCGTGTTACTTTGGCAGTACTAGGTTAGTTGTGGTGTGCGACTTTGGCAGTACTAGCTTAGTTGTGGCGTGTGACGTTGGCAGTACTAGGTTAGTTGTGGTGTGTGACTTCGGCAGTACTAGGTTAGTCGTGGTGTCTGACGTTGTCAGTACTAGGTTAGTTGTGGCGTGTGACTTTGGCTGTACTAGGTTAGTTGTGGCGTGTGAACTTGGCAGTACTCGGTTAGTTGTGGCGTGTGACTTTGGCAGTACTAGGTTAGTTGTGGCGTATGACATTGGCAGTCATAGGTTATTTGTGGCGTGTGACTTTGGCGGTACTAGGTTATTGTGGCGTGTGATTTTGGCAGTACTTGGGCTAGTTGTGGCGTGTGACTTTGGCAGTAATAGGTTAATTTCGGCGTGTAACCTTGGCATTACTAGGTTAGTTGTGGCGTGTGACTTTGGCAGTACACGTTAGTTATGGCGTGTCACTTGGCAGTACTAAGTTAGAGTTTGGTTGTGCGACTTTGACAGTATAGGTTAGTTGTTGTTTGTCACTTTTGCAGTACTAGGTTAGTTGTGGCGTGTGACTTTGGCAGTAATAAGTTAGTTGTGGTGTGCGACTTTGGCAGTACTAGGTTAGTTGTGACGTGTGACGTTGGCAGTACTAGGCTTGTTGCGGTGTGTGACTTTGGCAGTAATAGTAGGTTGTTGCGGTGTCTGACCCTTGTTAGTACTAGGTGAGTTATGGCGTGTGACTTTGGCAGTACTAGGTTAGTTGTGGCGTGTGACTTTGGCCGTACCAGGTTAATTGTGACGTGTGACTTTCGCAGTACTAGGTTAGTTGTGGTGTGCGACTTTCGCAGTACCAGGTTAGTTGTGACGTGTGACGTTGGCAGTACTAGGTTAGTTGTGGTGTGTGACTTTGGCAGTACTATGTTAGTTGTGGTGTGTGATGTTGACAGTACCATGTTAGTTGTGGCGTGTCACTTTGGCAGTACTAGATTAGTTGTGGCGTGTGACTTTGGCAGTACTAATTTAGTTGTGGCGTGTGAATTTGGCAGTACTAAGTTAGTTGTGGCGTGTCACTTTGGCAATTCTAGGTCAGCTGTGGCGTGTGACTTTGGCAGAACTAGGTTAGTTGTGGCATGTGACTTTGTCAGTACTATGTTAGTTGTGGCGTGTGACTTTGGTCGTACTAGGTTAGTTGCGGCGTGTGACTTTGGCAGTATTAGGTTAGTTGAGGCGTGTGCCTTTGACTGTACTATGTTAGTTGTGAAGTGTGACTTTGGAAGTACTAGATTAGTTGTGGCGTGTGAACTTGGCAGTACTAGGTTACTTGTGGCGTCTGACCTTGGCAGTATTAGGTTAGTTGTGACGTGTGACCTTGGCAGTACTCGGTTAGTTGCGGCGTGTGACTTTGGCAGTATTAGGTTAGTTGAGGCGTGTGCCTTTGATTGTACTAGGTTAGCTGTGGCATGTGACTTTGGGAGTACTAGGTTACTTGTGGCGTGTGACCTTGACTGTACTAGGTTAGTTGTGGCGTATAACTTTGGCAGTAATAAGTTAGTTGTGGCGTGTCCCTTTGGCAGTACTAGGTTAGTTGTGGTGTGCGACTTTGGCAGTACTAGGTTAGTTGTTGTGTGTCACTTTAGCAGTACTAGGTTAGTTGTGACGTGTGTGACTTTGGCAGTACAAAGTTAGTTGTGGCGTGTCACTTTGGCAGTACTAGGTTAGTTGTGGTATGCGACTTTGGCAGTACTAGCTTAGTTGTGGCCTGTGACGTTGGCAGTACTAGGTTAGATTGTGGTGTGTGACTTCGGCAGTACTAGGTTAGTTGTGGTGTCTGACGTTGTCAGTACTAGGTTAGTTGTGGCGTGTGACTTTGGCAGTACTAGGTGCGTTGTGGCGTGTGACATTGGCCGTACTATGTTAGTTGTGGCGTGTGACGTTGGCAGTACTATGTTAGCTGTGGTGTGTGATGTTGGCAATACTATGTTAGTTGTGGCGTGTGACTTTGGCAGTACTAGATTGGTTGTGGCGTGTGACTTTGGCAGTACTCTAAGTTAGTTGTGGCGTGTCACTTTGACAGTACTATGTTAGTTGTGGCGTGTGACCTTGGCAGTATTAGGTTAGTTGTGGCGTGTGACCTTGACAGTACTATGTTAGTTGCGGCGTGTAACTTTGGCAGTATTAGGTTAGTTGTGGCGTGTGACTTTGGCTTTACTAGGTTAATTGTGGCGTGTGAACTTGGCAGTACTAGGTTAGTTGTGGCGTATGACTTAGGCAGTACTAGGTTAGTTGTGGCGTGTCACTTTGGCAGTACTAGGTTAGTTGTGGTGGGTGACTTTGGCAGTACTATGTTAGTTGTTGTGTGTGACTTTGGCAGTACTAAGTTAGTTGTGGCGTGTCACTTTGGCAGTACTAGGTTAGCTGTGGTGTGCGAGTTCGGCCGTACCAGGTTAGTTGTGACGTGTGACGTTGGCAGTACTAGGTTAGTTGTGGTGTGTGACTTTGGCAGTACTAATTTAGTTGTGGCGTGTGAATTTGGCTGTACTAAGTTAGTTGAGGCATGTCACTTTGGCAGTACTAATTTAATTGTGGCGTGTGACTTTGGCAGTACTAAGTTAGTTGTGGCGTGTCACTTTGGCAATACTAGGTCAGCTGTGGGCATGTGACTTTGGCAGAACTAGGTTTAGTTGTGGCATGTGACTTTGTCAGTACTATGTTAGTTGTGGCGTGTGAATTTGGTCGTACTAGGTTAGTTGCGGTGTGTGACTTTGGCAGTATTAGGTTAGTTGGGGCGTGTGCCTTTGACTGTACTATGTTAGTTGTGGCGTGTGACTTTGGAAGTACTAGATTAGTTGTGGCGTGTGAACTTGGCAGTACTAGGTTACTTGTGGCGTCTGACCTTGGCAGTATTATGTTAGTTGTGACGTGTGATCTTGGCAGTACTCGGTTAGTTGCGGCGTGTGACTTTGGCAGTATTAGGTTAGTTGAGGCGTGTGCCTTTGACTGTACTAGGTTAGTTGTGGCGTGTGACTTTGGCAGTACTAGGTTACTTGTGGCGTGTGACTTTGACTGTACTAGGTTAGTTGTGGCGTATAACTTTGGCAGTAATATGTTAGTTGTGGCGTGTCACTTTGGCAGTACTAGGTTAGTTGTGGTGTGGGACTTTGGCAGTACTAGGTTAGTTGTTGTATGTCACTTTGGCAGTACTAGGTTAGTTGTGGCGTGTGACTTTGGCAGTACAAAGTTAGTTGTGGCGTGTCACTTTGGCAGTACTAGGTTAGTTGTGGTGTGCGACTTTGGCAGTACTAGCTTAGTTGTGGCGTGTGACGTTGGCAGTACTAGGTTAGTTGTGGTGTGTGACTTCGGCAGTACTAGGTTAGTCGTGGTGTCTGACGTTGTCAGTACTAGGTTAGTTGTGGCGTGTGACTTTGGCAGTACCAGGTGAGTTGTGGCGTGTGACATTGGCCGTACAATGTTAGTTGTGGCGTGTGACGTTGGCAGTACTATGTTAGCTTTGGTGTGTGATGTTGGCAATACTATGTTAGTTGTGGCGTGTGACTTTGGCAGTACTCTAAGTTAGTTGTGGAGTGTCACTTTGACAGTACTAGGTTAGTTGTGGCCTGTGAACTTGGCAGTACTAGGCTAGTTATGGCGTGTGACCTTGGCAGTATTAGGTTAGTTGTGGCGTGTGACCTTGACAGTACTATGTTAGTTGCGGCGTGTTACTTTGGCAGTATTAGGTTAGTTGAGGCGTGTGCCTTTGACTGTACTAGGTTTCTTGTGGCGTGTAACTTTGGCAGTATTAGGTTAGTTGTGGCGTATTACTTTGGCAGTACTAGGTTAGTTGTGGCGTGTGAATTTGGCACTCATAGGTTAGTTGTGGCGTGAGACTTTCGCAGTACTAGGTTACTTGTGGCGTGTTACTTTGGCAGTACTTGGCAAGTTGTGGCGTGTGACTTTGGCAGTAATAGGTCAATTGTGGCGTGTAAACTTGGCATTACTAGGTTAGTTGTGGCCTGTAACTTTGACAATACTAAGTTAGTTGTGGCGTGTGACTTTGGCAGTACTAAGTTAGTTGTGGCGTGTCACTTTGGCAGTACTAGGTTAGTGTGGTGGGCGACTTTGGCAGTACTATGTTAGTTGTTGTGTGTGACTTTGGCAGTACTAAGTTAGTTGTGGCGTGTCACTTTGGCAGTACTAGGTTAGTTGTGGTGTGCGACTTCGGCCGTACCAGGTTAGTTGTGACGTGTGACGTTGGCAGTACTAGGTTAGTTGTCGTGTGTGACTTTGGCAGTACTATGTTAGTTGTCGTGTCTGACGTTGTGAGTACTAGGTTAGTTGTGGCTTGTGACTTTGGCAGTACTAGGTGAGTTGTGGCGTGTGACATTGGCAGTACTATGTTAGTTGTGGTGAGTGATATTGCCAGTACTAGGTTAGTTGTGGTGAGCGACTTTGACAATACTAGGTTGGTTGTTGTGTGTGACTTTGGCAGTACTAGGTTATTTGTTGCGTGTGACTTTGGCAGTACAAAGTTAGTTGTGGCGTGTCACTTTGGCAGTACTAGGTTAGTTGTGGTGTGCGACTTTGGCAGTACTAGCTTAGTTGTGGCGTGTGACGTTGGCAGTACTAGGTTAGTTGTGGTGTGTGACTTCGGCAGTACTAGGTTAGTTGTGGTGTCTGACGTTGTCAGTACTAGGTTAGTTGTGGCGTGTGACTTTGGCAGTACTAGGTTAGTTGTGGTGTGCGACTTTCGCTGTACTAGATGAGTTGTGGCGAGTGACTTGGTCAGTACAAGGTTATTTGTGGCGTGTGACGTTGGCAGTACTATGTTACTTTTAGTGTGTGATGTTGGCAGTACTATGTTAGTTGTGGCGTGAGACTTTGGCAGTACTAGATTAGTTGTGGCGTGTGACTTTGGCAGTACTAATTTAGTTGTGGCGTGTGACATTGGCAGTACTAAGTTAGTTGTGGCGTGTCACTTTGGCAGTACTTGATTATTTGTGGCGTGTGATCTTGGCAGTACTAGGCTAGTTGTGGCGTGTGACCTTGGCAGTATTAGGTTAGTTGTGGCGTGTGACCTTGGCAGTACTAAGTTAGTTGCGGCGTGTTATTTTCGCAGTATTATGTTAGTTGAGGCGTGTGCCTATGACTGTACAGGGTTAGTTGTGGCGTGTGACTTTGGCAGTATTAGGTTAGTTGTGGCGTGTGACTTTGGCTGTACTAGGTTAGTTGTGGTGTGTGAACTTGGCAGTACTAGCTTAGTTGTGGCGTGTGACTTTGGCAGTACTAGGTTTGTTGTGGAGTATGACATTGGCAGTCATATCATAGATTATTTGTGGCGTGTGACGTTGGCGGTACTAGGTTACTTGTGGCGTGTGATTTTGGCAGTACTTGGCTAGTTGTGGCGTGTGACTTTGGCAGTACTAGGTTAGTTTTGGTGTGCGACTTTGACAGTACTAGGTTAGTTGTTGTGTGTCACTTTTGCAGTACTAGGTTAGTTGTGACGTGTGACGTTGGCAGTACTAGCCTTGTTGCGGTATGTGACTTTGGCAGTACTAGGTTAGTTGTGGTGTCTGACCTTGTGAGTACTAGGTGAGTTATGGCGTGTGACTTTGGCAGTACTAGGTTTGTTGTGGCGTATGAATTTGGCAGTCCTAGGTTAGTTGTGGCGTGTGCCTCTGTCAGTACTAAGTTAGTCATGGCGTCTGATGTTGACAATGGAGTATGAGGTTAGTTGTGGCGTTTGACTTTGGCAGTACTAACTTAGTTGTGGTGTTTGCCTTTGACAGTAATAGGTTAGTTGTCGTGTGTGACTTTGGCAGTACTAGCTTAGTTGTGGCGTATGAATTTGGCAGTCCTAGGTTAGTTGTGGCGTGTGAATTTGGCAGTTCTAGGTTAGTTGTGGCGTTTGACTTTGGCAGTACTAGGTTAGTTGTGGCGTGTGACTTTGGCAGTACTAACTTAGTTATGGTGTTTGACTTTGGCAGTAATAGGTTAGTTATCGAGTGTGACTTTGGCAGTACTAGGTGACTTGTGGCGTGTAACTTTGGCAGTACTAATTTAGCTGTGGCGTGTGACTTTTGCAGTACTAAGTTAGTTGTGGCGTGTGCCTCTGTCAGTACTAAGTTAGTTATGGCGTCTGATGTTGACAATGGAGTATGAGGTTAGTTGTGGCGTTTGACTTTGGCAGTACTAACTTAGTTGTGGTGTTTGCCTTTGACAGTAATAGGTTAGTTGTCGTGTGTGACTTTTACAGTATTAGGTTACTTGTGGCGTGTGAATTTGGCTGTACTAAGTTAGTTGTGGCGTGTGACTCTGTCAGTACTAAGTTAGTTATGGCGTCTGATGTTGACAATGGAGTATGAGGAACCCAATGAATCCACCCCTCATTTTTGCCTGTGAATGGAGAACTGGGGCTTATGGGATTTGTGACCAGTGTAGCGCCTGGTCCAATAAAACACTCATGTAGCCTGGTCTATATTGCTTGTTAGAATGTTTGGTGCTTCATTGATAGACTGATGCACGGTGTAGATTCTGATCAGACTGTGTGGATGCACATGCGGATCTGTATCTACACTGGTCGCAAATCCCATAAGCCATATGTCTCCAGTGACAGCCACATTTAGATGTACAGTGAAGATTTGTTGAATGTTCCCAAACGGACAACACGAAAGCTAATGGAAAACGAAGTGAAAACGATCGGTTTGTTCAACGACATGCCTTCAACACTGCTTCCAAAAATGAACGCTTGCATATCACAACGTAAACGATGTCAAAATGATGCGTTGAAAGAAACGACATGTTCACTTCGTTTTCCATTCATTTTCGCGTTTTGTTGTCTGGCAACCTTCAGCAAATCTTCGCTGTAGGTATGTAACATTCACTCGCTTACACACATGTTTCTCAACATCATACCGTAAGATACGATCAAGAGATACACGATACAGTGAAACCTCTCTAAACCGGACACCCTGGGAGGTCCCGCTTAGAGAGGTTCCACTGTAAATCAGGCATTTGATCATTCTGAGCCACAGAGAGGTTTCACTGTAATTGCAAATATAATCACGTTCAGATCACAAACCAAGCGCAACTCATGTTATTACAGTAGCCGATTTCACGAAAATTGCTAAGCATACTTTGAGGGAGTAATCATTTATTTTTCCCGAAATGCATTAGTTCATACAGAACCAACGACTTTATATATTTGAGGAGTAAAAGTATTCAGAATTATTATACTGAATGTATTACATTATGACAGCAAAAATTGAAGATTTCTCCCTCAAAGTGTACTTAGCAAGATAAGCATACTTTTGCAATTTTTGTGAAATTGGCTACTGGGCTTGAACCAGGATTTCAAAAGCCAAAATAACAACAACAACACATAGCGACATGTAGATACATGTATGTACATTACTACTGAAAACTAGTTTTCAAGTATTATCAATTATGTTTATAACCAACCACCTGATTCTAAGGAATAACAGTCAGTTTCAAGAAATAGTTAATATGTTTTCCCTGAAAATGAGATAGGCGTGTCGTAAACTAAGACTTGGCAACATTCCTGTGCCAGTACGTTCTCATTATGTTTGATAGAATACACGCCAGGTAATGCATCATCTTCAGTTTGCGGCTGCTGTGCTCGTCAAACTTGCCAACTGCCAATCTGTTTTACATCAACACATCCTGTTGGGATGCAATAAAGATGTTAACTTGGCATGATGAGGCTTCCCAATTATCTGCAGAGAAATACCAGTCACGTATTCCGAAGAACCTGGACAAAAATAGTTCTCGTTTGAAGCAAAGTGTGAGACTTTACCCTATATTTGAGACACGCCGTTGTACCTTCGGATATCTGCGTAATTTCATGAAATACGTTCATAAAATTGACATCATTTTCCGCAAATGTCGCCAGAAGTTAAAAAAAAATTCAGAGTACAGTACTCTGAAAATTTTGACAATTTTTTACTTTATTTATGGAAAATATTGTAAATATTCTTAACGTATTTAATGAATTACGCGGATGTACGATGGTCCGAAGACTTTAAAAACTTTATTTATGACGACTGGGTATTTGAGTGATACATGAAGGTGTTTGAATTTAACATGAAAGCGGATGGTTATGATGATGATATGAACATGCCTAACCGCTGCCACCGACTACCACTGTTTGTATGCGGGGACTGGTACATTGTGTTTTGTGATAGAAAAACCTAATGTCTGTCACTTAATTTGAGATATGTATGTGTGCCAGACTGCACCTAAAATTAAATCAAAGTACTGAAAGTACTGAAATATGTTATCTCCACAAAAACTGGTCGGTGTGTGGGGTACGTTAACTTTGTAAAACACACTAGTGTAACGTGCAGGGTCAGTACTGAAATATATAGAAAATTGTCCACCCCCTTTTACTGCTAGCTCCGTACATACTGTCCCGTGAGACCTAATATTAATAGCTGCTGTATTCATACGCACGAAATGTCTCGATTAGTATCTTCCACAATTTAACTGATAAACTGATCACAAAACTGTGAAAACTATAGAGAATAGTATAAGTATAGTTCCAGATACAATGCAAGAAAGATCAAAACGCCATAGAATAAGTTTGCACATGACACTATTTTCTTGGTCGTACTCGCCGTTTAGCCGTAGCATGATCAATGGCTGCCCCCACAGAAATTTGCGTGACACAATCTGCTATCTCAAGGGAGATAACATATACAAATAATCACAACCTACTACCGCTGTCTTATATCCTTACACCGCTACACACAACAATTGTCGTCTGCTGTTGCTTTTATATCTTGCATTATTTCTCAATAAAACATGGCTTAACAGCACTTCGGAATCATTTCCGATCGAAATGCTTCTGACGTGCTGTCAAAGCATGTTGTTAATTATTCTAAAGTGCTGTCAAAGCATGTTTTTGATGATAAAAATTGAAAATAGAAAACAAATATCAGACGAGAAAACAAGAGGGCCATGATGGCCCTAATTCGCTCACCTGACTCCATGAACACCAGAGGAGAATGTGACATTGAGTTCATATGTGTTTTAAAAACATTGTGCTATTTTTAGATGGCGGTCATCTTGGATTAAGCGATGACTCTCATTTTACCAAATCTGAAAATGCTTCACCCAAGGATCTTAACTTACTATGAAGTTTGGTCAGCATCAGCCATGTGGTTCCTGAGAAAAAGACGTTCAAAATCTCGAATAAATGGACCTTTTGGAGGCCATCATGGATGACATAATCATCCGATTCCGACAAATATTGCACCAGAGCAATCGCCTCATCGATACCTTTTATTTGATATATGACATGAGCATATTTGGTCAAAAATAAAATTTGACCCCACGGGCCACGCCCATTTTTCACCCCGGTGTCACCATTTTAAGACCTTTGAAAGAACATTCTACGTCCAACATTCCTACCAAGTTTCGTTGAAATCCGGCTGGCGGTTTATGAGAAGAAGATTTTTTAAGAATTTAAGCTATTTTTAGACGGCGGCCATCTTGGATCAGCGACGACGTCCGTTTTAACTAATCTGAAAAGGCTTCACCCATGGACCATAACTATGAAGTTTGGCCATCATGAACCAAGCGGTTTGTGTGAAGAAGAATTTTGAAATCTCTAATAAAAGAACGACCTTTTGATCTTTAGGTGGCCATCTTGGATGACATGACGATCCAATTTCGACAAAAAAATTACCAGATCGATCGGCTCTTCGATACTTTCGATTTGATATGTGACATTACCATATTCAGTCAAAAATAAAATTTGACCAAAAATTGAACCCACGGGCCACGCCCATTTTTTACTCCGGGGACACCATTTTAACAACTTTGAAAGAGCATTGTACATCAATCATTACTACCAAGTTTCGTCGAAATCCAGCTGAAGGTTCGTGTGAAAAAGAATTTGTGCTATTTTTAGACGGCGGCCATCTTGGATTAGCGACGACCTCCATTTTAACAAATCTGAAAAGGGTTCAACCATGGACCATACATTTTTAAGTTTGACTACCATGGGCCAAGCGGTTCATGTGAAGAAGAATTTTGAAATCTCTAATAAAAAAACGACCTTTTGACATTTCGGCGGCCATCTTGGATGACATAATCAGATTTCGAGAAAAAATGCCTCAAAGTGATCGCCTCGTTGACACCTTCGATTTGATATGTGACATTACCATATTCGGTCAAAAATAAAATTTGACCACAATTTGACCCCACGGGCCACGCCCATTTTTGACCCCGGGGTCACCATTTTAATAACATTGAAAGAGAATTGTACATCGATCAATCCTACCAAGTTTTGTTGAAATCCGTCTGGCGGTTCATGCGAAGAAGATTTTTTAAGAATTTGTGCTATTTTTAGACGACGGGCATCTTGGAGTAGCGACGACATGCGTTTAAACAAATCTGAAAAGGCTTCACCCATGGACCATAACTGTGAAGAGTGGCCACCATGGGCCAAGCGGTTCGTGTGAAGAAGAATTTTTAAGAATTTGTGCTATTTTTAGATGGCGGCCATCTTGGATTAGGTGATGACGTCATTTTAACAATTTTGTAATCCCCCTACCAATGGACCATGACTATAGGCCCAATGGTTACCGAGGAGAAGACGTTTGAAAATATTCACGGACGACGGGATGACGACGGACGACGGACACATTGCGGTAACAATAGCTCAGGTGAACTTCGCTCAGGTAAGCTAAAAAATAAGATAGCGGTGTAAGGGTTAAGTACACGTAATTTGGAAATTAATAGTGGGAGTGGTGATACTACTGTCTGTTTCACGAAATATTGATTTTATTGCGAAAAATAAAACAATTTCCCCATGTTAAATCCCCATAGACATCTTTACGGAATGAAACAATTTCTAATTTCAGAAATAGTGATCGATTTTCAAAATGTAGCTTTTGTTTTCTTAGTTAGATCATTTCTAAGCTATCTCGCTCGGTTTTAGAATCAATTTCCATTTTTCGTGTTTCGACTCCTACTCTCCACCTGTTTTTTCCCATGTTAAATTCCCATAGACAACTGATTTGTCGTAATAAAATCAATTTTTGACCAAATTTCACGAAATAAAAAGACGGATCATCTTAAATTTTGGATAAAATTTAATATTATAGAAAAAATACTGTTTTTGCATTATTTATCTGGCCGTAAAATGTTGGCAGGTTTCGTGATACAGACCGTATTGAATGTACATGTAGTCGTCTGTGACAGCGGGTTGATCTTCTAGTATTTACGTGATGAAACCGGTCACGTGGGCCGCGTAAGCATAACAATGACGATTACATGATAAAAATGTGATTATCATGCAATTTAATATATATTTATATGTATTAAAACTATTATATAATAGACGACAATATTCCGTGTCCGATTTATTCTGATGAAATAGGAAACCAGCGCCAATGTATAAGTTCCATCTAACTACACAAACGGCCCCTTTTCGGGTGTTTAAAATACTGTATTCACCATCATATAAACTATATGCGATGAAAGAATGTACAAAAATACGAGAACCTAGCCGGAGCCATTCTCATTTCGGGATGCGTTTCGGATTGACCTAGTTACAGCCCGCGGCTGAATATTAGGCATAGCCAATCAGAGGGCCGGTTTTATCTGGGTTGTTTTATCTGGCGTAGCACGACAAAATGGCTGCCGCTATAGAGATTTGCGTGACATAATATGCTATCTCAAAGGAGATAACATATAATCAAAGTACTGAAAGTACTGAAACTAGGTTAGCTCATGCTAACACTCATTATTTATTTATATAATGATGTTTAATGGCTTATCATCAGTTAAGGTCATTTTATGTCGGTTAACATGATCAAATCCAATATTACATGTGTATGGGATAGAATGTTAATCCCAAAATCAGAACAGAATATTGACAAAAAATAAATGCATTCAGTGTACATGGCTACGCACACTTTACATGTATTTTGATAATAATCAGTAACAAGTATACATATAAAGTTCGCCTTTGTTTGTATTTTGACAGATATGACACTCAAGACCGGACATATGTGTGTCACTTGTCAGACAGTTCATGCGCGATTAAGGATCAACCATTGTTGTTGTACTACATGACATGAATCAATTTTAAAACACATGGGTGTGTACATAACCTCGCACACCCGAAACTCTTCCGATCTAACTTATACTTAGAATGTAACAATTCAAATTGATGTTCAGCATCAATCAATTATATGTTCAAATAGTAAAGACATATTAACTAAATATTTATGAAGAAACCCTCAATGGTGAACAACAAAATGATTATTATTGACCAAACATCCGTACCATCGCACCGAAGATAATAAACCAACATTACTATCCTACTCTTCGTGACTGGGAGAGATTGAGCCGAAAAAGTAGCGGCTGGATCTAATCACCAGCGCAGGAAATAATAATCCCTCAATACACCGTGATAGCATCGGTGTGTCAGGTATGCTGCGTGGTTTCCGTCGGCTCGATCTGTTTAGTCGATTCATCAATACACAGCATCGGTATGTAAGATGTGGTGCGCGGTGTCCGGCAGATCATCATGCAATATAAACTATACATGTAGCTGCTGTATGCATACGCAGGAAATGTCTTAATTCGTATTTTCCAAAATTTAACTGATAAACTGAGCCCAAAACTGTGAAAACTATAGAGAATAGTGTATGTAGAGTTTTAGATACAAAACAAGACAGACCAAAACGCCATAGGAAAAATTGGCACAGTACAGGTCACTATATTCTTGGTCGTACTCGCCGTTTAGGCGTAGCACTACAATATGGCTGCCTCCATAAAAATTTGCGTGACATAATATGCTATCTCAAGGGAGATAAAATATAAACAATAGGATTGACTTACTTACATTACAGCCACAATCCGGAATTGAATTGGCCAATCCAGTGGTCTGTAACATATAATGTTTATGAATGGCTCGGTCGGCGTGTTATACATACTTTGAAACATCAATGCTGTGACGTAGAATGTACTACAGGGAACACAGGGCGGCATTTGGTCTACCATAGTTCACTATATGTATCTGGATTAAATAAAAATAGTTTTGTTTTCATTTATTTGTTTGTGCAAATAATAAGTAATCACTACTCTCTGTTTCACGAAACCTGCCCAAATTGTACAGCCATATAAACAATGAAAAAACATTATTGTTTTCGATAAATATTAAATTTTAGCAAAATTTAAGACTGAACCTTCTTTTTATTTAATTAAATTTGGTCCTATATTGATTTTATTGCTAACAAAATGAAATGTACACATGTTCAATCCCCATAGACATCTTCACAGGGTTAATATGTCTATGGGGATTTAACATAGGGAAAGTTTTCTAATTTCAGAAACAGTGGACCGATTTTCAAAATATAACTTTTGTTTTCTTAGTTAGATCATTTCCAATGTCCAAGCTATCTAGCTGGGTTTCAGAATCAATTTCCAAACTTTTTCGTTTTTCGACTCCTCCTCCTCCAGGTTATCCAATACTTTTTTCCCCATGTTAAATTCCCATAGAGAATACGTTTCCGATTGTCGACACCAATAACATGACACGGTTTATAATGAGAGATCGGTATGCACGAGCCTTTGCCTGTTCCTGAATGTCGATCGGCATCACCCCATTCCAACCGTCAATGGAACCCGTGAAATAAACGGACATTCTAGATCATACCTGGCCCAACCGTCAATGGAACCTGTGAAATAATCGGACATTCTAGACAATACCTGGCCCAACCGTCAATGTATCTTGTAAACAAACGGACATGCTAGACAATACCTGGCCAACCTGGCCCAACCCAATGGAACCTGTAAACAAACGGACAGTCTAGACAATACCTGAACCAACTGTCAATGGCACCTGTAAACAAACGGACATTCAAACAATACCTTGCCCAACTGTCAATGGAACCCGTAAACAAACCCGTAATGGAACCCGTAGACAATACCTGGCCCAGCCGTCAATGTAACCTGAAACAGACGGACAGTCTAGACAATACCTGGCTCGACCGTCAATGGAACCCGTAAACAAACGGACATTCTAGACAATACCTGGCCCAACCGAGTGAAAATTTATATGGGTATTTAACATGGGGATTTGTTTTTTCCAATTTCAGAAATAGTAGACCAATTTTCAAAATTAACTTTTGTTTTCTTAGTTAGATCATTTCCAAGCTACATAACCAGGTTACAGAGTCAATTTCCGACATTGTTCGTTTTTCGAATGCTCCGTGGCCACCTCTCTTTTTCCCATTAAATTGTCAATCTTTTTTTTGTAATAAAATCAATATTTAACCAAATTTTACGAAATATGCTCATTCTTAAATTTTTATAACATTTAATATTCTAGGAAAAGTATTGTGTTTGCATTGTTTATAGGTTGCACATGCTAATTGTGTTAATGTATGTACCAATTATGACGTAATATGTGTAGTTTTATAGTCAGCGCACACCAGGGGTCAACTTTAAAATGATTTTTATGGTTGACATTTGTCCATTTTTATCAGCGCACGACGGGAATATCATCTGAAAACAGAATGTATAAAGCTAATTGTAGTGCTTGTTTATCATTCGTATAAACTCTATATTAGAATGCCACTATCATTCGCAAAACAATAATATAATGACCTATTGCAACAAAATAGTATAGCTTATTAGTTCTGTTATCAGTTATCATCATCAGCCACATTCCGGCGTCGGTAATGTCCAATTACTAGTAAGTTATATATCTATTATACGTACCTCTTGATATGTAAATGACCCATTTCTAGGCGCCTGTATATTCGACACATGAAAGAGACGTGAAAGAGCGGACAACTTGGAGTTCACATTTTTCGCCAGACACGTGTAAGAAAGATATGTCGGTATGGTGGACAGAACGTGTCATTACATTTAAATATTTTATCGTTTTGGCGTACACGCATGTATCGCTTCAATCGGAAGAGTGTGAATGGGAATGTTTAAGACAAAAATAATGCAGCTATGGAACAATGTGTTTTCATTCTTAATTACATTTATATTGTTATACTACATAGGGTACTGGACAGTTGCAGACTAACAAATATTTCCATACCTGACCATAAATATGCTATCGGCTACTAATGAGTCAGTATGTTTGGCAATATGTGGTACACGGCAAACCATGCATTTGACACAATGTCCAGAATATTGCTAGTTTCCACCAGTATAGACAAAATCAAATCCTCGGCTATAAGCTACATTGTAATATGGGCTTTCAGTCGGTAAGGTAATATTACGTTTTCTTCATTACAACAGTATTTAAACGATTCACAGTAGTACTGAATTATGATGGATCATTCCCAATCCCATCCACTAATAACATAACTATTAGGAGACGATAGTTCCATGTCACGTGCATAAAATATTTGAAAACCTTCTAAAATATATGATTGTTGGAGCGATTTTGGCGACCATTTTAAAATGGAAGTCATTTTTGAAACATATAACTCGTATTGATAGTATAATTATTAAATTATGGAACAGGTTAAATGTTGTGAGAGAAAAAAATACTTATATTATTATAGCTCTGTGTCACGTGCATCAACTATTTGAAAACCGATTGAAATATATGGTTTTTAGAGCTATTTTGGTGGCCATTTTTAAAACATGTAACTCGTATTGATAGTATAATTATTCAATTATGAAAGATGCTAAATATTGTGAGAGAAAAGAAACACTTATATTTTTATAGCTCGTATCGCGTGCATCAACTATTTGAAAACCTACTAAAATATATGATTTTCAGAGCTATTTTGGCGGCCATTTTAAAATGTTAGCCATTTATTAAACATGTATCTCGTATCGATAGCACAGTTATTTAATTATATAAGATGTTAAATAATGTGAGAGAAAAAAATACTTAATATTATTATTATTCAGGCAAATTAATTCAATGCACTTACAGGCATGTAATATTATCGGCAGCCATCTTTAAAAATGGCCGCCATTTCAGTCAAGTAACGAATCTGGAATGTCCGTATAGCTAAAATCCTTTAACATGGTTTGATCTGCGACTGTACCAAATTTCATGCTTGTATCACAAAATGCACAATTCGGCTTAAAATCACGACATATCGATTCCGCTAACTGTAATGCGTACACTTTGAGTTAAATTCATGCATACATAGAGGATCTTACATGAGTGATGATTTAATATGATAGTTATTAAGACGTTTACTGATTTCATAAGAAACGAGGCTATGCCGAGTTTCTTATGAAATCAGTCAACGAGTTTAATAAATATCATATTAAAGCATCACAAATGTTATATTATATGTATTGCATAAACACATCATCATACATTGAAGCTGTGCTGGTCACCAAACCTCTTTTCTGTAACAAGTATAACGGTATGGCATATTCCTCGG
The DNA here is from genome assembly GCA_029237695.1 of Conchocele bisecta. NCBI lineage: Eukaryota > Metazoa > Mollusca > Bivalvia > Lucinida > Thyasiridae > Conchocele > Conchocele bisecta. The sequence goes on along the minus strand of CM055271.1, from coordinate 97,233,820 downwards.
ATGTTAAACAAGTATTACTGGGTGCATAATAATATTTAGACAAGCACACATCAGCGGGGGCCAGTGCCATCTGGTAATTCGAATGCAATAGCATTAAATGTCATCCGTAGAATATATAAGGCCTTCTATTGGGGATGGTTAATCTGTGTACAACGTGCTCACTAGTGCTACATGTATATACTCTCAATTTGGTTGGTTAGAAGGTCGGAGCCACGCAGGGTCGCCTTGAGGTGTCGTTTGGTAGTCTGGGCACGGGTATTAACCCGGGACTCTGAGATATTTAGGCTAATTCCATAATACGATCATCGATTGTGTGTCAGTAAAGGTATTATTGCAGAACTACTCCGTTGTTCGTCTTAGAGAGGTTCCATAAGGTACAACTCAGATGGTGATCACAACAACATTATACAAGCTCATTTTCATATTTATTACACTAGTCTATTATGATTTTTATTACACTCTGTTATTAACCTGTGAAAGCCCATTTTATGAAATACAAATAAATAATGACTACCGGGTTAAGCATCCAAATGGATAGCCAAACCTACTTACGTATCCGGTAAAAACAAACAAGGCTTTGAATGTAAATTTATGTTAAAAACTTCCTCAACCCTTTGCAGTGTGCAAAGGGTTATTGAAGTTTTTGACATAAATTTAAATTGCCGCTAACTCTTATTAAACTTATTAAGTGCAAATTCATGAACGGATTTAAACTTAGACAAGTCCCAAATCAATTTTCATATTACTTCACAAGTAACTAGACTAAGTGTAAACTAGCATACACAGTTTTTTTATTTATTATATTTGTTTTCAGGACAGGTGTCGTATTTGTGGCGGTAACTGGAGAAAATGGGGCTTATGTGATTTGTGACCAGTGTAGCTCCTGATCAAATAGCACACTGCTGTAACATGATAACGATCTATATTGCTTGTTGGAACCAAGACGGGTGTTTCATTGATGGAATGGCGAATAGTGCTGATCCCAGCGGATGCACAGGCTGATCTGGATTTACACTGTTCGCAAAACCCATAAGCCTCATTTCACCAGTCACAGCCACATTTTAGTGACTGAATGACGAACAACACTGGCCCTGATCTGGAGCAAACCTGAATACGAAGGATATAATTGAGACACCCCATGTGATTTTGTACCTTCGGACATCTGCGTAATTTCATGAAATATATTTACAAAATTTACAATATTTTCCGTAAATGGCGTCAAAGGTTGACACAATTTTCAGAGTACATGCGGAATAGAATTATATTTAATGAAATTACGCAGATGTTCGAAGGTACAAAATCATACGGCGTGTTTCATATGGTATATTTTGTCAGCCGGCGAACCAGACATGTACATGTGGCTGTGACTGGAGAAATTGGGCTAATGGCTTTTGCGATCAGTGTAGATCCAGGTCAGGATCTGCACCGTTTGCCAATACATCGTGGAAACACCGGCCAGCATACCGAACAAGCAATACATATCGTTCGTTATCACGCTACATGTAGTTACAATCCCTCATAATATATTCGTATAATTAGGTTCGTGTCTGAGCGGTGTGCCAGTGCTACCTGAGCAGGTACATATCGAGTGTGTGTGTGTGTGGGGGGGGGACGTTTCACTAAACTTCGTAACAGTAAAATGTTCGTAAGTGCAAAATTATGAATCTGTAAATTTCACATTAACAGCGCCTATGTTCAATAAATGTAAATCCATGTATTGAAATTTCCAGACGATCCTAAATTTACACTTACGAACATTTTATTCGTTTGAAGTTTAGTGAAACGGGCCCCAGGTGCAGATACATTTTATTCGTACGAAGTTTATTAGTGAAACGTGCCCCTGAAAAAGAAGTCAAGAACTCCCTTTGTCCCGCGGCGCGTCACAGCGATGGCAGTAGCGAATGCTGACCAGTCACGGGACGCCGTCCAAACCGTGATGATGAATAGTACAAAAGTATGTACCAGATGTATAGTAAATGAGACACGCCATGCGAGTTTCTACCTACGGACATCTATTCATGAAATATATTTGCAGAAGATGAGATAATTTCCGTAAATGACTTCCGAAGTTGACACAAATGCCAGAGTACATGTGGAATATGTACTCTGAAATTTGTCAAATTGTGACTTCATTTATGGAAAACATGTTTGTTTTGTAAATGTATTTCATGAAATAACGAAGTTGTCAGAAGGTATAAAATCGCATGGTGTGTCTGAAATATTGTGGGATACAAGGGTGATGATTACTGCACTGTCTGGTCTCAATTTACACTGCTCGCAAATTTCATAAGCCCCATTTATTCAGTCACAGCCACATTCGTGATCATGAGACTACAGTTGTAGCTCAGCTTAGTTCTCCAGCTCAGATAGAGTACTCCTGGACAGATCAATCAAACACGCCTCATTCTCGTTCTCTAAGTCGATCGCTTACTGATCGCATCAATAATCTACGAGCCCCGCAGGGGGCGTATAATTCTTTTTTTTATTAATTCGTTCCCACGAAGTAACAATTCGTTCCTACCAATTAACAATTCGTTCCCACGAATTAACAATTCGTTCCTACGAATTAACAATTCGTTCCCTCAGTTTAAAAATTCGTTCACACGAAATAACAATACGTTCCCATTGGAACGAATTGTTAATTCGTGGGAACGAATTGTTATATCGTGGGAATGAATTGTTAATTCGAGGGAACGACTTGCTAAATTGAGGGAACGAATTGTTATTTCGTGGGAACGAATTAATATAAACAATTCATCTCCCCTGCGGGGCTCCGTAATAATCCCAAAATATCGACTTAAAAAGTATATTTTGTGTATGATTGTTTATTTATATTTCCTTTTTTGCATTTCCTGTGGCGTCTTATCATTCTGAAATTTTGGACATAGCTCAATACTGTTGGATTTGCGAGTTTGACCCATACGATGCCGCAAACTATATTTCTCATGTACGTTCCACGACATAGCATATCGTTCCCACGACATAGCATCTTGTTCCCACGACATAATACATCATTCCCATGAGATAGCATCTTGTTCGAACGAGTTAGTTATCTTGTTCCACGACATAGTCAACCAATCAAACGGTAGCATCATTGGCATTCAAGGTGGTGGAGAAATAGAGAATTGTAGGTTAGTGTCGTGAATGGGAAAACATATCTGGCAAGGCTTAGGAACGGGACGGGCGAGGCTCTGCCGAGGTTAGTGCCGTGAATGGGAAAACATATCTGGCAAGGCTTAGGAACGGGACGGGCGAGGCTCTACCGAGGTTAGTGTCGTGAATGGGAAAACATATCTGGCAAGGCTTAGGAACGGGATGGGCGAGGCTCTACCGAGGTTAGTGCCGTGAATGGGAAAACATATCTGGCAAGGCTTAGGAAACGGGATGGGCGAGGCTCTACCGAGGTTAGTGCCGTGAATGGGAAAACATATCTGGCAAGGCTTAGGAAACGGGATGGGCGAGGCTCTACCGAGGTTAGTGCCGTGAATGGGAAAACATATCTGGCAAGGCTTAGGAAACGGGATGGGCTAGGCTCTGCCCGAGGTTAGTGCCGTGAATGGGAAAACATATCTGGCAAGGCTTAGGAAACGGGATGGGCTAGGCTCTGCCCGAGGTTAGTGCCGTGAATGGGAAAACATATCTGGCAAGGCTTAGGAAACGGGATGGGCGAGGCTCTACCGAGGTTAGTGCCGTGAATGGGAAAACATATCTGGCAAGGCTTAGGAAACGGGATGAGCGAGGTTCTGCGGCAGAGCATCGCCCATCCCATTTCCTAAGCCTTGCCATACTATTCTATTTATCCCGTCAACACCTACAAATAGCTTTACAATAAAAAATAAGTAACCGCAGCCGCATCCTCAAAATCGGAGAATAGACTAGTATGACAACCGCACATATTCATACGCAGTGATTAGGTCGTATTGACAGGATATAAAAAAAAATTCACGGCACCGTGTTTAAGGGCACATACGCACTGTGTTGACGTAATACATATCTGTATTGTATTGACTGATTACGTTGTTCGAACGGAGATGTTATTTCCTGCGAACTTGAACGAGATGTTACCTCGTGGTACATTAGTAACGGGATGGTATGTCGTGGGAACGAGACACGTATTTGTGCATGCCACTTTTAAAGTGACTGTCTCAGATGATGTCTTAGATATCCAAAAGGTGGTCATTCGCTTTATACACAGTAAATGGCATTTTCAATCTGTCGCTCTATTTTATTCTATCACATTCCCAAAAATATGCGTTATATTGAAGTACAGTATTTCAGAAACTGTGATAAGCATGTGAGAAATTAGGCTTGGCACACTTTGGCAGTTTCGCTGTACAATTACAAGGACAATTTGCGAAATATCTGTGTTGTTTCTGCTTTGAAATGCAGGTGCGGATCGAGGCGGGGGCGTATCCTGCGCACGCCCCCTCTAACATTGATCGATTTTAGATTTTAACCCAGTTTTTACCTGGAAAGATCCGATCATTTCCTTACTTCTCACACAAAGTGTATATTGTTACACTCAGTTGAACCGTCTCGTCGAGACGGTTCAACTGAGTGGTAGCAACATATATTTTTAATGAGAAATAAGAAAAAATGCAGAAAATAATCTGAATTGTATGAAAGTTGACGATCATATGTGTCTCATTTGAAATTCACGGCCCTCTAGACATAAATTCTGGATCCGCCCCTGAAATGATCATAAAAACGACATTTAGAAATAAGTTTCCATTATACTCGCTAAGGTAATGAATTTAAATAAACTAAATTAGTAACGGTTAGCCATTGATAAAAACATGATTATACTACATGTATTTAAAATAACTAGCGTTAACATTTATTTCACCAATTCCCCATTTTTTACAGGTGACTTACATATAAATGTACACTTATGTTCACAAATACGATACAAATCTAAAATGAAACTAGTTTTGCTAATCTGTGTAACGTTGTTGTTACCACCATCTGAGTTGCACCTCGTCTGGAACCTCTCTAAGACGAACAACGTAGTAGTTTGCAATCATACCTTTATATCGGCACACAACAGATCGTATAGTGGAATTAGCCTACACCACAAAGTCCCGGTTTGGCACCCGTGCCTAGACTACAAACGACGACCCCGCGTGGATCCAACCTTACAACCAGCCCAACCTGAGAGTATATCGCTAAGCGAGCAATTGGTACATAGTAGAGCGGCTAAGATTCAGAATCGTTCACTTCTTCAAGAAAGCATGAAACTTTGCACAAGAGTTCTATGGTACGTAAAGATCATTATAAAAAATGGACCCCAAGAATTTGCGCCTCCTGATGACTGCCATATTGAATTCAAATATGGCCGCCAAAATTACCATATTGTTGCCCATATCTCCTGTTCTATTGCACCTAGGACCAAAATTCAAGTGTGTATACTTATGTTATCGATGTCTGGGAACATTTTGGCAGTGTCAGAATTTATGTCAAAGGGCCGCCATATTGTATTTCAAGATGGCCGCCATATGTTTTACATTACTTCATATCTCCCTTGCTATAACACTTAGAAAGAAAAATCAAGACCATATACCCATGTTCTTGATACCTAGGAACATTTTCAATATATGAAAATTGTCATCATAGGGCCGCCATTTTGTAATTCAAGATGGCCGCCACATTATTAGACATGCATTTTTCCATGATAGACTGATGTCGCGTACCATGTCACTGAGAAAGTTGTTATGTCCATATATGGGTAATTAGTAGCATCTCAACTTCGTTCAGATGGCTGCATTGCAGGTCCTTTTCAGTGTCAATGAGAATACCAAGATACCTGTCCACATATCATTGTTCCCGTCTCCTACTTATAGCAGGTCCCATCACATTTGCAAAGTGGGATGCATTCCAGGTCTGCCTTGAAGCACTTGCAATTCCCCTTGCAAGACTTAGCGCATTTGCATGATATCAGTTCAAGGCAAGCTGCCTCAGCGATAGGCAAGGTGGTCCAATTCGGAATATAACCGGCAGTTTGGGATGTCTCCCATCCCCAATCAGTAACGTCTGGAATGAACGTCTGGAATTACAGGTTGTAATTCTAGTGATTGTGATTGGTAGGATGATCTCTTAATATGTTGAACATGGTTGAAGTCCGTCTGTGTTCTGACCATCTCTAGAGCGAACGACAGAGTCCAATATGGTGGATACGATGACCTTGTCTCCTGTGTCTTTGGAAACACACTCCTGCCCTAGGAACTGGAAGAGTTCATCCTTATTGTCATCATTTCGTAAGAAGTTTGTCCAGTTCCCTGGAAGCTTGGCATGGCTAGAAACTCGCTTGCGTGCTCCTGTTCCTCTGTTTGCCCTCATTGAAAGTTTCAGACTGTCCTTTGGGTATACATCCCAAACAAGATCCACGCATTGGTTTTTTTCCAGTTCCAAAACCACACATGGGATGAATACGTCGTTTGCATATTCGGCGAAGGTTTTTGATTCCCTAATTGGAAGAAAATGCACAACAGCTGCACCATCCAGGACTGTTACTTCTAAAGACGAGGTATTTGCGATAGCTGAATCTTTCTTAGTCTCGAGGCATCAAACTGGATCCGATTTTCCTGTTTCAGTTTTCCAGATGACGACGGTGATGGAAGATATTTCTGGTTTTCATGGTTGAAGAACTTCTGGATGTCACCTTCTCTGGTCTGGCTAGCAATGTAGAGTCGGGAAAACAATGCACAGTCACTCTTCAGTTCCGTGATTTTCTGCTTATCCTTGGATGGATCCGCATGCTTTGGTTTGCGGAAAAGCGGAAGTGAATTCCGTGGAATCGTTGCACTGATTGGTGTCTCGTTTTTCAGAAGGCGTTCCTCGATGAAGGTTCGGTACTTGCTCTCTCCTAGAATGTGAATTTGCTCCAGACTTTCCACCATACTCTGCGGCATGACATCCTGCGAATCAATTGTTAACAAGTCCTTAGTGCGATCAAGGAATGGATTCCATCCATCACTGCAACTCATCCATCACTGCAACGAGGGAACGCACATCATCGGCAAATGCTTTTTGCTGAGTTGTGCTCTATTCATGATAGTTTGGGTTGGTGTCCATATGTGAGTTGTCAATACTGGAAATGACTGGATCTTCTGTCAACCCGATGGCTCCACCATCACCCTTGACATGAGCATTCATCTGCTCATGCGCATGATCCAGACCAATCGCGGAGTAGAGATTTCCTCTCTGGAACCTCACGATCGGCTGATTCTTTATCCCTTCGAAAGCTTGTCTTTGGAGAATATAGAGTGAGGAAGCTGTAATCTGGTGGGCTCTCCTTGTCCTGGCTACGTGTGACGCATGAATGAAACTATCCGCTGTCCCTTTCGTAGCGACTTCTGCCTGGGCGATGGCATTAGTCTAACCAGTTACATCGAGCAAATCGCCAATCATTTTCAAGCCAGCCATTTCAATATGAAGGGGACCCAACATCATAACGTACTTGTCTTCGCCGTAGACATCTGGGAATTTCAACTGGATATGTTTTCCGAGGGCATACAGAGGTTGGTCCATCTGTGTTGCTTCTTGGTTAGTTTTCATACAATGTATTATCGTGGCAAAGGAGTGTGATACTAAACGAAACAACGGCATCCGGGCAATTGTAGTCGGCGGCTTACTATGTTGCACCTGCACACTTGCATGGTATGCAGCCCAAGACACAAAGTCACCAACAGCAAGGTCTCCCCCTTCCATCAAGGACATTTGTTTGTTAAGCCACTTGCACTCATTTTTGCGGTCGTCTTCAAACTTGTTAAACTCTGGTCGCATTGGTCCGTTGATCACTGGTGCTTTGATTTCCTTTGGCATGGATGGTGCAGGCAAAATATTTGTGTATGCCAAATGAAGAGAAGGGATTCGCTTTTCTGTCTCCGTGTCAACGGGCACTACCGGGTCAGGATCTGTTCCTTGATTGTCCTCAGTAGGGTGCTGACACAAGGAATGGGCAGTTCCATGAAAAGAGTCGACTGCAGTTGTAGCACTAGGATTGTGGTCAATAATGTGGTGGCAATCTTGAATTCCAATATGGCAGCCCTATGATGACAATTTTCACATATTGAATATGTTCCTAGGTATCAAGAACATGGGTATAGATTCTTGATTTTTCTTCCTAAGTGCTATAGCAAGGGAGATACGAAGCAATGTAAAACATATGGCGGCCATCTTGAAATTCAATATGGCGACCCTCTGACTTAAATTCTGACACTGGCAAAATGTTCCCAGACATCGAAAACATAGGTATAGACACTTGAATGTTGGTGCTAGGTGCAATAGAACAGGAGATATGGGCAAAATATGGTAATTTTGGCGGACATATTTGAATTCAAGATGTACATTTATTGAACATAGGCTGCATTTGCTAAATAAATGTAAATCAAATAATTGTTTACAATAAAACATTATTAATGTGAAATTTACAGATTATCATCATTTTGCACTTACGAACATTTTAGTCGTACGAAGTTTAGTGAAACGCCCCCCTCAAGTGGATCTGCACCTGCTCAGGTAGCACTGGCACACCGCCCAGACATGAACCTAATTATAAAATGAAGAGTTGCAGCTGTCTGCTCTAGGTTTTTCTGCCGACGAACACATTACAACTGTATGACTCTATGAGTGGCGATTCATGTCATAAGTGCCGTTTCTAACGCGTTAGAGAAGTAACGCGTTCCTTGTGAGAAGTAACGCGTTACTAATGTATGTTTTATATAGTGAAATACATATTTGTAACGCGTTACTGCTCAACAGTAATGCGTTACAAGACTAACAGTGAGTAACGCGTTAGAAATTGGCTGTAACGCGTTACAAATCCTCTATATTGGCGGATCTTGTCATAAGTACAGCTTCTAACGTGTTAGAGTTCTAACGCGCTACTCTTGGTAAGTAACGCGTTACTTCTTAGAAGTAACGCGTTACAAATGTATCATGTATGTGATAAAATATCAATATCTAACGCGTTAGTGAAGTTGGTAACGCGTTACTACTTGACTAATCAGAGCTCATGTTACAATACCCGCGATTTCTCCAGAAGACCGGGAATGTGTAAAGTACGGACTGGACGCAAGCTTACGAACCATACATAGAGTGATGTCAACAGCGGCCCACTGACAGTGTTAGATAAATTGCCTAATTTGTATAATATTGAAAATGTGCACCTCCCATTCTATGTAGAAAACAAATACTTTTTGACAACTTTCGCCTTTTTAACTTTAAGCCATTTTGCCCTGTATATCGGAGTTCCAGTTCGTGGTTTATACATGTACCTACCCCAAAGGACAGCGAAAACAACAACAATACGTGCATTTCTCTTTTTTACATGCTACAAATATGCTGAAAAATGGTGCTAAATACACTCCATCATGTTTATCAAGGAATTGGTTACGAGTGGATCAGGATGTGCAAGCAAACTGTGTCTGTGACCTCAAAACACCCGGGCTATTTTATACCGGACTACTTTTGACCTGGATTGTAGCCGGGATTTTGCAGGCCAGTGCGGTGTAATCAGTTAAGTTGGCCATAAATAGCTGACCATACAGGTACAATAGTACATGTACAACAATTGATCCAATTCCCACCGTTAAATATAAGATAACTACCTGTTGTGTACAACACATACTGTATATACATGTACTATAACGACGATAATAAGCTTCCGGGGGTCAATCGACGAGTCCAAAAATAGCTAAACCAGGGGCCCGTTTCACTAAATTCCGTACGACTAAAATGTTCGTAAGTGAAAAATTATGATAGTCTGTAAATTTCACATTAATATTTTTTTCCTGTAAACAATTATTGGATTTACATTTATTGCGCATAGGCTGCATATGCAGCCAATGCTCAATAAATGTAAATCCATCAATTGAAATTTCCAGTCCATCCTAAATTTGCACTTACGAACGTTTTAGTTGTAAGAAGTTTAGTGAAACGGGCGCCAGATGTATTATCATATCATTGCCTCGTTTCCATGTATAATACACTACATGATACATGCTACGTATAAAGGAAGTGCATCACGCGGTACAAACAACAACAACAAGTACTGAAACTTCCAGAATCCATCTGATTCAAAGTACGTATTCTTTTATATTGTCCTTATTACGTAACGGAATTTTTATGAAATATGGCGCATCAAACGCGTCTTGTTAAACCTCATTTGGTGGTCTCTGTATTTTCTCCCAAACTTCTGTAGTTTTTGCGAAGAATCGATTTCCGACACGGAAATCGATTCTTCGCAAACACGACGTAAGTCTGTGCCAAACTCCATGGACCACCAAATGCAGCTCTCTCATCAAAATCAAAATCCGTTGCATATTAAGGAAAATATCAAATAATACTTACTTTAGAGTGGACGACCGTTTGTTGTTGTTGTACCTTGGTGCATGTACATGTTGAGACCATTGTCCATTTGGGTTATAAACTATCAGTTGATATATATGCAGGGAGGGTGTGGTTGCTGAAAGGTGAACGTTCGGGGAGGTTGGACTGTATATTAAATGTGGCTGGGACTGGAGAAATGGGGCTTAAGCTTGTGCTTTATCATTGCGACACGTGCAGATCCAGATCAGTCTATGCATCCGCACAGTTTGACGAGTATCTGCACTGTTCGCCATTTCAGCAATGCTGGTGATCACCGAACAAGCTTCGAACAAGCAATGTCGATCGCTATGAGGCTACATGAGTGTGTTATTTGATCAGCAGCTAACCTAAAAGAACTGAGAACAGCGATTCGACGTGAGATGCAAAATATCTCTATCGGGTCTTGCAAGCAAAGAGTACATAATTTCAAAAACAAAAAGATTTGTCCTCGTCGAACAACAAAATGGACGTCACGTCGAACACATTCTGTAAGTTTGCCATGCTGATATTATTCATTAAAGTACTTGATGCTGGTGAGTACTTGTGTATGATGTATTTCTACATCAAATCTCACATCCCCATGCTACAATTTGGTATACATATATACATATATACGCTGTACACATAGTGGAAATTACGTTATTAACTTTTAAAGATGTGACATGTTTTTGGGACACCCTGTACATAATCGCTAGCGTATTTGAATTATGGCATTAATTGTTACAATGGTCTGTGACGAAAACAAAGATACTTACCAGTTTTCCCAACAGATTCCGTTCACCCCTCTTGCCTGATAGACCCTGTAAGAGTACAAAGATATGATAATAAAATTAAACTCATTGAACTATTTATTCAGTGTTTGAAATGGAAACACTGGCTTATTTTTTTTTTTTCTTCAAATTACTTGAATATTCTGCTTAAAATCAAGCAGCTTGATGTGTGGTGACTGAGCTGTGATACAGCTCAGGTTCAGCCAATCAAACAGCATTGATTGAGAGTTGTATTTTAATAGTCAATCAGCTTTATTGGCTGAGCCTGAGCTGTGCTACAGCTCAGGCTCAGCCAATCAACCTGCTTGATGGCGAGTTGAGATTGCCAATAGTTGTTCGGAAACGTTTATATGATTAACGAAGGCTGTGTAACGGTTGTGCACCATGTTAAGAAACGTTTATATGATTAACGCAGGCTGTGTAACGGTTGTGCACCATGTTCAGAAACGTTGACATCTGGGAAAGATTAACGCAGGCGGTTGTGTATAATTGCAATGCAGTTCATGCTGCTATTTCTAATCTGGGAGGTTTTACTTGTTTGTATGTTTCTACTTTTGTTTCTTTGTTGTTAATTTTGGGAGGAGGGTTGGGTGGGTGGGGGTCATTATGTTTTCTTTAGATTGGGTTTTGACATTCTTTGAAAATGACGATTTTTTGCCATGGACAATACCGCGGCAACCATTGACACGTGCAATAAACGCGGCAGCTTCACTGTATATTTTCCACCGGCATTCGGTGAGTTTCGGCTGTCATCGATATAACTCTATGTATATGAAAAAGGCTTGTAACTTTGGTCGGACACGACCTCGTATCATGACAAAATATATGTTTAACATTGAAATGTTCTATTCATTCTATGTATTTCTGCATGCAAACCATAATTCTCAAAGCAGCTGTAATTCGATATTATTTGCATTATTATGTTCGAACTATGCTATTTTAGCAAGATAACAATAATTCTCAAATGAACATGTGCACTTTCTGCCAAACTATTCACATTAGCGTTAACAAAATTGCGGAATTTGTTATGATACGAGGTCGTGTCCGACTAACGTTAGAAGCCGTGTTCATATATATAGAGTTGTATCGATGAAAGTCGAAACACGCCGAATGCCTGTGATATTTTGCCGACAGTCTTACTCTGTGATTATCAGCTACACCACCGACAGCGCTAATCTTGCCAATACTCATTCACTGTCTTTACTCGAAAATACTTGAATATCAAACTTCAATAGTCCAACAGCTTGATTGGCTGAGTATGAGCAGTCCTACAGATCAGGCTCAGCCAATCAAACTGCTTGGTTGCGAGTTGAGATCACTAATACATGTAGTTGTTGAGAAACGTTTATAAGAATAACGCAGGCGGTTGTGTACCAGTTTAAGGTTTTGTAAAGCGATGCGCTTAATGCAACGCAACATACATGTACAATTTGAGAGATAAGCATGAATACTAACCCTTTGAACCCGAAAGCCCGCTATAGCAAACAGTGCAGATCCAGATGAGCCGGCTCGTAACGAGCCGTCTCATCAAGATCTGCACGTTTTGCAAGTAATTTTCATATTTTTTACGACAAAAACGCCCCCCTTTTCATAAATGGACTAGTCATAAAACCATTTTGTGACGGTTGGATTGGTTGTAAAAGTAGCATATGAAAATCCATTCCAGTTACTTAGGGGTAAAAGGGTTAAGCAAACCAACATAGAGAGACGTTCGGGTTCAAAGGGTTAAAAGCAAACGTGTAGTGAAGTTAGGCCATACACATACTTTGGTTCTCTGATATTGCAGCGTCAGGGAAATCCATGCGCGTCATGAAATGTTATCGTCATGGAGAAATGAAAACATACTGTAAATTCGCTACAAGATCAATCAAACACACTACCATGAAACAGTATACATTAAACACAATGCATTATGGGAACGACATAGCTAACTCATGGTAACGAGATCATATCTCGCGGGAACGAGATAAAAAAACAATTTTAAGCTGCCGTATAAAACCCAGATCAGTATGTTATTTATATTTATGACCTTGAGCCTCGTACTGGGAACCCGTCTTATTACTATTCTTGATAACCGTGCATTGCACAGATGGCTAGTGATCCGCTCGTAGACTGTGACCCGCCTGTGTGGCTCTGGGTCTATGGTGGCCACAAACGCCCATGTATGTAAATAGTGAACAAATCGTTAGCACATACAACATTGTGCTATAATTAACCCTTAAACCGCTATCTTAATCTTTTGTCGTCTGCTGTTTATTTTCTATTTTCCATTTTTATCATCAAAAACATGATTTGACAGCACTTTAGAATCATTTCCATTGTAAATGATTCTGAAGTGCTGTCAAACCATGTGTTAAGGCAATATATAAAAGTAATAGCAACGACAATTGTTGTATGTAGCGGTCTAAGGGTTAAGTAACTCATTGCTTACATTATTTTGACATGTATACTCACATATAACTGTCTATTTGAAAGTCCATATGGCGTGTTTTCGTCAGTATTCAAATATAAACCGGTATGTTACATTCAACACATGTCACTATAATCAAGTAATTACTTCATACTCAATTTCCATGGTAGTCCGGCAGCCAAACAAAAGCCGATTTTGAGCTTAACCTTGTTTTGAATAACATATTGTAACGTCCCTGCGCTATACCAGTACGGTTACATCTTAACCACGACCCCTGTCAAGCGGGAATTTATGGTAGCGGGCCTCGTTTGACAGTGTAGCTCCAGACACGAACACATACGAACTATCTACGTTAACTTACTTGGACGGGAATAGACAACAGTGGTCAGTGTAGCGGTGCTCTGTACATATATTATTGGGTTAAATACATGTCATGTAGCACTGTGCATCACAGAACAATTTAACAGGATGATAAAATTATGATAACAAATATGGTTTGGTGGTTATGACTAGAATGATACATATATATACATGACAGGCGATAGTGTAATTATTATTGGCGCTCTGTGATGAACACTATTAATGTCAAACTGACAACACGCAGTTTGTCCCACGCTTAAAAACTTATCAGCGTTTCTGAATGCCAATGATTGGGTATAGAAACATGAAATGGAACTTTACAAATCTCACGAACGCGAGTCCATCGATTAGTCACGAGACAGCATGTTTCTATATGGGAGGATCGGATCATGAGTCGTGATACAATGGCCACTTTACTCGGGATTTAAGACGCGAGCCGGGAGCTACTGTAAATGTGTAGGTCCAGATAACCTAAGGGTGGGGTGGGGATGTAGGGAGGTACCACACAGGTTATTTGCCACACAGGCTAGTTGCCACACAGGCTAGTTACCACACAGGTTAGATGCCACACAGGCTAGGTGGCACACAGGCTAGTTACCACACAGGTTAGATGCCACACAGTATAGGTGCCACACAGGTTAGATGCCACACAGGCTATGTGGCACACAGGCTAGTTACCACATAGGTTAGATGCCACACAGGCTAGTTACCACACAGGCTAGTTACCACACAGGCTAGGTGACGCACAGGCTAGGTGACACACAGGCTAGGTGACACACAGGTTAGGTGACACACAGGCTAGGTGCTACACCGGCTAGGTGACACACAGGCTAGGTGCTACACAGGCTAGGTGACACACAGGCTAGGTGACACACAGGCTAGGTGACATACAGGCTAGGTGACACACAGGCTAGGTGACACACAGGCTAGGTGCTACACAGGCTAGGTGACACACAGGCTAGGTGACACACAGGCTAGGTGCTACACAGGCTAGGTGACACACAGGCTAGGTGCTACACAGGCTAGGTGACACACAGGCTAGTTGGTGGGAAAGGGACTGAACCGAGATTCAGTCTATCACGGCTATAGACAATCTGACCACTGTGGTTATGTGGGCTTATGAATTGGGAGACTATTAGAGTTAACGCTTACTCTGACGCGGCGCGACTTGCACTGAGAGATACACAACGACCGTTGACATTTACGCAGGAGTGGGACCTATGTAACTGAAGTGGGTGGGGTAATTAAATGAGCGGTTTCAGATTATTTGCATGATTGCAGTGCATCCAGCTACAGTGCAGTCTCCGTTTTTGTTCCACCGTAGACAACACTTCCAAACTCAACGCGAACGCAACGCGAACGCAACGGTTTGCTGTAGCGTTGTATACGTTGTTTAAACGTATAATACGGTTCGTACACGTGTAATACACATTGTCAAACCGTTTAGTTTAAAAGCGTTGTATACGTTGTTTAAACGTATAATACGGTTCGTACACGTGTAATACACATTGTCAAACCGTTTAGTTTTATAGCGTGTAATACGTTTAACTTCAATGCGTATAACACCCTTTGGCGTATACATATGTAGCGAGGTGAAAGAGTTGAAACGTGTACAACGCTTTACCTGGAAGCGTGTAGCTATATGAAAGCGTTGAAACGTGTACAACGGTTACACGTTTTAACACAAATACCTGTTCGGCCCCGATCTCTTCGAGGAGTCCTTGTTTCGTCCTTTTAAAATATCGCGAATACATACCCTCAGATCGAGTTCAAAGTACATCGGCGGTGTGATTTAGCACTTCAATTGATCCCTAATCCCTGATGACTAATGAGTCACGCTTTTAACACGACAGATGTACCTTGTCGTTTATCAAAATGTTTGAGAATTGTAGATCACGTGAGCCGGCTCATCAGGATCTGCAGCATTCCTATGTACATTTTATATAAACAAAAAATGACGCCTAATACAGCGTAATGTAACAGTTCCTAACTTAATATGGAATAGCCCGGGCCGATAGTCCGTGTCAGTTAATTGGGGTGAAATATTACGAACACAGATAAACAAAGTGCATGGTTTCTTTGATTTTATTTTAACATCATCAGAAATGGCGAGTCTAGGAACTCTCGTATTATCTTTACGCCGAAGCCTGTCTATTTCAGTCACTAATCCGATATACACCTGTCCCACGCGTGTGTTAAGATTAATCGATATTTGGAGAAAAAAACTGAATACACAGCGAGCTGCACACTGGTTTAACACGGATATGGCCCGCGGATATGTCATAAATTACTTGGTGGTCAAAACCGGTAAATTTACAAGGTTTTATAGCGAAATAGCAGCCGAATGGCAATTTTTCTCGGACCGATTTTTAAGACTAGTTTTCAAATCTCAATCGGTCTGAGAGTTCAAAAATCGGTCCAGAACCGGAAAACTGAAAATAATGTTAGAAGCCCTGCAGTGAGTCTAGAAGTATATACACACACACGAAGAACGATCAGAGCATGCGCATTCTACGCGATATAAGGTTGGCATACCAAAACGTGTAATGCGTTAAAACCCGTGGAAACGTGTTATACGTATAACACGGTTTAATCTGTACGGTGCTGTGTACATGTAGATGCGTGTAACCGTTCGTCAACGAAAGCGTTAAATCGTTTAAAGGGTTTACCTTAGCGTTGTATACGCTTACAACCGCTGTAGACGTTTACAACCGTTGTACACGGATTACACGCTTTTGAAACTCAATACGTTGTTTACAACCGTTGTATACGTTTACAACCGTTGTACACGGATTACACGCTTTTGAAACTCAATGCGTTGAACACGGTTTGTTCGACTTTCGCGCATGCGCAAGAGTGGGGTGGGGAAACGCAACGCATGGCCGAAAACGTATTACACGTAGACGACACACGGTTTGAAACGCAACTAACGGAAACTCCACGGATACGCAACGCACAACACTTTGTACACGTATAAACCCGGAACATTTTGACAGAAACAACTGTAATCAAAATTAGCAGCAAGGTAGAGACACTAGTCAAGCAAGCAAAGGTGGGTGATATTGCACCAAGGATGGAATCCAAGGAGCAAGTATGAATTCCTGAAACCTTTTTAGCAGTTGAATCAGCGGGTTTTGTTCTCGGAACAGAAGTCAGAATTTCGCGGTGCGCGCTCCCTTATATAACATTTGGTCGTTTAGAACCGGACGAGCTGACAATGAATCCAGCTATCTGATTGGCTACTGAGGACGAATCTGGCTTCCCGTACAGTGATTGGTTACATTCTGCCAAGGCAGCTGAGGGGATCCAAACAGTTACTAGGAAGTTTCAAGATCCAAGATGGCAGGCTTGTGCAAATCACTGTGAAACGTTGCGAAAACAGTGCAAATCGTAACTGACTGCGATGGAACAGCAATATAAGATTATGATCAGGATAAAATATGAATTTGGGTGAAAGGCTCTGCAGGCGTAAGAAACGCTGGTTATATTGAGTGAATACCGGCTGTAAACTGTTGAGGAATATTTCGGACCCCAGTCACTTCGGACCAGGGGCTGGGTCGCTTCAATATGTTTTTATTACTGATTTTGCATGTCTAGACATTCTTGTTTTCGAATCCGATTGATGACAAGCTGTCACCATTGAGCGTTTTGAGAAATGCATAAATTCAATATGACTGCCAAATACATATTCTGTGTCATATAGTTGCATGCTCACGAGGAAGTGTCAACATTTGAAGTGTAATATAGATGTAGTGATAACAAAGAGCAACTTTAAAACTTTAATTTATTAACTGCAATATGAGAAAAATCCAAGATGGCCGCCAAACGTGACAATTTTACATACTTGCACTCGTCCGTCACAACACTATAGTTGGCGGCCATCTTCGACTAATGCTATTGACTAATGCTCCTAAAGTCGCTCAATATCGCAGGCTACTCGTGAATATATCCACATACAAATCAAATAAGATATAAGTACTTGCATTACATGTCCATTATGTATATCTTTATTTCCACCAAAATTAGGAGAGTACACATTTATGAACTAGATGGAAACAAATACATGCAAAACAATTATACATCCGGGGGCCGCTTCACTAAACTTTGTACGAATACAATATTCGTAAGTTCAAATTTATGACGGTAGGAAGCCGATACCGCTTTCCGAAAGCGGTACCAGGGGCCCGTTTCACTAAACTTCGTACGACTAAAATGTTCGTAAGCGCAAATTTAGGATCGTCCGGACATTCAAATTGATGGATTTACATTTATTGAGCATAGGCTGCATATGCAGCCTGTGCTCAATAAATGTAAATCCAATAATCGTTTACCAGTCAGTATTATGCGCTAACGTTATGCCAAACGAACAAAATGAAGACAGTCCAAATTACGTCCACAATGGCGCGACTAGGCAATGATCTTTTGCTGTTGACTTCATCGTGTTTTAAACGTCAATAGAAGCGTCAGTGACTCAGCAGCAAAAGTCTTGTAATTGTTATAATGCGCTCCCGTTTTGGTAATGTGAAGTGTTTACACAGAAGATGAATCTGTAATATGACATATTGATACTAGTCTTATTTCTAGGGATATTATATATATCCTTTGATAATATGATGACGTTTAAATCGGATCTCCCACCATTTCCCAGCCGAGCCTGTAAAATACAGAATATGAGGACAGTTTATTTTGATATGTTAATCAGGTGACGGTATGAAGCAGGGGACCGTTTCACTAAACTAAAATGTTCGGGTCGGGTCGTGGACCACGCTGTCTGCATGACTTCTAGCTTATATAAAAATACCGCAAATATTATGACAATTATGATATAACTACACAATATCCAATCCGAAGGATAGCATGCCCCAATATAATTTTTTCACCCAAGCAAAATATATTTACCCACGACCTATACCCCTATATATATCACTATGGTGTTAAAATATATATGAATGTTTGTTTGTGAGAAAAGGCACGGCCTTCATACGAGCCAACTATTCCACGTGTATGTAAACATCTAGCTCCGAAATACGACTACAAACTGTATATAACCACGTATGGATATTAAATTCTGTAGTTTTAATGTTAACGGGCTTGGAAACAAATCAAAACGGGAACGAATCTTTTCTTGGCTCAAACATAACAATTTTTCAATATGCTTTTTACAAGAACTTCATTGTACAGATGAATGCTTTGATACATGGAAAAACGAATGGGTCACGACATATTTCTTTCAGGAAACAGCTCAAATAGCAAAGGTATCGGTATATTACTAAATTTGAATTGCTCGTATGAAATTTTAGAACATAAAGATCTAATTTCAGGACGATTACAACGACTAAAATTAAAGGTATTTGATTCAAATATAGTATTAACTAATATATATGGACCAAATACAGAAGATCTAAACTTCTTCACAACAGTAGAACAATCGATTTTGGAAAATGACAGTGAAACTGTAATTTTAGGTGGAGATTTCAATACTGTCATTGATTTTAATATTGATAAATTCAATGGTAGAACTGATACACATAAAATAAGTTCAAACAAGTTAAATGACATTATACTCTAAAACGATTTGCATGACATATACAGACTTCGACATCCAAATACAAAACGCTTTACTTGGCATTCAAATCATAGGCCACCTATATTCTGTAGATTAGATTATTTTCTAATATCAGCCAGTTTATTAAATGCAGCAACGAAAAGTGACATAGTACCAGGTTATTTATCAGACCATTCAGTAGTAACACTAAACTTGAATCTATCGAACACAGTACGAGGACCAGGTTACTTTAAACTGAACACTAACAAATTATTACAAACGGAATACAAAGAGACTGTTAAAAATTCAATCCAGGAAACAGTAGAAAATAATATAGGCTGTAATCCGAATACAATGTGGGAACTGATAAAAGGCACTGTTAGAAATGTATCTATAAAGTATTCAAGTAAAGCAAAGAAACTGGAAAGAGAAAAAGAAAAAGAAAATAGAACAAAAATTTGGCAACTAGAAAAAGATTTAATAAACAACATACATGATCAAACTATATTAGATGAACTTAATATCGAACGAAATAAACTTAGCGAAATAATTAATGAAAAAACAAAAGGCAATATTTTAAGATCGAAAGCTGAATGGGTGGAAGGTACTGAAAAGAATACAAAATATTTTTCTAACTTAGAAAAAAAAAGATCAGAAGAAAAATCAATTAAGCAAATAAACATAAATGGCAATCTAGAAAACAACCAAAGGGATATTCTTGATCATGCAAAACATTATTATGCACACATCTATAGTAGAAATAATAATATAGAAACAGAAAATAACCACTTTTTCGACGAAAACGATAAAAAACTAAATGATGATGAAAAAACAAAGACAATGTGAACGGTATAATAAATGAAAATGAATGCCAATCGGCAATAAGAGATATGAAGAATATGAAAAGTCCAGGATCAGATGGAATTACAGCTGAGTTTTATAAATTATATTGGAACGATATCAAGGAACATTATATCAAATCGATTAACTATTCATATCAAAACGGATCTTTAACAGAGTTACAAAAACAAGGAATTATTACACTATTACCGAAAAAAGATAAAGATACACTTTCACTGGACAATTGGAGACCGATATCACTTTTGAATGTAGATTATAAAATTGCAACCAAAGTAGTGAGCAATAGAATTAAAAAAGTACTTGATTCCATAATTAATGTTAATCAAACTGGATTCATAAAGGGCCGTTACATAGGAGAAAATGTTCGTACACTAATGGAAATAATAGAAGAAACCAATGATACCAATATACCTGGTCTAGTTTTCTTTGCTGATTTTCAAGAAGCCTTTGACAGCTTAGATCATAAATTCATAATCACGTGCTTAAAAAAATTAAACTTTGGAGAATCTCTCATACAATGGATAGAACTATTTTATAAAGACGCAAAAAGTTGTATTTCAAATAATGGATATCTATCAGATTTTTTTAATGTGAAGAAAGGTGTAAGACAAGGCTGTCCATTGTCAGCTTATATTTTCATTATATGCATAGAAATATTATCAAGACAAATAAATAACAACGACAACATAAAAGGTCTAATACTAGGTGGAAATGAAATAAAACAAACCCTGTTTGCTGACGATGCAAGTTTTACTCTAGATGGTTTCAGAACGTTCATTTAATGAACTTATAAAAACGTTAGATACTTTTGCGAAAATATCTGGTCTCAAATTAAATAAATCAAAATGTACGGCCTTAAGGATAGGAAGGTTAAAAACGACCCAAGCAAATGGTGTAACAGTAATACATACACTTGGTCAAATGAACGTGCCTCAACATTAGGAATAATATCACAAACAACAAAACTAAAATTCATGAATTAAATTTATCCCCTAAAATTAAGTCATTCCAACATTGTCTAAATAATTGGCAAAAACGGAATTTAACATTAATTGGCAAAATAACTGTGTTGAAGACTTTTGCGTTACCTAAACTAATATATCCATTAACTGTGCTCGAAAATCCGGAAGACCGGACAATCGAACAAATTAATTATATAATGTACACATTTCTTTGGGATGGAAAACCGGATAAAATATCACGAAATACTATAATTCAAAAGTATGAAAACTATGGTCTCAAAATGGTAAATATTCATGCACTCATAAATTCCCTAAAATGTTCATGGATCAAACGTCTAAAAGGTACACAAAACCACTTGAAAAACGCATACAATAAAGAACTAAATAAATATGGAGGAGATATATTGTTTAAAAGTAATCTTGATCATATTAAAAAATATACATTCTTGAAAAAAATATTAATTTCATGGTGTAAAATAAACTATAACAATAAAAATACTAATATATCGCACGAAATTAATATGGCATAACAGCAATATCAAAAACGAAAGCAAAAATACATTTTTCTACACAGAATGGCAATAATAAAGGTATTATGTATGAAATGAAGCATATATATGGACTATAGGATAAAATAATTCTATAACTTTGATACTCTAAAAGAAACATACAACATAAACAATGGAGACTTCTTAAAATATTATATCTGCTAGGCAATATTAAAGCAGAATGGAAACAGACAATGATATTAGAACAAATAGATAATGACATTCTAAAGTATTTAATATCTACTATATTATCGTCAAATCATGTGAATAAAATATATACAACAAGGAAATTGACAATATGAGGTTTGCCACAACAAAAACATATTCTGAAATGGGAAAACGAATTAAACAATCAAAACATCGAATGGAATTATATTTTCTCATTGCCATACAAAAATACAATAAGTACAAAACTTAGAGCTTTTCAATACAAATATCTAATGCGAATAATTCCGAATAACTCATTTCTGTTCAAATGCAAAATAAAGCCATCAAATCTATATGATTTTTGTCACATGGCCGTAGATTCAAACAAACACATGTTTTGGGAATGTACTAACATACAACCTTTTTGGTCAGACGTAAACGAACTATTACATACAAGTAGATTAGACTTCACTATGCACTTAACTTATGAATGTATATCATTCTGTAACGCAAAAGTTCCATGTAAAAATAAAACAATACTTATTAGCTTTATCATTCTACTTGCAAAATATTTCATTTTTAAATGCAAGTATAAGTCAACACATCCGACAATAGAACACTTTAATGCTTATCTTAAACAGACTATTAACATCGAAAAAACAATTGCCAGTATGAAAGACAAACTGGACAAGTTTCACTCGAAATGGAATAGCTTTATACAGTAAAACAGAAATTAAAATAAATCGACCACTCCTATAAACCCATCCTTAGGTTAAAGTATTCCCCACCCCATTTTCCAATAATAACACCTTTGTTATTACTTCTTTTAGGAAAACATATATTTTTTAACCTTGTAAAACCACCCTCATTTCATATACCCATATCGACCTATACAACTCCAATAACAAAAATGAAAAACTCTCTGTTGCAGGTATATCGCTAGTAATAGATACATTTGTTTAATTCTCTGATGGATAACAAAAACTTCTGTCAAAAATAGTTTTTACATGTTATTTTTGAAATTGCATGTACAAATACTTTCGACAGTGCTAGTTTATGTATATATGTATGTATGTATTTATGTATGGATGTATACATGTAACCTAGATGAATAAAAAAATAAAATGAAAAAAAAACAAACTAAAATGTTCATAAGGGCACACTTATGATAGTCTGTAAATTTCACATTAACAATGGTTTCTGGTAAACAATTATTGGATTTACATCTATTGAGCATAGGCTGCATATGCAGCCTATGCTGAATAAATGTAAATCCATCAATTGAAATTTACAGACAATCCTAAATTTGCGCTTACGAACGTTTTAGTCGTACGAAGTTTAGTGAAACGGGCCCCGCTTTCGGAAAGCGGTATCTGCTTCCTACCGTCACCTGATTAACATAAAAAAACAACTGTCCTGGTATTCTCTATTTTACAGCTAACTCGCTATGCATTGGCTGAATACACACATCGGTGTATCCTACATTTACTAGATGCCAAGATCCGGAAGAGAATGGATTGCAAAGTCACGTTTCATTGGTCGAACAACGATGCGATTGTTACATTGTGACTCATGTTTACATGTACTTGTATCATTATTATTTGTTAAATATACGTGTACGTGTAGATAGATAGATGATCTCAGGGAAGATTGGCTCACTCACTCACTCACTCACTCACTCACTCACTCACTCACGCACTCACTCACTCACTACACTCACTCACTCACATCACTCACATCACTCACTCACTCACTCACATCACTCACTCACTCACTCACTCACTCACTCACTCACTCACTCACTCACTCACTCACTCACTCACTTCACTCACTCACTCACTCACTCACTCACTCACTCACTCACTCACTCACTCACTCACTCACTCACTCACTCACTCACTCACTCACTCACACTCACTCACTCACTCACTCACTCACACATCACTCACTCACTCTCACTCACTCACTCACTCACTCACTCACTCACTCACTCACATCACTCACTCACTCACTCACTCACTCACTCACTCACTCACTCACTCACTCACTCACTCACTCACTCACTCACTCACTCACTCACTCACTCACTCACTCACTCACTCACTCACTCACTCACTCACTCACTCACTCACTCACTCACTCACTCACTCACTAACTCACTCACTCACTCACTCACTCACTCACTCACTCACTCACTCACTCACTCACTCACTTCACTCACTCACTCACTCACTCACTCACTCACTCACTCACTCACTCACTCACTCACTCACTCACTCACTCTCACTCACTCACTCACTCACCCACCCACCCACCCACCCACACCCTACTCACTCACTCACTCACTCACTCAGTGTAAGGCAATGTAGACAAGTCCGTGCTCTTGTTCAGGAAAACGATGTGAAATGTTACCATCGGCTAGCTTAAAACGTTACATGATAAATATAATACTAATGCTAGTGTATGTTTACATCAAATTTGCCAGGCTCGGCTGGGAAACGGTGGGAGATCCGCAGGCAAGCCTCGGAATGGAACATAATGGTGCTTTTAACGGCCCACCAACACAAATGAGTATCATTTAGGGCCAAGTAAGTTAGATGAAGAACATATATAATAGTAAAATAGTATAAGCCTCGGAATTCCTACGCGTTTCCTAGCCGAGACTTGTACTGTAGCCGATTTCATCAACATTGCAAAGAAGACTTATCTAGCAAAGTATACTTTGAGGGAGTAATCATTTATTTTTGCCGACATCCATTATTTCATATAGAACTAACCACTGCATATATTTGATGATTAAAAGTATGCAGAATTATTATACTGAATGTATTACATTATCACAGCCAAAATGGCTGTGATAATGTAATACATTCAGTATAATAAAAATAATAAATTTATCCTTAAATTGAAAATTTCTCCATCAAATTATACTTTTCTAGATAAGTATACATGTACTTTGCAATGTTATTACTGATCAAGTTGGTATGAAAGGACACGAGCCAGTTGTTATGTATATTCTACCTTTGACCTTGCAATTCCGATGACTACCGCCATCAGAAGTATGACAATGCACATATGCAATGGACGAAACATCTTGCTCGTCTCAATTCGATCTGTGTAAATAATTGTATTTGGTTTCTAGAAGTAAAACATGTGCATGTATATTATGGCATGAATAGAGGATCTCAAACGAGCTTTCATTTGATATAAGATTAAGGATACGAGTCAGCACAAATTATGCACAGAGCCTCTGGCGAGGTACATACAATTGATGACGAGTTTAATAAATAGCATATCAAATGGAAACGAGTTTGATATTCTGTTTATCGAATGCCTTTATGCTTCAAATAACAGAACACTTGGAGATATCAGCGATCTGCTTCAGTGAGAATACGCCATTAACTAAGTTCGCAAATAGTTTAAAATCTCCACGGAGAAAAAATAGTAATCGTAGCAATAACATACTATAAATATGACATATAATAAGTTCTTTTTTTTTTGTAAACATTTCATAGTACCAAATGGAAGAACATTATAACAATTGCAGTACTTCTAATGACGTTTAAAAAATGATGACGTCAAGGTAAAAACTTCGTTGCTCT
This sequence comes from Conchocele bisecta, assembly GCA_029237695.1. Classification (NCBI taxonomy): domain Eukaryota; kingdom Metazoa; phylum Mollusca; class Bivalvia; order Lucinida; family Thyasiridae; genus Conchocele; species Conchocele bisecta. The sequence goes on along the minus strand of CM055271.1, from coordinate 97,208,247 downwards.
GTCGCGCCATTACCGACGTCATTTGGCACGTCTCTATTGTATTCATTTGAGATAACGTTGGCGCATAATACGAATACGTAATTAAGGTGATGCGGCCAGCCAATCAAATTCGCTCCGGGCGTTATTACACGCATGCCATATCACATTTATGAAATGGGTTAAAACACAAAATGACGTTTTCATGTGATAATTATAGTATAGCAGTTAGCAATAAAGATAAGGTATAATGTAATATTATTATGTTGCTGTGTTGTTCGCATGTATTATAATAATAATTATAGTAATGTTTGTTTATCACATGCAATCCTAGTTATGCCGGGTTTTAGACCATTTCATAAATGTGATATGAGACACGTGTAATAACACATGGAGCCAATTTGATTGGCTGTCCGCATAACACTAATTAGTAGTAGTAATACGTATTCGTATTATGCGTCAACGTCCTGTCTCATGAATCAAACAGACACGTTGCAAATGACGTACGTAATGGCGCGACAAAGCATTTATGTGTTGACGTTGACGTCATCATGTTTAAAACGTCATTATAAGCGTCCGTGACTCATTAAAATGACTGAAAGTGTTAGAATGAGCTCCCGTTTGGTAAAAATAAGTTTTTACAAAGAACAGGAACCTATTGTATGACATATTTAATGCTAGTATTACAACTATTTTTATATGAGGAGATTTTCAACTGGATGCAAAAATAGTCAATGACTTCTTTTCACTGAAGCAGATCGCTGATATCTCCAGGTTTCCTGCTATTTGGAGCATTAAGTCATGTGATAAACAGAATGTCAAACTCGTTTCCACTTGATATGAGATTTATGAAACTCGTCAGCAATTTTATGCACCTCGCCAGTGACTCGGTGCATAAATTGTGTGTGACTTGTTTTATAAATCTCATATGAAATGAAAATTCGTTTGAGATCCTCTATATATGTATAGTGTGTGCTTTAACTTGGTCCAAGATTATCTGTCAGTTACAATGGCCATTGTTGGATCAGATGGTTTGTTTCACCGAAGAGGTATTTAATTGTTGTTTTTTGGTAAATAAATCGGGGATTGGTAAAAAAATAAATAAAACTAAGAACTAACTTGCGAAGAAACACTATTTCTCGGCATTATAAACTACACCAATGGATGGTTACTAGTGTATTTCATTTAAATGAGTTTTACTGGCGTCTACAATGGAAATTAATTTTTAAATGTGGCATAGATCATTTCACAAAATAAAATACGTAGTTTTTCCTTGTAAAAATATTAATATGATGAACAATATAAATGAACAACATGTATAGAATTATAAAATTATAGAATGAGAAACATGTATACAAAAATAAAAATCAGATCGTCCTATACAAGCTGGTTTTCTTTTGTAGAAAGCTAAGCAAACCTTCAATGTTCTCCATCTGGAATAACTCCGCAAGTGAAGTAACATTGACGTGTTTGCGGCGAATATCGGCAGAGTCGATAAAGTCCAATAGGATGTGTTGCACGGTAAATGCGCTGTGGCATGGAATACATGTACACCATGGACGCGGCTCACCCTTGAACATATACATGTACGAATGTGTTAGTCGTGTTCGTCCAATGCGCTAAGGACAACTTCATCCCGGCGTACGTGTCTGTAGCCAGAGTCCATTCGCCCAGAGTCGGTTTCACAGCATGAAGTTTATTATCTGTGAGCAGATCCCACCGGGTCTGATGAATGAGTTGATGGATGATTTAAAATCATGATAGCAAACCGGAAAATTAGACAATCTTAAATTTGCACTTCTCAAGGCAATTGTATATACGCTGGTCGCAATGTACCCCATTTAATCAGTTACATTCTAGTATGTTATAATAACCATGAACAAAGCACTGCGCTGCAATCATGATATGTTAGAAAGAGAAATGTCAACAGTCCATGCCATAATTATTATTTTATCAGCGTGTACGCTGCACTGTTACAAGCACAGACATACCCGGACATATAAGTCCAAAAAGGCCGAATTTTGAAGTGTTAATTGTGATATATGTTGTTGCAAGGCGGACAGATGTGTATAATTGTGTGCCGAAATGGCGCACTGCTTAGGTCCAATACGGTCCTGTAATTCCGCGCAGTGTACCGGCGAACGGGAGGCTGGAATAAGAGAGGGGGTAACTGGGTAGAACCTGGCACCGGCGATGCAGAGCAAAACGCGTCCCAGGTAGAACCAATCCACCACTGGCGGCACTCGACACACAAATTGGTGCCATATAGTCGGTAAAAACACGTGCTATTTTCGTCAGAGTTGCCACATCCAGACAGCTCCAAGGCAGGCCGGGGCCAGAAGCAAACAAGGGCAGGCAGAAAATTCGGCTGAGCTTGAGCTAACTTGCTGTTTTGGTTAGACCTGTTAAATATGGCTTACTTTCATAAGACAGTGTGCTAACTGAGTCGTCTGGACATCCTGGCATAACGTGGCAGGAACATGAACACATCGGCTGCCCGTGGTGTCCACGTACCCCCATGTGTTAACACGTCGCCTGTCCCACTAGTGCGAACTGGCCGCAATACGACTACACATCAGATACTAATACTAATAATAATACGTAGATGGTATATATATCTCACCTATGCGCATATTCAATCCAGAACCCAGTATTGGCCGCGGTATACAATCAGGTAAGTCAAACCGCCCGGCTTATCCGCTATACTCAGCAGCAGGCAGAACCACACGGTGTCACCACAAACCATCCCGAGTCCCAGAAGGGCTACACGCATGGGTTGTGTTCTATAAGTGGCAGTCAGATGCACCAAGTAGTCAACTGGCCTACCGTGAGTCCAGGTAGATCCACAAGGTGCCACAATCGACTACACAGCACACGGAGATAGAAAAATAAGAACAATAAATGTCCTAGCAACTAGTCTAAATTAGCTAAATTTCAGCCTAAAAATCGCCCACCATAAACCCACCCAAGCCCCCGACATACCTTTTCGAAAATCCAGAAGTAACAATCCAGACAATAAGTATAAACACAATGAACATTTCAGTTAATTTCCCATAGTGACAATGGCAGCCGCCGGTAACCTTGAGATAATATCCGGCCGGTAAAAACACACGACCTGCTCAGTCCAAGGTCGCCATTCAAGTGAGTGAGCTAGTATTAGTACTAATATTATTGCTTGTATACATGTATTGGGTATAACCGGATTCAACTGTCGCGTCAACAATGTACACGAGGGTCAAACCAAGATTGTCGGGATTCCGTTAAGGATTAAACCCATCGTTAAATGTACCATTTTCATCCTCCGAATCAACCGGTTTAGAAAATATAAAATGTATCCCACTCGTGTGACGTGTTATAGCAATATCTTGTCTATCGCACTGCATTGTCCCGGGGCCCAGTAAATTAAAATAATTTTGAGCGTTAGCTCCATTTATTTTATAACATAGTAAACGACTAACTAGACATTGTCCCAGAGGCAGAAGCATAACTGAATCTCTCTCTCTCTCTCTCTCACTCTCTCTCTCTCTCTCTCTCTCTCTCTCTCTCTCTCTCTCTCTAATGCCTGTCATGATCACACAACTATGGCTCGGAATAATCAAATTCCTGTTTACAGTGAAACCTCGCTAAACCGGACACCATTGGGACCTCCCAGGGTGTCGGATTTTGACGGATATTGTGATTGAAAACAGGCAGCTAGATTGTGAATTGGCCGTGTGAATATATGTTCAGAAACGTGGATAAGCATGGCAAGATTAACGCAGGCGGTGGTGTGTGTACTCGGCAAGCTGAAGGGGAACAGTTCCATTGTTATATGTCATGTATACTTTACCTCCGCAGTATGTACTACTAGCCTCATACTGTAAATAAAAAAAACGCTGTTCCAAAGGCATTTTCACAGATATGCCATAATGAACAGTCGCACCTGTGATAAAGTCCACCTCCGAATAACAATTACCTGTCTATATCAGCCACGCTTCTGTTTTTACAATTACTAAATTTATACATAAATTAACCGGTGAACAGATACCGCCTGTGAACAAAGGCCATACGTTTCTCTTCCCATGGCTGGCCTTTATTCACAGGTTTGACGGTACAATCTGGACATGCTACGAAATGTGTGACTCACTTACAGTACACCGTCATCGCCCGCACCAATCTTGCCAATATTTGCCAATTTCTTCATTTCAAAGTATACGAATATTGTACTTGAAATCAAGCAACTTGATCGACTGAGCCTGAGCATTGCTACAGCTTGATTGCAAATTCGCAATGCGATTAAGTATTCATAATTCCAGCACAAAAATATTTACACAGTTCCCTAACATTTGATTGGCCCGTAGCAAATCTCTGTCCAAAATTTATATCCCAGTAAACTCCCACGCCGAATTACTTTCCGTAACCGTGATGCGCAGTTAAAATAATTCTTAAGAAAACGGAAAATAAACACATTTTCTTGATGAATTTATTTCAAATGCTGGAATTAATCGGGGTGAACTTGGAAAAGTCGCGGGAATACTGGACAAGGCCTTCATTCATTCCTATAATAAGCTTTGATTATCTTGACGAGATTAACGCAAGCTGTTTCTTACTACGAAGCTTGGTAGAGTGGAACCTCTAAAGCGGACTACAAGAAATGTATGTGATCATAATTTTGATGGGTTTCTTGGTCATTTATCTCAGGTGATAATATAAGGTTTGATCATGTCCAGCCGTGTGCAAACATTTGCTGTGGCCCGAGGGAACTGTTTGAACCCAAGGCCGCAGGCCGCGGGTTCAAACAGTTCCCGAGGGCCACAACAAACGTTTGCACACGGCTGGACATGATCAAACGTTATTGTTGCATTTCCAACAAAAAACTGATGTAATTTGAGCATTACATTCAGTATTTTCAGTACTTTTATAAATTGTCCCATGCACGTAGATAACTTTCGGTATTCATATTCCGGGGCCGCGTAATGAACGTCATGACCGTCATGAAGTAGTGACGTCATGAAGGCACTTCCGCGTAGTGACGTCATGAAGGCACTTCCATTACGCGCGGCCCCGGAATGAGCATTGCCTAAAGCTATGTGCAAACAGCACGCGTTATATGTTTGCACATATGTGCAAACAACGGAAAGCATGTAACAATGCATGTTCGTGATCGCATAGCACACAACTATGGCTCGGAATAATCGAATACCCGATTTACAGTGAAACCTCGCTAGACCTCCCAGGGTGTCGGGTTTGGCGAGTTTTCACTGTAGTATGTTTATCGGACATGCTTGCACCGTTTACAACTACATGCCCGTGGTTGGTATGTCTACGGGTACTAACTGTGCGTCACTTATCACAGGTGCTGCACTCGGCACCGGTGGAACATGCCGGTTTCTTGACGATATGCCACTCAGCTCTACATATACTTACAACTATCGCATAAACGCATCTCTTGCGCCGTTTACTAGACGAAAATGTGTTTATGCAGTAACTTCTGCATGTAGCTGAATGGGAATTCGTCAGGAATCTGGCGCCTATTTTGATTGTACGCTCTCGCGGAGAGCAGCACTAGTGTTTATAGCAGATATATATTCGCATCTTCTGAACACAGGCATTCGGCGTGTTTCGGCTTTAGTCGGTACTGTTATAAGTGAACGACGCTGATTATATAACGCCATTTGCTTTGGTATTTATTATAAGGTAATTCAACTTCCGGTCAAACACAAGCTCGTATTGTAACAAAATAACATAATACAATTGTCATTTTCTATGTATTATATAGAGTATATTCCATCGTACATTTTGAATAGCGGGAAATAATACACGAGTGTGCGTCGGCTTCCGCGTAAGCAACATGTGAGCGTAGGGAACGAGTTGCTTGCACGGACGCCGACGGACACGAGTGTATTATTTCCGCTATTCAAACATGTACGATGGAATATCCTATTTATTACACTTCCACGGCGGATACATATGCACATTTAGTCTATTTTTTAAGATTATAATCAATGAATTGTGATGTGCGCATGCATAGTTTTACAATTCCCGCGTTTTGACGTTACGTTGTGTGACGTCAAATGTGACGTCATATAAAAAAATTAACTCCAAATTACGCAGCTGTTTCTATGAATCAGATACATTTGAGTGCATGCTTGGAATGTGTTCAATCACATAAACATTCTAGATTAGTCGAGACCGTTTCCAAATTGTCAAATAACTTTATATGACTGTAATAACATTAAACATGGTAGCTGGTGGTTTCCAAGAAAACAGGCGCGCAAATACGGGTGTTCTCTTCACGATGTATTATTTGTAACCAGTTGATTTTGGGTTTTCTCACAGCGAAACCCGTGCAAATAATTTGCAAGAGTGTAATACATGTATTTCTGCAGGATAACGATAATTCGGAAATGAACATTTGAACTTGCCACTACAATATTGACGTTATAACCTTAAACACATTATTTCATTATGATGCGAGGTCGTGTCCGACCTAGGAAAACCAATTGTACTTCGATATTCTTTGCACAATTATGTTCTAATTGTGATATTTCAGCAAGATAAAAATAATTCTCAAATGAACATGTGCACATTTTGCCAACATATTTACATTAGCGTTAATAAAATTGCTGAATTTGTTGTGATACGAGGTCGTGTCCGACCAAATCTATAAGCCTTGTTCATGTATATAGTTATACCGATGAAAGCCGAAACACGCCGAATACCTATGGTGCTGAAGTATGAAGTTTAGTGTATGGATTTTCTCAGAGTTTCTGCCCGCCACTAGGGGGCCGGATGCAGAATACAATGATACGGATTTGTTCCTGGTCCACAAACAAACGATTGCCTATCGTTTATACATGTACATCGTTTTGACACCGTTTTTGTTTTTGTAAATTGCATTTCATGTCATCAGTAGCCGATTTCATCAAAATTGCAGTAAGTATACTTATCTAGCAAAGTATAGTTTCAGGGAGTAATCATATATTTTTCCCGAAATGCGTTATTTCATATAGAACTACCGACTGCATATATTTGATGATTAAAAGTATGCAGACTTATTATACTGAATTTATTACATTATCACAGCCAAAATGGCTGTGATAATGTGATAAATTCAGTATAATAAAAAATAATAAATTTATCCTAAAATCCCTCAAAGTATACTTTGCTAGAAAAGTATACTTTGCAATATGAACTCACGATACATCAATATGGCCAAATATCGACGGGTTGCGTTCCATATACACATGTATGTTTATGTATTGTATTCAATGGGAAACGAAAGTACGTATATAATAAGAATAATGAGACACCGCGCTTATGGCAAGAAACTCACGTCCAACATGTTTACAACTTCTGAATCAAGGCACCGCTGAAAATATTATGGCAGTTAGTGTTCTGGAACATGTTACCGCTGCCTGTGTGGATACATTTGACTGAAATGACGTCACCCTTGACCAGGGAGACAACAGCTGTCTCTGTCATGCACGCTGCTCCAGCCGAAGGGTTTCCAGTTGTTATCAATGTAGTGTGCAACGTCGCCCCATCGTCTGTCACAAGCTCAAACCCCTTATAATGGTTGGACCGCATACACAGTTGTATGCAGAACAAGTAGACGCCGGACACTGGAACGGTGAAGCGGCCCGTGTCGACGTCGTACCCGTCGCCGAGGTTCAGGTCGGACTCTCTAAACACGAGTATGTCGCCCGCCACTATTATCACGTCCGACAGCGTGTTGGCGCTGAACGCCACGGCCGGAGACGTCGCCTCATCTACACGGACATAAAGTGAAGTGAGCATGACACGTGGAATAAATTGTGCTTTATGGAGACACATATACTGTAGCCGATTTCACTATGACGTCAGTGTCATAACGTAACGCAGACACGTCAGCGCTTGTTCGTGTGCAGTAAAGACATGTATTGGTCCATTACGCCAACGCTGGCCCCTAGCACCGGTATACGACCAGAAATGGGGCTGTGAATGGAGAAATCGGGCCTATGGGTTTTGCGACCAGTGTATATCCAGATCAGCCTGTGAATCTGCACAGTCTGATCAGGATATGCACTGTTCGTCTTTCGACAAATGCAACCCCCGTCATGCTTCTAACAAGCAATATAGACTGCTACCATGCATCAGGCCTGGGCTATATGACCAGGAGCTACACTGGTCATAAATCACATAAGACACATTTCTCCAGTCACAGCCACAACTCGGCGTATACCAGGGTTGGCGATTATCATGTCATCGACATTCATCCGGACTCTATATAACCTTAGCTGTTGGTGGGACGTTAAATACATTCACGTTTACTTTTCCAAAACGTTGAATTGTTCGAACAGTCGACGTGGTGTGTAAAACAGTCAGTAATTCAAAGTTGCATGGCCTAAGCTTTGCATATTCAGCCAGTGAAACGCAATGTTTTAAATAAACATATGAGACACGCCATGTGATTTTACAAAATTTACAATATTTTCCGTAAATGGCGTCAAAAGTTGACAAAATATTCAGAGTACATTGCTCATGTACTCTGAAATTTTGTCAACTTTCGACTTTATTTATGAAAAGTATTGTATATTTTGTAAACTTTTTTCATACAATTACTCAGATGTCCAAATGTACAAAATCACATGGCGCGTCTCATATGGGCGCGCTCCAGGAAAACCAGACTTATTGACACAATTTTCGATTTTCACAATTTATATTATCGAAAAAAATATTCTGAAAAGAAAATTCAAAAATATTTCTTAGTTTTTGTTTATCTCACTTTTTGTAATACCATGTTAACGATGCACGGTATAAAATGTCATCAAGAACACGACGTTATTCAAATAATGATGGCGGTGGAATTTTACACAGCACGCATCGGTATTTAGTTTTTACATAGGGTAGTATTGGAATCGCGTCGGACAGTTAGCCACGCCCCAGACCCCCCTCGATGGGCACGTCCGTAGTGATATCTTGGAATAACCATAACAACAAAATGCATTGTGTTACTCAACGTTTAACTGTCATACGCAACTGCTAATTGAAAACAATATTATGAAAAACTACTTGCACTGCACAATATCAACAACGTATGTTCTACAAAAATACATCGGATTATTTTGTTGCGCGTGATTTGCCCCCATTTGCGGTCATCGCTAAATTTAGTAACAGAGTTAACTCCCCTCCGAATACTCTCCGAAACAAGCAACGCGTTTAAGACACAAACTACATCAAGTTTGACCTTCCGACAGCCTATTTTTAAACTCAGCCGACATCTGTGCGAAACAAAACTCGCACGTGTAGGTCTAACTGATGTTTAATCCTCATTCTCTCTCTCTATCGATGGATTTACAGCGGATTTTAGTGACATTCCCGAATTCGGCCTTATTGACATTTGTCTATGGTGGCCAATACACGCCAACATGAGTGTCAATTCTACGTTCAGGGAAGGGAGTCAATAAGTCAGTATTTAAGGTGATAACTCACAGTCAGTGAATAAATTAATGACAGTATAACACAACCAGCGTATAGTAATACCCATATTAATGCAAGTACTTAAATACGACAACAAAAAATCTAACAAGTTTGGGCTTCCATACATTGAACATTTTGTCAGCGGTTTCCCCAATGACGTCATTTGTATGTTTTAATATACTCGATCCGGGGCCAACTATTTCATTCACAAAACAGAAGTAAACTTGGCGATGTACCGATAAGGCATTTTCAGGCGCGACACCGCTTCCGTGGCGAAATTATTGTAACTATTGCTCTTCAATCAGTGGTCAATATATCTATAATGATCATAGATATCTGCAATCTGTATACTTGAATTGATGATGTCCTGTATATGTGTTACCGTATCTTTCTGATATTGCAATGCATAATCTGTAATGTTGTTGAATGTTTTGGTACATACTGTAGCAGTGCATACTGTACTTTAAGTTGTGCCATATCAATAGTTACCCCTTAACCATTAAAACGCTGAAAAATAAAATTGCCGTCTGCTCATTTTGTATATTTTAATCTCTTTAAAAACATGTTTTGGCAGCGCAGTAGAATCGTCTCAGTATGTTTTTGAGGAGAAAATATAAAAATATTTAAAACAGAAGACGAAAATTGTCGTTTCCAACGCTTTAAAGGTACATGCCCATTCAGTAAGCCCAAAATGTCATTTATAGGAATTAAATAAGTGTACAACTGATAGTGACGCGCGGTGGTATCAGGCTATTTTCATATGCAAATGAGGCATGATATTTTTTAATTATTTATACTAAAGAAATGCGTCACCTGAAAAAATAATATTTTCGACAGATTTTAAAGTATGATCATTGCACATCATAAACTAAATACAGAGCTTAAATAGTAATGTCCGTTAACATTTTAAGCAAACACGGTTATCGCCCATGATATCAGTGTGCAAATTTACGTCTGATATAAAATGTATAATAATGCCAATCAGTACGTGGGATAATGGCGCATGAATGTTTATTTTGCCAGGAAATGTCTCAGATGATGTCTCTGATGTAAAGAACATTTTGTACCTACTGAGTGGGCATGTACCTTTAAGGGTTAATGAAACTGCAACACCAACAATCAATCAATCAATCAATCAATCAATCTAGTTTAATCTTGTACCCTATGTTCAGTACTTTCAGTACTTTGATTTCGTAATAAAATCAAGATTATCATCAACTGTTTTTTTTTGGGGTGATTGTTTTGTTATTGATGAAAAAGTAATTACATTTAAATATTTTTTAAAATTAATATGTTTAATAGCCAAACGTATGTTGGTAGCAAAACGTGGGACAGTAGAGACGTACGGAATATGGAGTGTAAATGATCAAAACAAGTACCATAATTATTGATCAAGGATACTGTTATCACATAATAAAACAATTCGCCTCGGTCAATATGACGTTTCTGCCAGTGAATATCAGATCATATTATATGGCTCACTCGCCAATCATTGTATAATTTAGCTAACAAACCAAGTGAACAACTATCCGTTTTAAATGTGCCGACAAACCTCGTCGTGTCTTCATCGACGATATCTAGATACACGCAAGTTGCTACATGTACTATGAGACTGCAAGCGTGTGGCACAGTACAACATGACCTACATACCTGGTATCTGTGCTTTCGTCGTATTGACCAAGGAGTGCACGTCACGTGACATCCTCGTCACCTGGGCCTCAGTCTTCGTTATGAGTTCGTCAATCCGCGAGTCGGCCGCCGACTGTTGTCCCTCCAGGCTGCCGCGCATTTCCTGAAAGTCTCCGATAATGTCATTCTTCAGAGTACGCACCTCCTCCAGTATGACATCTTTGTCGCGACTGAGATCGGCTTGCTCCTGCCGAAGTTTCGATTCCATACTCTCAACTTGTCCTTTTATTGTTTCAATCGTCACTTCAAATCTAATGACTTTTTCCAGGATTTTTTCCTCGAAACTAAATTTCGAGCACTGCAGCTCTTGGAAAAATGCATTCCCGCCCGGCGCGGCCATCACGTGACTCGCGACACACGCCAGTATTCCCAGAAGTACGAAATACATGATTGACAACTCGTAAATGTAGCGACGAGTATACTGAGGAGAACTATCTAATTTCACAGGCTGAATGTTGACTATAATAAGTGTAGCCGAATTGTGCGCGCAGCTGCAATTCGTTTCAATATTTATAGGCGGTCTGTACGCGAGGAAACGTGCACAGGATACCACATATGTGACTGTGACTGCAGACATGGGGCTTATTTGATTTTTGACCAGTGTAGCTTCGGATCAAGTAGCACACTGCTGTAATCTGATAATGATTTGTATTGCTTGTTAGAAGCATGACAAGTATTCCATTGATGGAATGACGACCAGTGCATATCTTGACCAGACTGTGCCGATGCACAGGCTGATCCGGATCGGCGCTGATCGCAAATATCATAAGCCCCACATCTCCAGTCACAGTCACATATCTAGTGTACACGCAATCAGTGGACGCGCATCGTGCTCATATTTCACGCAAACTGAGGACTGGTGTACTCTTTAAACATGTATTAATATTTACAAGGAGAAATGATGCGTTTGTCGAATAGTATCATGATGTCACGTACTAGTCAGATAGCCAGACACATATACCTGCATCGACTGATAAAGTTTTTTACTTGCTTGAGTATACGTGATTGGGACCTCCATGACAAATATCAGACAGATAACAAGAGGATATCCTTGACCAATCTAAAATATCAAAGATACCGCTGGCGGCCATTTAAAAAAAATATACCTGTTTAACCCAAGGGGCTAGACACCTAAACAATTTCTCGTGTTTGACAAATTTGAGAACGATGAATCTGTGATTAGCCAGCTCCTTGACAATGAAATTCAAGATGGCCACGATTGGCGGCATATTTCCAATCAAATTGCTTGTAAATAAAGTAAAATAAAAACACCAAAAAAACAATGTATGTGCAATAAGAAGGTTCACTTGACCAACACAAATGTAGCTGAGGTTTCTAAGCATAATGTATTGACTAGTAAATATGCACAAGATATCCTTGAGCAATCTGAGAAATCCAAGATGGCCACCAAGATGGCCGCCTGTACTCACTAAAATATACTATTCAACCAGTGGACCTAGAGTCTCAAGTGATACCACATTTTGAGCTAATGTCAGCATGATCAATCCACTTTTGATGTTGAATTTGACGTCACAAACAATGCCACAAATAATGTTCAAGGTCATTTAGCACATGTCAGTCCAGATCCCAAGGTCATACTCCTGCCTCCAAAACTCACATCATCTACCACCCGCTTATCATGGCAAAGACAATTGTATACACGTCAATGATCAAAGCAAGAGCAATCACGTCTGCAGCTGGTCAGGACTACACACTGTATATGACAGACCAGCATCTCTTCAAGTTCGCTGGCCACATCATATGGGATAATCCTGAGCATTTCGGCGACTACATTCCAAGACTGGGCCGTATGCATTTCCTTAAAAACGTCATAAATTGCATCGGTGGCCTGGCTTCGGACAGTGGTTGATGCCACATTTGATGGTGTGGCTAAAATGCCTTCTGGAGAAAAAAGAATCCCCAGAATTTCCGTACCCTTGTGATGCTAACTGAAGAGCTCTTACGCCCACTCCTTACCTGACATGGATATTGAGACAACATGGAAGACAAAGAGACATGGCCCAGGTACATTTATACTGATTTGCAATGACAATATTGCAATAACTATTATGATTATTGACCCTCTCATCAACATTAATGAAGCAATGGAACTGGGAAAGAAACAGCAGGATGAGTTTGACGCGGGATGGCCTGAGGCATTTCATTTACCAGTCAAGGGTATGGTTATAGTGATTGTGAATATTGTTATAGTTTATGCCTGGGCCATGACTCTCCAAGCCAGTCAGCGAGAAGGAGTACCAACGTGCTGTGACATGTTGACCATGGAGCTGGCACCGGTTGCCACTTCAATGTTCGACGACAAAGGGCTGATGAGCCCTACAGCCAAGAGTGTCCTAGAAAGGATCTGGCAGTGGAAAGGTCCAGAAGTGGTCTAGAAAAGAGTGCACAGTCACTTCTCTTCTCCGTAACATCCAACAAAGTGCAGATCATCAATATGATAATTTGCGATCATGAGGATCACAAGGACGACCGTATTTTCTCACACACTTGTCATCACGGGCCCTGAACCTGTCCATTTGAGTTGCCTGGTCCAGCTGATAAAACTGACACTGGCGTTCGGTTTCTGTTCTCATGATCTACTGACTACACAAGAGGAGGCTGGCACCATTATTTTGCAACAGGTAACATAATATTAATGTTATGGAATTATTGTCAGCATTACTTCACAAACGATTGTCAGTTGAATTGATGCTACACGTACAGTACATTTTCCGTTACTGCAATGATGCTCTGTGTGATTTTAGGCTGCACAGCATACATCTGGTGATAAAGACCGTGTCGTAGTGGCGGCTGACACCGATGTTTTTGCACTACTGGTGCTCTACCGCTATGGTGGATCAGGCAACGCTGGCCATGTATACCTACAATCGCCACTGAAGGGTCGAGCCATTATTGAAATTGATGCAACTGTGCTGCAGGAGAATCTCTCTATCATTCCCAATCTCCTCGATGCACATGCTCTTGCGGGCTGTGACACGGTTGCAAGTCATTATGGTATTGGAAACGGTATCGTGTTCAAGGTTCTGCGAGCAGGTAATTAACATGTCCAATGTACCAACCAATGATGTCTTCATATTTACAAATAATATTTCGCATTAACTTGAATGCATTGCTATAATCATCAAGCAATTAAACTGACAAACGGTGAGATCCGGTATCCATACTGTAGCATCGCCGTCTATGCATGTCTCACAGGCTGACTGCCCGCACGAGGCTGCATATTGGGGGTCGATGATTAGCAACCGTGTTATGTTCGTTACTATTCCCAAATCAAGAGACATTACATTGGCGACTAGGATGAGATTTATTTTTATGTGTTAAAAATAAGTGAACTCACAGCTGGAAATAAAAACAAAAGGATTATTTTCAAACCAAGAAGAAACCAAGTGAAACCAAGATGTCTATTGCAGCAAAATTGGACATTTCCACTCCGGGACAGTTCTCAGTGACGGGCGAACAAACTAATCTGGCTAAATCATGGGACAATTATTTGAAGAAATTTGATTACTACATCAAAGCGGCTGGTGTAAACAAAGATGAGCAGAAACGGGCCTTACTACTCCACATATCAGGGCCAGAACTACAAGACGTGTTTGAAACGTTCGACGATCCGGGCACCACGTTCATCGATGTAGTGACGAAGCTAACTGCATACTTTGCACCGAAAAAGAACATTTCCTATGAACGACACGTGTTCCACCAGGAGAAACAACTATCGGGAGAAACAATTGACACTTACATAGTCAGATTGTCAAAACTGGCAGTATCATGTGAATTCCCAGATAGAAATGACATGGTACGTGACCAGATAGTCAACACATGTACATCATCTCAGTTGCGAAGACGGCTACTCGAGAAAACGGATCTCACACTTGAGACGGTCCAGGCTACGGCGAGAACATTCGAGCTCTCCGAGACACATGCGAGGCACATGACGGAACCAAAACGGCTCACAAACCAACGGCGAACTAAACTGGGTACACAAGCAACACAAACCAAACCAATCGAGGACCAACGGAAACAGAAACCAACAGCAGCATGGAGCCAGAAGTAAGCAGTTCCAACAACACAACCAGGGCCGAGAAACAACATCGTACAGACGGACACGCGAGCATCAACGGCGAACCAACCAGGGAGGATTCAACCAGCAGAAAACGGCTATCTGCTATCGGTGTGGCGACACAGGACACTATGGCAAGAACTGTGTTAAAACGCGAGGAATGACATGTTATGACTGTGGTGGCAAAGGACACATGGCGAAAATGTGTACGAGCCGATCAAAAAAAGTGCACGCGATCAACATGGGGCCAAATGAAGAAAATACACATGACGAAGTTTTCACATTGTCAGGTAAGAATGATGCCACCATTGCTGTAATCTTAGAGGGTAAACACATTGATATTCTCATTGATAGCGGAGCATCTGTAAATGCTATTGACAGAAACACATTTGACAAAATAAAAACCACAGAGAATGTTCTATCAAAAACAAATGCAAGGATCTACCCTTATGGAAGTAACATTCCACTCAAACTACATGGCAAAACAAACTTGAGAATACTTGTTGGTCAATCTGTCCGTACTGTAGAATTCCAGGTTATCAATGGCTCTGGAAAACCATTAATTGGCCGTAAGACAGCTACTGATCTTGGCCTATTGCACATAGGCATGATAAATTCAGTATCTCCAAACATATCCTCTGTCAATGACCAGTCCACTGACACAATAATGCGGTCATTTGGGGATAGGTTTGAAGGCACAGGCAAATTGCATGATTTTCAACTGAAATTAAATTGCATGTAGATCAGACTATCAAACCAGTTGCACAATCATTAAGACAGTCTCCCTTCAAAATGCGAAAACAAATAAGTGATAAAATTGATGAGCTGGTAAAAAGCGACTTTATAGAAAAGGTTACCGGACCGACACCATGGGTATCGAACTTAGTACCCAGTTCCTAAGAAAAACAATGACATCCGACTGACCGTGGACATGAGACAAGCCAACAATGCAGTCTTACGGGAACGATTTCCTATGCCCAACATAGATGAGACATTAGAACAAATGAACGGGTCAACCATCTATTCTCGTCTGGACATGAACCAAGCGTTCCACCAGATAGAACTCGAGGAAAACTCACGTTACATAACAACGTTTGTCTGTGACAAAGGACTGTACAGATACAAGCGATTAATGTATGGGATTTGCAGTGCCCCTGAAATATCCAGCGTATCATGCAGCAAATTCTGCAGGATATTCCGGGCTGCATAAGCATTGCAGACGACATCATTATATACGCAGACAACCTCGAAAACCACAACAAAATACTGACGATGGTCTTGACACGCTTACGTGAAAAACACTTAACACTAAACAAAGCCAAATGTGAATTTCGCAAGTCGGAACTGAAGTTCATGGGACATATATTGTCAAAACAAGGAATCAAAATTGATGACAGTAAAGTCAAGGCGGTGCGTGAGGCCGAGCCGCCTCAAACTGCAAGCGAGGTCAAACGTTTCCTAGGCTTGGTTACATTCTGTTCCAAGTTTGTACCAAACTATGCGACTGTTGCCGAGCCATTACGCAAACTGACGAGAAATGAGGTGAAATGGGAATGGGGTCAGACCAACAAAATGCATTTATGAAACTCAAGCAATGTCTGACAAGCGCCGAAGTTATGGCATATTATCTTATTCGCAGTTCAGAGATTCAACATATATCTCTATGGAATGAAGTTTCATGTTCTATCGGACCACAAAGCACTGGAGAGAATATTCACATGTGCTCACGAAGCGCCAGCCAGGATACAGAATTGGGTGTTGAAATTGCAACCTTATACATTCACTGTCAAATATTTACCTGGCCCGAAGAATGTATCAGACATTCTCAGTAGAACCCCATTGCAGGACACAGACCACGTAACCTGTGAAATGACTGAGAAATACCTCAATTACATTACCACAGTAAGGAAATGTATTGACACAAACAGATGGGAGAAAACAGACTCAATACGACCCTATTTTCAGGTCAGACATGATCTAACAGTACACGAGGGTATTATCATGAAAGGCAATAATTTAGTTATACCCAGTTCACAGCAAAACCAAGTGATGAATCTTGCCCACGAAAGTCATATGGGCATACTAAAAACAAAACGACTGTTACGGGAAAAGGTATGGTTTCCCAACATAGACAAGCGGGTGGAAGACATGATTAAAGTGTGTCACGCATGTCAAATGGCATCCACCCCACCACAAGAACCGCCGGTAGTTATGACTGACTTACCGGGTGGTCCATGGCGCGAATTGGCAATGGACATAACAGGACCATTTGGACATGACTATGTGTTGGTGTTAATTGACTATTTTACACGATTCCCACTGGTAGCGGTTCTGAGGTCAATTACGAGCAAATCATCATAAATCAACTTAACAAATGGTTCAGTATCTTTGGAAATCCGTCTAGCATTAGAACTGACAATGCTCAAATTGTGTTAGTCATGAGTTTGAGACATATTTGAAACAACATGGAATACAACACGCACGTGCGACACCGTATTTCCCACGAAGTAATGGACTTGTGGAAAATTTCAACAAATCCATTAAGAAATGCATTCAAACTGCAAATTCGCAAAACAAAAACTGGAAAACAGAATTGGATACACTTCTTCTGCATTTTCGGGCGACCGAACATTGCACAACGGTGTATCTCCAGCAAAACTTATGTTCAGTCGAGAACTGGAAACCAAACTCCCACAAATTGAAACAAGAGTACATACTCCAAAATTGAGAAAACGTGACCGCGAGCAAAAATAAAAAATCAAAGCACATGCTAATAAAACAAAATCTCAAGGTGTTAGAAAATTCTCTGTGGGACAATCAGTAGTGATACGCAAATATGGAAAACTCAAAATGGACCAGAATTGGGAAAAAAACATTTTCAAAGTTCTGAGACAAAACGGGACAGCTCTCAGATTACAGTCTAGTAATGACGGCAACGTTCTATACCGAAATGTTTCCCATGTCAGGCCATATTACCAGTAAAATTCCCATGGGTGGTGTTTGACCCTGTAAGGTCAAGTTATAATACAAAACATGTGGGACCCCAAACAGAACACCCCTAATGTGACATGTTTTGTACATTAATAACAATTTTCACAGACAAGTAAGATAAACATGTACTATGTTTACAATATTGGCCGACACCTGAGAAGTCATCCATCGTAAAGTACTGATTTAAAACTAAACAGGCACTGAAGCAATGATGGGAACATGGCACCAAGCTAATTATTCTGTTAAATCCGTATGCATATCAATTCATGACCTCTGAAGCTGTCAAAACAAGCTACAGTTTATTGCTTTTCCCAGGACTATTAAATCAAAGTGGGGAAGGATGTAGCATCGCCGTCTATGCATGTCTCACAGCCTATCAGAGCATATGAGTAATTAGGGGCTGGTAACATGAATAGGGGCGGAGCCTAATCTCCAAGGCTGACTGCCCGCACGAGGCTGCATATTGGGGGTCGATGATTAGCAACCGTGTTATGTTCGTTACTATTCCCAAATCAAGAGACATTACACATACAGTTGAGTATAATGAAACGTAACATACATATATTAGTAAATGTGCATAGTGGGTATAGTGCAAAAGACTACATACACCTTCTTATACACCTACATATAATGCATGTTCGTCGTTGCAGGTGGTGTCAAGTTTGGCGACAGCTCTTTACCCATGGAACAATACCACAAACTGTTGGCGGAGGCAAGAGCTTTCATCTTGACATGAGTATAAAATGAGTGACTGCCATTTCCTCGATTCAGCGCGGGTCAAAATGTGGCCAAAACAATACCAAACGCTCTTCAGCCACCAAAACTCTGCTCCCTTCCTCTAACTGAGACAGCATTCAGAGAGAACGCCCTACGTGGCCATCTGGCAGTGGTCACCTGACGGGATTGCCTCAAGACAGACTCTCCTGTCCTTGTCCCAATGGAGCATGGGTGGTACCATCCTGAGGGCAGCACACCATTCTCCTTCCTTCTATTGTACCTCCAGGCACACATCTGGTTCTCAGTGACCTACTGATGGTCATAACATGTGGTTGTAGTAATGAAAAGTCATGTGCAACGAAGAGGTGTGGCTGAAAATCAATTCGATTAAGCTGTACTGCTTTCTGCCATTGCAGAGGCCAGGACGATTGCTGGAACAATTTTCATTGAGCACCTGCAGCCATCTTTGTGGACATCTCAGATTGTTCAAAGTTATCCTGTATATGCATATTTGATCGCCATTATAATATGATTAGATGTCTCAGTAGCATGTTTGATGGTTAATAGTGCCTTGTTATTGCACATACAATATTTTTGGCATTATTTACAATTAATTTGATAGAACAAATTGCTGCCAATGGCGACAATCTTGAATTTTACTGTGAAGGAGACGGCTAATCACGAAATTAAATTCAGAATTCAGGGTTCTTCGCCCTCAAATTAGTCAAAATCGATGTCTTCCTTAGGTTTCTAGCCGATTGGGTTAACAGTTAATTTTTTAAATAGAATTAAAGTGGCAGCCTGCGGCCATATTGGATTTCTCATATTGCTCAATGATATCCTCTTGTTAACCACCTGATATGTGTTATAGAGACCCTAAGCAAGTATAATCAAGAAAGAAACAAACTTTATCAGCCAATGCAGGGCTAAGCCAAAAAATCAGCTTTGGCTATCTGACTATACTTGCCTAATGATTTTGTAGTATGAACAGATTTACAGTGTGGTTCAAAATATATGTTCCCAATTCCGAACGGCATAACGTCATGTTTTTAGATGTATTTTCTTACAATATATTGCCTTTAATATCTTTCTCATACGATGATGAATATTTCTGATGAACATAGCGTAGCAAACGCAGAGCAGGTTGCCCTGTATACGTTTTTTTTTTATTTAATCTCATAATTTTGTCGTTTTGACGAGTAATCGGTTACCATACATGTAAATACAAAGTCTAGAGCTCGTGAATGTTACTACTGTCTGTTTCACGAAAGCTGCCCAAATTTTACGGCTATATAAACAATTCAAAAACAAGATTTATTTTGATAATATTAAATTAAAGGCAAAATTAAGAATGAGCCTTCTTTTTATTTCGTGAAATTTGGTCAAATATTGATTTTATTGCGAAAAAAACAATTTCCCCATGTTAAATCCCGATAGACATCTTCACGGAGTGAAGATGTCTATGGGGATTTAACATGGGGAAATTATTTTGAATTTTAGAAATACTGGACCGATTTTTTAAATTTAACTTTTGTTTTCTTAGTTAGATCATATCCAAGCTATCTAGTCAGGTTTCGGAGTCAATTTCCAATTTTTTTCGTTTTTTGACTCCTCCCACACTTCCTTACCACTTTTTCCCCCATGTTAAATTCCCATAGACAAATCAATTTTTCGTAATAAAATCACTATTTGACCGAATTTCACGAAATAAAAAGAAGGCTCATTCTTAAATTTTCCTTTAATTTAATATTATCGAAAATAATATTGTTTTTGAATTGTCTATATAGCCGTAAAATTTGGGCAGCTTTCGTGAAACAGACTATAGGTTAGTTGTGGCGTGTGACGTTGGCATTACTAGACTAGTTGTGGCGTGTGACTATGGTAGTACTAGATTAGCTGAGGCGTGTGACGTTGACAGTACTGGATTAATAGTGGCGTGTGACTTTGGCAGTACTTGGTTAGTTGTGGCGTGTGACTTTGAAAGTATTAGGTTAGTTGTGGCGCGTGACTTTGGCAGTACTAGGTTAGTTGTGGCGTGTGAACGTGGCAGTACTAGGTTAGTTGTGGCGTGTGATCTTGGCAGTATTAGGTTAGTTGTGGCGTGTGACCTTGGCAGTACTCGGTTAGTTGCGGCGTGTGACTTTGGCAGTATTAGGTTAGTTCAGGCGTGTACCTTTGACAGTACTAGGTTAGTTGTGGCGTGTGAATTTGGCAGGTTACTTGTGGCGTGTGACTTTGAGTGTACCAGGTTAGTTATGTCGTGTGACTTTGGCAGTACTAAGTTAGTTGTGGCGTATCACTTTGGCAGTACTAGGTTAGTTGTGGTGTGTGACTTTGTGTGAACATAGCGTAGCAAACGCAGAGCAGGTTGCCCTGTGTACTTTGTTTTTTTATTTAATCTCATAATTTTGTCGTTTTGACGAGTAATCGGTTACCATACATGTAAATACAAATCTAGAGCGCGTGAATGTTACTAGGTTAGTTGTGGCGTGTGACGTTGGCAGTACTAGGTAAGTTGTGGCGTGTGACGTTTGCAGTACTAGGTTAATTGTGGCGTGTGACTTTGGCTGTACTATGTTAGTTGTGGCGTGTGAATTTGGCAGTACAAGGTTATTTGTGACGTGTGACGTTGGCAGTACTAGGTTAGTTGTGGCGTGTGACTTTGGTAGTACTAGGTTAGTTGTGGCGTGTGACTTTGGCAGTACTAGGTTAGCTGTGGCGTGTGACTTAGGTAGTACTAGGTTAGTTGTGGCGTGTGACTTTGGCAGCACTAACTTAGTTGCGGCGTTTGACTTTGGCAGTAATATGTTAGTTGTCGTGTGTGACTTTGGCATTACTAGGTTAGTTGTGGCGTGTGACCTTGGCAGTACTAATTTAGTTGTGGCGTGTGACTTTGGCAGTACTAAGTTAGTTGTGGGATTTGTGACCAGTGTAGCTCCTGGTCCAATAACACACTCATGTAGCCTGGTATATATTGCTTGTTAGAATGATGGGTGTTTCATTGATAGAATGATGAACAGTGTAGATTCTGATCAGACTGTGTGGATGCACAGGCGGATATGTATCTACACTGGTCGCAAAACCCCTAAGCCATATGTCTCCAGTGACAGCCACATTTAGATGTACAGCGAAGATTTGTTCCCAAACGGACAACACGAAAACGAATTGAAAACGAAGTGAAAACGATCGGTTTGTTCTACTACGACATGCCATTCACCAACTGCAACACATGATTTGTTCCTGTTTCCACAAATGAATGCTTGCATATCACAACGTAAACGATGTCAAAATGATGCGTTGAAAGAAACGACATGCGTTCAAATAGCCGGGTATTGAAACGAAACTATCGTTTTCACATATATGTACCATACAAACAAACGATAACCGTTTCTATCCATATCGTTATACAAAACGATCATGTTCACTTCGTTTTCCATTCATTTTCGCGTGTTGTCTGGGAACCTTCAGCAAATCTTCGCTGTAGGTATGTAACATTCACTCGCTTACACACATGTTTCCCAACATCATACCGTAAGATACGATCAAGAGATCCATAATACAGTGAAGCCTCTCTAAACCGGACACCCTGGTAGGTCCCGCTTAGAGAAGTTTCACAGTAAATCAGTCATTTGATCAGTCTGAGTCACAGTTGTGTGCTACATGCGATCACGAACAAACATTTCAAATTACCAAGAAACTCATCGAAAATAAGATCGCTGATGTTTTCTTGGTGTCTGGTCTAGAGAGGTTTCACTGTAATTGCAAATATAATCACGTTCTGATCGCAAATCAAGCGCAACTCATGGTATTACAGTAGTCGATTTCACTAAAATTGCGAAGCATACTTTGAGGGAGTAATCATTTATTTTTCCCGAAATGCATGAGTTCATATAGCACGAACGACTGCATATATTTGATGAGTAAAAGTATTCATAATTATTATACTGAATGTATTACATTATCAAAGCGAAAATGGCTGTGATAATGCAATATAATCAAAAATAATAAATTTATCCTGTAATTGAAGATTTCTCCCACAAAGTGTACTTTGCAAGATAATCATACTTTGCAATTTTTGTGAAATTGGCTACTGGCCTTGAACCACTATTTCAAAAGCCAAATTAACAACAACAACACATAGCGACATGAAGATATATGTATGTACATTACTACTGAAAACTAGTTTTCAAGTATTATCAATTATGTTTATAACCAACCACCTGATTCTAAGGAATAACAGTTAGTTTCTAGAAATAGTTATGTTTTCCCGGAAAATGGGATAGACGTGTCGTAAACTAAGACTTGGCAACATTCCTGTGCCAGTACGTTCTCATTATGCTTGATAGAATACACGCCAGGTAATTCATCATCTTCAGTTTGTGGCTGTTGTGCTCGTCAAACTCGCCAACTGCCAATTTTTTACATCAACACATCCTGTTGGAATGCAATAAAGATGTTAACTTGGCATTGATGAGGCTTCCCAATTATCTGCAGAGAAATACCAGTCACGTATTCCGAACAACCTTGAGACACGCCGTTGTACCTTCGGATATCTGCGTAATTTCATGAAATACGTTTACAAGATTTACAATATTTTCCACAAATGGCGCCAGAAGTTCACAAAATTTTCAGAATACAGTACTCTGAAAATTTCGTCAATTTGTTACTTTATTTATGGAAAATATTGTAAATATTCTTAATGTATTTAATGAATTAAGCGGATGTACTATGGTACAAAATCTCATTGCCTGTCTCAATTATGAAAACGATTGACCACGTACATGTAGAACCTGTTCTTCCATGCAACATTAACATTTCAGTGTAACGTGCATGGTCAGTACTCCACCCCCTTTTACTGCCAGCTCCGTACGTACTGTCCCGTGAGACCTATTATTAATAGCTGCTATATTCATACGCACGAAATGTCTGGATTAGTATCTTCCACAATTTAACTGATAAACGGATCACAAAACTGTGAAAACTGTAGAGAATAGCATATTATGTAAAGTTTCAGATACAAAGCAAGAAAGATCCAAACACCATAGAATAAGTTTGCACATGTCACTATTTTCTTGGTCGTACTCGCCGTTTAGCCGTAGCATGATCAATGGCTGCCCCCACAGAAATTTGCGTGACACAATATACTATCTCAAGGGAGATAACATATACAAATAATCACAGCCTACTACCGCTATCTTATATTAGTAATCCTTACACCGCTACACACAGCAATTGTCGTCTGCTGTTGCTTTTATATCTTGCCTTATTTCTCCGATGGAAATGATTCGGAAGTTCTGTCAAAGCATGTTGTAAATTATTCTAAAGTGCTGTCAAAGCATGTTTTTGATGATAAAAATGGAAAATAGAAAACAAACATCAGACGAGAAAACAAGAGGGCCATGATGGCCCTAATTCGCTCCCCTGACTCCATGAACACCAGAGGAGAATGTGACATTGAGTTAATATGTGTTTTTTAAAAAGAATATGCTATTTTTAGATGGCGGTCATCTTGGATTAAGCGATGACTCTCATTTTACCAGATCTGAAAATGCTTAACCCAAGGATCTTAACTTACTATGAAGTTTGGCCAGCATCGGCCATGTGGTTCCTGAGAAAAAGACGTTCAAAATCTCGAATAAATGGACCTTTTGGAGGCCATCTTGGATTACATAATCATCCGATTCCGACAAATATTGCACCAGAGCAATCGCCTCATCGAAATCAGGTTGGCGGTTCGTGAGAAGAAGATTTTTGAAGAATTTGTGCTATTTTTAGACGGCGGCCATCTTCGATTACGTGATGACGTCATTTTAACAATTTTGTAATCCCCTTACCTAAGGACCATGACCATGAAGTTTGGTGACTATAGGCCCAATGGTTACCGAGGAGAAGACGTTTGCAAATGTTCTCGGACGACGTGGCGGACTACGGACGACGGGCATATTGCGGTAACAATTGCTCACATGAGCTTCGCTCAGGTGAGCTAAAAAATAAGATAGCGGTGTAAGGGTTAAGTAAACGTCATTTATAAATTAATGGGAACAGTGGGAGTGGTGATACTACAGTCTGTTTCACGAAATATTGATTTTATTGCGAAAAAATGAACCTTTTGTTTTCATAGTTGGATCATTTCTAAGCTATCTCGCTAGGTTTTAGAATCAATTTCCATTTTTCGTTTTTCGACTCCTCCTCTCCACCTCTTTTTTCCCCATGTTAAATTCCCATAGAGAACTGATTTTTCGTAATAAAATCAATATTTGACCAAATTTCACGAAATAAAAAGACTGCTCATCTTAAATTTTGGATAAAATTTAATATTATCAAAAAAATACTGTTTTTGCATTATTTATATGGCCATAAAATTTGGGCAGGTTTCGTGAACCAGACAGTAGTGAATGTACATGTAGTCGTCTGTGACAGCGGGTTGATCTTCTAGTTTTTACGTGATGAAACCGGCCACGTGGGCCGCGTAAGCATAAAAACGACGATTACATGATACAAATGTGATTATCATACAATTTAATATATATTTATATGTATTAAAACTATTATATAATAGATCACAATATTCCGTGTCCGATATATTCTGATGAAATGGGTAGCACCATAGGAAACCAGCACCAATGTATAAGTTCCAGCTAACTACTCAAACGGCCCCTTTTCGGGTGTTTAAAATACTGTATTCATCATCATTCAAAGTATATGCGACGCAACAATGTACAAAAATACGAGAACCTAGCCCGAGCCCCGGATGCGTTTCTGATTGACCTAGTTACAGCCCGCGGCTGCATATTAGGCAGAGCCAATCAGAGGGCCGGTTATATCTCGCTTGTTGGAAGTCATACATCATCCAACCCGGCAGTTATTGCTAAGCAAAGAACTAAAAGTACTGAAATATGTTATCTCCACAAAAACTTATCACTTGATGTACTAGAGACTGAAAGTTGCATGTTTTCACAATCATCATCCAGAGGCAAATGTACTGTGCTGGTGCAAACCCATTCCCATTCACACGTTTTCTCTAGAATAAATTACTGTTTGTAACTCCCAGAAAAAAATTGTACTAAATTGGCGGCTAACTGGTAACTGCTACCTAACTGTGAGAACGAAAGATAATAGCTGCTGTATTCATACGTACGGAATTTCTTGATTCGTATTTTCCAACATTTAACTGATAAACTGAGCCCAAAACTGTGAAAACTATAGAGAATAGTATATGTAGAGTTTTAGATACCCAGCATGACAGACCAAAACGCCGTAGGATAAGTTGGCACAGGGCACTATTTTCTTGGTCGTGGAAGAACTCGCTGGGTCAGCGATTTTCGTAACAAAGTTAATAACACTACCTTCGGAAAGTCTAATTAGATCATCACCGGCGAACAAAACCACCGACGAACTATCTCCAGCGGGTTTAGTGACTCCAATTGCCCGTTCTTCGCCATCTACTACGAGATTTATTGTGACAGCGCCCACAGGTTTACAATTAGCATTAACCGAGCAGACCGCCATTCGGAGAAGTGTACCTGGAGCTGTCATGGTGTATCCCCCACATTTATTACTCGCTTTGGCACCGAACGAATATTCAGGGAGCCCCTCAACCAATGAGCCCCGCTTCTCAGCCCAAACTGTTATCACACGTTTTTGCGTTTTCATTGTTTTTAACAATCCGGCAAGCCCCCCGATAGAGGTATGGGCCTCAGCACGAACCTTTTCAGCGGTCTCCTCAAGTGCGTTGGTCGCGGCTCTACGAGCATGTTTCAGTTTATCAGAAACTTCGGTTATGTTTCCATCTAGTTCGGTAAGTGCCGCTTCTCTGCTGAGAGAGTCCTCTAAGCGCAACGCATCATAAGCCTCCGTAATGATCGCCTGGTGGCCTTTATCTTTTTGAAATTCGGTTATTTTCCCGTCTAGTTCGGCAACCGCCGCTTCTCTGATGAGAGAGTCCTCTGAGCGCAACACCTCATAAGCCTTCGCAAGGGCCGCCTGGTGGTCTTCTCGGGCTTTCTCAATACCCGTTCGGACCCCCTCAACCCCCAACCGGGTCTCTTTCCGAAATTCAGTTATTTTTCCGTCTAGTTCGGCAAACCGCCGCCTCTCTGATGAGAGAGTCCTCTGAGCGCAACACCTCATAAGCCTTCGCAAGGCCGCCGGTGGTCTTCTCGGCTTTCTCAATACCCGTTCGGACCCCTCCAACCCCCAACCGGGTCTCTTCCCGAAATTCAATATTTTTCCGTCTTTTCGGCAACCGCCGCCTCTCCTGATGAGAGATCCTCTGACGCACCCTCAAAAGCCTTCGCAAAGGGCCGCCGGTGGTCTTCCCCTCGGACTTTCTAATACCGTTTCGGACCCCCTCAACCCCAACCGAGCCTCCTTTCGAAATTCGGTTATTTTTTCGTATAGGTCAGTAAGTGCCAGCTTCTCTGTGAGAGAGTCCTCTGAGCGTAACGCCCCATAAGCCTCCGCAATGGCCTCCTTGTGGTTTTCTCGGACCCCCTCAACCCCCAACCGGGTATCTTTCAGAAATTCGGCTATTTTTCCGTCTAGTTCAGTAAGTGTCGCTTCTTTGCTGAGAGAGTCCTTTAAGCGCAACGCATCATAAGCCTCCGCAATGGCCTCCGCAAGGTTCACCTGGTGGTCTTCTCGGACTTTATCAATACCCGACCGGGTCTCTTTTCGAAATTTGGTTATTTTTTTGTCTAGTTCAGTAAGTGCCGCTTCTCTGATGAGAGAGTCCTCTGAGCGCAACACCTCATAAGCCTTCGCAAGGGCCGCCTGGTGGTCTTCTCGGGCTTTCTTAATACCCGACCTGGCCTCTTTTCGAAATTTGGTTATTTGTTTTCCTAGTTCGGTAAGTGCCGCTTCTCTCTGATGAGAGTCCTCTGAGCGCAGCGCATCATAAGCCTCCGTAAGGTCCGCCTGGCGGTCTTCTCGGACTCCCTCAATACCCAACCGGGTCTCTTTTCGAAAATCGATTATTTTCCCGTCTAATTCAGTAAGTGCCGCTTCTCTGATGAGAGAGTCCTCTAAGCGCAACACATCATAAGCCTCCGTAAGGTCCGCCTGGTGGTCTTCTCGGACTTTATCAATCCCCAACCGGGCCTCTTTTCGAAATTTGGTTATTTTTTCACCTAGTTCGTTTAGTTTCTTCACGACTTTGTGTGTTCACAGCCAGGGCATATTCTCTAAGTTGTGATAGTAGACTCTTGTGAATCTCGTCCGTGGCCACCGATATAGTTCTATTGATCAAGGCATTTGTTTTTTGGGTAGTTAAAAAGTCGCCCTCTGTCGGGATGAATCCCCGTTCTGCCGGTTCCAAATTCTTTGAATTTGTCACCCAATCCCGATTGGAATTGGAAGAACTACCTGGTCCGTATATACTCATTTCAATAATGTTGATAATATATATATATAAATTACGAACATGCGTTTAATTCTAAATAATTTTCTTAAAATTAATTAATTTGAAATTTCTAGGACGACCGAAATCGGGTAATCGTTCTTCAACTCTCGCCGTTTATCATCAAGAATAGAAAATCTTCAACTCGTGGATGTGTCCCGATTCCAAAACTTTCATCTCGGGGTGTGGGCAGTCTAAGGTCACAGTCTCCCCAAAGAAACAGTCGCTGGCGGGCACGGTTTTCAGTAATGTGCTGGGAGTGCCGTCTACCTTGTTGTATGATGTGTTCACCCGATCCAGGTGCACCCCGAGATTTTTCGTGACGGCGAAGTCCACCGGATTATCACCCACGTGAATGCCCATTTTAAACTTCTTAAAACCCTCGTAGGAAGTGTATATAAATTAAATCCTAACATTGAGCCCAACCCCGCGGACATCTGTATTTCTTTATCAACAGACAATGTCGCAAGCCCCGTGGCTTTTGAGATTGAGAGAGTGGCCAAACGAGGAAGACGCGTCGCGATTAAAGCTTGGACATCTCTGGAACCCCAAAGGCCAGGACGTAATACGGTACTTGTTTCCTGAAGGCGTCTAAGCACTTCTGTATTACTACCGGAGCCCCCTGTAGGTGTAGGCTCTGAGGCTATGATAGTATAGCCTGTTTCGATGTTTTGCCAGCCTACCGTGAAGGTGATTGATCTAAGGCCTACCCGGCGTTGTCCGCAGCAGTTGTCTATTAACTTTTGAAGTTCACAACTCCCTTTTTGAACATTAGTGATAGTAGCAAACATAATAATATATTTCAATGGATACCAAAGCATTTAGCTTTAATTCTAATGCAAAGTACGCGGTCGGAGGTGTATACACTCAAAAGAACACCATTGGTGAGCTTGTGCACCCCACAATAAGAGCTAGTTTGGGCATGGGTTTCGACACAAATTTCACTAACATGTTTGAAAAGTACAGCTTCCTAAAACCATTACACAGGATGTGATAACAAACTGGAACAACAATCCTATGCAGTTCTGGCAGAACCAACTATATTTTGCCGTGTGGTGTGCCACAACCGGGTGTGGCGTCTCTTTTAGAGACCACATAGCAGACCGTAACAGCATGTTAAGGAGTAGCGTCTATAACTTTCATGTGTATTATACCATAAGGAGGATTCTCAAAGAACTAGGTACTCCACTACCTCAAGACGACGGGTGGAATCCCATTTCCAACACATACAACCGTAAGGAGTTCGAACGGATATGTGACGAATTTAAAGTTTCAAAAGATTCGGATTGGAGACAGAAAACATTTTCAGACACCGGAGGTTTAGGTACTGTTTATCTCAGTGGTCTAGACTACGGTGCAAGCACGAAGTATGCCACCCCAGATGTAACCTTTGGTTTCTACCATTCAAATCGTGCTGTGAACCCAGTTAGAGGTTATAAAAATTGGACCGCCACCGATTATGTAGTAAATAAAATGACATTCGGGTCTGAAGTTAGTACAAAGAGACAGTGTAATTACGATTACTGCTGGTATAATGCACCAAAAATAGCTCACGTCGATTATATTTTACAAGACGAAAACGTGCAGAAGGGTATAGAAACCTTTATATTGGACGACGGTCTAGGGTTTACGCAGGCCGGTGTTACCCGCCTCAACGACTCCATTCGCGTATACGTTTGGGCCATCCTCGGCGCACAGAAGCAAACTCGCAGTTCTATACTAGGCACGGGAACGGCCTTTGACGCGCAAAAACAGTTCTTGGCACTTGTTGAGGACGCCATCTCAGCTAAGGTGGACATGGAGAAGGCGATCCAGAATTATCAAGACGTTTTGCCGACTGCCAGCACCCCAGTAGACTATGTATTTGGAATAGGTCTTTATATGGCGCCGAGCAATATGATACTACGAGACGACCCGGTTGACGGTTACAATAATCAAATCGTAATCGCCACCGCCAATCAAAAAATCGGCCACAACGGTAACGTGAACACGGATATCATCAAGCGCACCCCCAACATGATCGCGAGCGGAGGTGAAAATTCAAATAAATTTGAAAAAGATTTCATAAAACCCCCAAAACACAAAATGGATACACCTCCCTCAACACAATCGGGATTGAAGTTGAACCCAGTACCCCCAATTCGTAAATTGGATGCATCATCGAGTCCACCTAATCCAATCATCAACAATGTTGAAATTGGAACAGGAGCGGAAACACCAATCGAGATTGGAAGCACAACACACGAGGAGGAGAAATTAGCGCTCGTCGTTGCCCTCGTGGCGATCGGACTATTTGCGCTTTGGTTTTAGGAACTCTCTGGCGAAGAATAGTAGGAGACTGGCGATTGCAACGATTAAAGCCCAAGCATTCTCGGCGAGCCATCCGACCGTTTTTGATAATATAGATAACAAGAAGGAGAGGAGACCTCCTATCAAACCAGGCAGCGCGGCAGCCAACTTTCCTGCTAATTTAGCCAGGAGGCTGGCGAGGGCTTTTGGTTGTTTTTTTACCCACTCCTTCGCTCCGCCGGATGGCGCGGGTGCTGGTGCGGGTGCTGGTGCGGGTGCTGCTGCAGCACCAGCATTGACAGCTACAAATAGAGACGATATAGATAGAATTAGGGTCGATATAGGATATGCGTTTCTACGATATCGCTTTTAACGAAGAAATTGGAAAATTATTATTAGAAATTGGAAATTGAACAGAAAAAAAAACAACTATTAGAGAAAATGAATAATACAATACAATTGGAATTGAAAAATTTTAATGCCTGTGTTGAAGAAATTTACGAATCTTATGGGGGTTATAATCCTATATATAAATTATATAAAATGAGAACACTAGGCGATATCGAATACATGAAATACCAGCGTAATTTATTACGCTCCGATAAAAACGTTGCATTTACAATATTATACCGGCAATTATGTCAACTATACAAGAGGCAAATACAAACATTAAGACGGATAATGCGTATCGGATATGAAACTAAGGTGTATTATATAAAATTGTTAAAACCCAACGATTCGTTTACGAATATACATTTCTACGATATCGCTTATAAAGAAATTGAAAAAAATTATTATTGAACAGAACTAATTAATTAATTTTAATAAAATTATTATAATATATTTTCACCAACAAAGTTAGGTTTATATACGAGAAATAAACACAGTTCATTGTCGGGACGCCGGCACTAATATCTCAACAGTGAGATAGGTTTCGCCACATGTACTTCACTCTGGCCGCTCTACACATTATAGCGGATGGAGGTAATGAAGAGGAGGGGTCCGCGGTATCGGTCCAATGATGGGGTGGAGGAGATGTGAGCGTGACACATCCCACTAAGCCAAAAAAAACGAGAAGGGAAGATTTAAAGCGAAGGCTTAGTGGGATGGGCCCAGAAGGGTTTTGCTGGCGCGGGTTCGAGCCTCGGTGAGACCTAAACTTTTTTTTTTTTTTTTTTAATTGTTAATAATTTTCCTAAAATTAATTAATAAATTGTTTACTGCACCAATATAATTAATAATTAATAATTTTGAAAAAATAGGAAAATTAATTATTTTTTAAAAAATAATTTTATAAAATATCACAATGGTGCTGTAACATTTCCTCCGACTTTATTTCCAAGTTTTACCCTAAATTTATCCCAATCAGTACACTCAATTTTGGGCATGGTGGCACGCGCCTTGATTCTTATATAATTTTTTAATTCTTCATATCTCCCCATTTCTTCCACCACGGATTCAAATTCTAAATTTGATATTTTCCTTATCGGCCAACGCTTTGGACACCATAACGTCGATGCTATTTTTCTTAGACCTAGCGAGAACGGATATTCTATCATGTTTTCTACTTTTTTTCTCGAGTTTTCCACCCGCCGCCCTAATTACCATACAAAGTATTCCAGATAAAACGGTAATTCCACTCAAAACCCCTGCAAGTTGAACCGTTACAATTGTAGATAGCGTTGCAGCAGTCCCCACACCACTCATTACAGATAAACTTGCCAGAACCGTACTAGATGCTTCAGCTATGTTCGCCGCGCTCTTATATTTGTTAGCGTGTCTTTTTCTATTTGCACATTCTCTAACTAAAATATCCTGCATAGCGACGATATTATTCAACCTAAAATCTGAACTTCTTTCGTTAATTGGATATAGTGTTGGTGGAGTGGTATTGAGAGTTGGATACAGTGTTGGTGGAGTGGTATTGAGAGTTGAATATAGTGTTGATGGATCGGTATTGAGAATTGGATACGGTGATTCATTCATATTTAAATTTATTTCAATATATTAGTATTTTACAAATTAAGGTCAATTAACAATGAGACAATAGTGGAAGAACTCTCTTGGTCAGCGATTTTCGTAACAAAGTTAATAACACTACCTTCGGAAAGTCTAATTAGATCGTCACCGGCGAACGAAACCACCGACGAACTATCTCCAGCGCGTTTAGTGACTCCAATTGCCCGTTCTTCCCCATCTACTACGAGATTTATCGTGACCTCGCCCACAGGTTTACCATTAGCATTAACCGAGCAGACCGCCATTCGGAGAAGTGTACCTGGAGCTGTCATGGTGTATCCCCCACATTTATTACTCGCTTTGGCACCGAATGAATATTCAGGGAGCCCCTCAACCAATGATCCCCGCTTCTCAGCCCAAACTGTTATCACACGTTTTTGCGTTTTCATTGTTTTTAACAATCCGGCAAGCCCCCCGATAGAGGTATGGGCCTCAGCACGAATCTTTTCAGCGGTCTCCTCAAGCGCTTTGGTCGTGGCTCTACGAGCATGTTTCAGTTTATCAGAAACTTCGGTTATTTTACCGTCTAGTTCGGCAACCGCCGCTTCTCTGCTGAGAGAGTCCTCTGAGCGCAACACCTCATAAGCCTTCGCAATGGCCGCCTGGTGGTCTTCTCGGACGTTCTCAATACCCGTTCGTACCCCCTCAAACCCCCAACCGAGCCTCCTTTCGAAATTCGGTTATTTTTTTCGTAATAGGTCAGTAAGTGCGCCCTTCTCTGTTGAGAGAGTCCTCTGAGCGCAACGCCCCATAAGCCTCCGCAATGGCCTCCTTATGGTCTTCTCGGACCCCCTCAACCCCCGACCGTGTCTCTTTCAGAAATTCGGCTATTTTTTCGTCTAGTTCAGTAAGTGTCGCTTCTTTGCTGTGAGAGTTCTCTAAACGCAACGCATCATAAGCCTCCGCAATGGCCTCCGCAAGGTTCGACTGGTGGTCTTCTAGGACTTTATCAATACCCGACCGTGTCTCTTTTCGAAATTTTGTTATTTTTTTATCTAGTTCAGTAAGTGCCGCTTCTCTGATGAGAGAGTCCTCTGAGCGCAACACCTCATAAGCCTTCGTAAGGTCCGCCTGGTGGTCTTCTCGTGCTTTCTCAATACCCAACCGGGCCTCTTTTGAAATTTGGTTATTTTTTTACCTAGTTCGGTAAATGCCGCATCTCTAATGAGAGAGTCCTCTAAGCGCAACGTAAGGGCCGCCTGGCGGTCTGCCCGGACTTTATCAATATCCGACCTGCTCTCTTTTTGAAATTTGGTTATTTGTTTACCTAGTTCGTTTAGTTCCGTTTCTCTGATGAGAGAGTCCTCTGAGCGCAACACCTTATAAGCCGCCTAATCTTTCTCAATATTCGTTCGGGTCTCCTTTCGAAAATCGATTATTTTCCCGTCTAATTCAGTAAGTGTCGCTTCTCTGGTGAGAGAGTCCTCTAAGCGCAACGCATCATAAGCCTCCGTAAGGTCTGCCTGCTGGTCTTCTCGGACTTTATCAATACCCAACCGGGTCTCTTTTCGAAATTTGGTTATTTTTTTACCTAGTTCGTTTAGTTCCGTATGCGTTTCTTCACGACTTTGTGTATTCACAACCAGTCATATTCTCTAAGTTGTGATAGTAGACTCTTATGAATCTCGTCCGTGGCCATCGATATAGTTCTATTGATCAAGGCCTTTGTTTTTTGGGTAGTTAAAAAGTCGCCCTCTGTCGGGATGAATCCCCCTTCTGCCGGTTCCAAATTCTTTGAATTTGTCGCCCAATCGGAAGAACTACCTGGTCCGTATATACTCATTTTCAATAATGTTGATAATATATAAATTACGAACATGCGTTTAATTCTAAATAATTTTCTTAATTTTATAATTTTCTTAAAAATTAATTATTAATTAATTTGAAATTTCTAGGACTACCGAAATCGGGTAATCGTTCTTCAACTCTCGCCCTTTATCATCAAGAATAGAAATCTTCAACTCGTGGATGTGTCCCGATTCCAAAACTTTCATCTCGGGGTGTGGGAAGTCTAAGGTCACAGTCTCGCCATAGAAACAGTCGCTGGCGGGCACAGTTTTCAGTAATGTGCTGGGGGATCCGTCTACCGTGTTGTACGATGTGTTCACCCGATCAAGGTGCACCCCGAGAGTTTTCGTGAAGGCGAAGTTTACTGGGGTATCGCCTCTGTGATAACCCGCGGAAAAGACAAAGGTCCCCCGGACCAGTCGCCCTTCATCCTCGTTGTAAGGGGGTGCAAATTTAAATCCTAATATTGAGGCAAAACCCCGGAGTGATCTCTATTTTTTTATCAACGTCCAATGTCGCAATCCCCGTGGCTTTTGAGATTCCGAGAGTGACATTATCAGGCATATTCCTTGCGATTAAAGCTTGGACATCTCTGACACCCCCAAAGGCCAGGACGTACTACGACAGCTAATTCCCTAAAAGCTAAGGGTATGATATCCTCTACGGAAAAGATAGCCTCTGGCCGTTCTATTCCTTTGATATCCTTGATCGTTTCAATGTTTTTCCACCCGACCGTGAACGTGATTGATCTGAGGCCTACCCGGCGTTTTCCGCAGCAGTTGTCTATTAATTTTTGAAGTTCACAACTCTCTTTTTGAACATTAGTTATAGTAGCAAACATAATAATATCTTTCAATGGATACCAAAGCATTTAGCTTTAACTCTAATGCAAAGTACGCGGTCGGAGGTAAATACACGCAAAAAGATGTTGTTAACCGCCTTGTACACACAACCGTAACGGTTAAACCGGACAGTGGCTTTGCCACCAATTTTCCTAACATCTTTGAACAATATAGGCTGCCCAAGATTACTACGATGGAGGCGGTAAACGGCTGGAAAGCAACACCGATGCAGTTTTGGCAGAACCAAATAAATTTCGCTGTATGGTGCGCAACAGCCGGGTGTGGAGTTTCATATAAAGACCATCTGACATCCAAGAATGTCATGCTCCGAAGTATCTACAACTTTCACGTGTATTATACTATTAGGAGGATTCTCAAAGAACTAGGTATTTCACTACCTCAAGACGACGCCTGGGATCCCATTTCCAACGCATACGACCGTATAGCCTTTGAAAGACTGTGTAACGAATTTAACGTTTCAAAAGATGCGGACTGGAGACAGAAATCATTTCCTACCAGCACCGGCCTCGGCGACGTTCTCATTCGGGGCCAGTCCGGGAATTGGACGCAGACTGATTTTAGACACGATCACTCCGGTGACCACATCGTCAGTCTGAACGCCGGGAATTTTGACTTTCGGGCCGGAAGTGTCTGGAGGTCGGCACTGTGGCGTGTTTTCTTGTAAAATGTTACCTCCGAAACTGCTCACGTCGATTACATACAGCAGGCTGCTGAGGTTCAGAACGCGTGGGGTACATTTATGTTAGATACGGGTCTAGGGTTCACGCAGGCCGGAGTTACTCGCGTCAACGACTCCATTCGCACGTACGTCTGGGCCATCCTCGGCGCACAGAAGCAAACTCGGAACAGCGTTTGATGCACAAAATCAATTCTTGGCAGTTGTAGAGGACGCCATCTCAGCTAGGGTGGACCTGGAGAAGGCGATCCAGAATTATCAAGACGTTTTGCAGAATGCCAGCACCCCAGTAGACTATGTATTTGGAATAGGTCTTTATATGGCGCCGAGCAATATGATACTACGAGACGACCCGGTTGACGGTTACAATAATCAGATCGTAATCGCCACCGCCAATCAAAAAATCGGCCACAACGGTAACGTGAACACGGTATCATCAAGCGCACCCCCAACATGATCGGGTTCAACAGCGGAACCGATTTCATAAAACACAAAATGGATACACCTCCCCCAATTCATAAATTGAACCCAGTACCCCCAATTCGTAAATTGGATGCACCATCGAGTTCCATCAACAGACCAATCGCGATTGGAGAAACACCAATCATCAACACCAATCGCAGATTGGGTGAAATTGGAAGCACAACACACGAGGAGGAGAAATTAGGGCTCGTCATCGCCCTCGTGGCGATCGGATTATTTACGCTTTGGTTGTAGGAACTCTCTGGAAGAAAATAGTAGGAGACCGGCGATTGCCACGATTAAAGCCCAGGTATTACTGGCGAGCCATCCGGCCGTTTTTGATAATATAGATAACAAGAAGGAGAGGAGACACCCGATCAACCCAGGCAGCGCGGCAGCCAACTTTCCTGCTAATTTAGCCAGTAGATTGGCGAGGGCTTTTAGTTGTTTTTTTATCCATTCTTTGGCCCCACCGGATGGATCTGGTGCTGGTGCTGGTGCTGGTGCTGGAGCTGGTGCTGGAGCTGGTGCTGGTGCAGAACCACCCGTGATAGATAGAACTAGAGACGATATAGATAGAATTAGGGTCGATATAATCATGCTGAAAGCCGCGATGACGGTTAATATCGTGACGCCCTTCTCTCTGAACAGAGTGCGAATACGCGCACCGAGTGTAGTGTCCTCGTGCAGGACCCTCGAGATTGTTTCGTGGCTCCGACTTAATTGACCGGAAAGCGTCTCACGGTTAGTCGAGGCAGCCTCCAATCGAGCTTCTCTTTCGTCCCGCAACGACCGCAGGAGTTTGTTGATCCGCTCGGTAGATTCTCTATCGCCCCGTGCTTCCTTTATTTTTCTTTCTTCTCGAGCGATATGTTTATCCAGCGCTGAGAGTTTGGATAGGTTATTGACTAGTTCGCCCCGAGTTGTTTGCAGAACCTTATCGAGTCCCCGGAGTTCGCGAAGATGTAACGGTGGGTCAAACTTCGTGCCGTTTATTTCGTTGACCGTGGTTTAAATCGTGTTAATAGCGTTGGTGGCTACGCGAGGGATCTCGCTAAGCTCGATCGTTTCTATAGTGGCGGCCGTCTTCGCCAGCGTTTCGTCGGTAGACTGTAGGATTTTTACCATTTTTTTAGGCAGCGGCGCCTGAATGTCGTCGAGCACTCCGAGAGCTCGAGCGAGGAGTGCTCCATATCGTTTCAATGAAGAGGGGC
The DNA here is from genome assembly GCA_029237695.1 of Conchocele bisecta. NCBI lineage: Eukaryota > Metazoa > Mollusca > Bivalvia > Lucinida > Thyasiridae > Conchocele > Conchocele bisecta. Next base: position 97,170,644 of record CM055271.1, on the reverse strand, counting down.
TGAGGAACTTGTGTGGGCGGTTCTTGTACGTCAGCAACTTCCAGGTCTTGCCCCATTTAACCCACAGGTCTCCCATTTTAGTGCTGCGGAACTGCAACGGGGCTTTGATGCCGTTTTTAGACACTATACTCTCCCACCGTTTCACCAGAGTTTTCGTTTCCTTGGTAGACGCCAGCTCATTCTTGGAGATCCCCTCAGGAATCTTGGCACCGCCCGCCCATGCCGGAGTTTTGGATTTGGCCTCCCACGTTTCGAAATGTGTACTCGCCTCGGGCGGGTGCTCTATGAAGGACATTTCGCCCTCATCATCGAGCATATTATCGAAGTAGTCATCACCGTCCAAGTCCTCTCCGGGGCTATATAGATCGATATCATCATCATCATCATCATCGAGGTAATCGTCTCGGTCGCCCATAGTGCGATCGAATTCGTCCATGCCAATATCGAGACCAGCCATCTTTAATAATTATTATTATATTAAAGACAAAACAATACAGGTTTAATAGTTTCAATAAAATTAATTATGTCTTCGAGTCAATACGGTCGCAAACTCAATCCATACCGCAGACTGCGTGAGCCCCTCGGGGCAAAAGGCGTGAGACAGAGTGTCGTTATTACGAACAACCCATCGACGATCGACCAGAACCAGCAGCTCTTAGTCCGCTTCCCCAACCTCGGAACTCACGACGTCATTGTGCCGGGTACTGTTCGCCTCGCTTTCACTATTTCGCTAACGTCGACGGACGCGGACCGAACCGTCGTTCAGAACCTGGGTCGCGCCATAGTCAAGAAGACCATGATAAAGATTTCTGGTAATGAGGTGATGTCGATCGATATCAGCGACGTCTACCATTGCTACCAGGACCTATGGAAGACGGCGCAAGAGCGCGAAAACGCCGTCTATCAGGGTATTGACACCAGCAAAAATAAGAACGTAACCAAACTTAGAATCGGGGCTGGTAACAAGGTAGATGGCAACGCGAGCGACAACGCAGTCGCGGGCGCTTACGGCAACCGCTTCTACATCCCGCTCGACTTTGAGTTGCTGGAGAGCCACATGCCCTACTATCAGAGTGCTTTGGCTGACCGCCTCGAATACGAACTAACGTTCAACGACTACGGCCGAGTTCTCATATCCACCGACATGTTATCAACGTATACGATCGACAATGTTTCGCTGGAGTACGACATGGTCACGATGCCCGAACTCGCGCGATTGATCAGAACCCAGTACGCCTGGCGCGTTGCCATACTTTACGAGTTCTTCGCCATCGCAAGATGACGAAAGACAAAAGCGACACATTGTGGAATATTAATGTCAACGTACCCGCCCGCTCGATGAAAAGGTATACTTGATGCTGTTCGAGGAGGCTCGGTTATCGCTCGGTGCTAGAAAAACCGACAGATTCTATAACCCCAAAATCATGAAGGTAGAGGTGACGATCGAGGGAGTCCCCAATCAACTCTACAGCGCGGGTCTTCGCGCGCACCAGCAGTGGGATGAAGTAAGAAAGCAGTTTGCTGCCGGCTCTAAGCGCTCTCCGGAGGTTGCAGCAGTTGCCAAAGACCTGCATCTCTCGGCCGTCTCCCTCGCGGAGTTCATGAATACCAAATACGCGTTATGGCTAGACATGCGAGCCAGCGACGATGACCAAATACACGGTAGCGGACGCCAAGTTGAGAACGCTAGTGAGGGTGTGACGATCCAGATAACCAAAGAGGCGACGGAGCCGGGCCATTGAACGTGTACTTATATATAATTACAGACGCACAACTCAACATCGAAGATGGTCGATACGTATCAGCGATCTACTAAATCTAACGATTTATTAATAAAAAATCATCTAAAGAATTAATTAAGAAATCTAGCAATCAATACCAATTCACGATTGGAGATGCTCACTCTGCCATAATATGTGGGCAGACAGGATGTGGAAAAACGGTTTTCATCCTCGACTTGCTCGAGGAGTCCTACCGCGATGCCTTTCGTCACATTGTGATCCTGTGTCCCACTGTGCGGCACAACGATACTTATCAGCGGCGCCCGTGGATATGGACCGACCCTGAGGTATACGTTATTGATCCTGGTGATAGGCTTCACGATTGTGCTGGTGGTTTATACCAAAGATTCCAGGGTGAGCCCGCCCTATATGTGATTGACGATTGCTCGGCCAAGGCGGCGATGACCAAAAAGAAGGACATGCTCTCCGAGCTCGCATTTTCTGGCCGCCATGCGAGGCAAATGCGTATGGATCTCCACTCAAAAATACAACGCCGTCCTCAAGGATCTGCGCGAGCAAACGAAATGGGTCGCCCTCTTTCACTGCAAGGACCGATACTCATTCGATGACTGTCTTCGAGAGAATGACGTTATCCAACGCGCGAGGAGCGCCTGGAGGTTCGACAGATGCTTTCGGAAAACTAAGCACGCCAAGCTTCTGCTAAAGACTGATCAACCAACTGCTTATAAAGTTATCAATTAATTAATAATTAATTTTAAGAAAATTATAAAATTAGGAAAATTACAAAGTAATAAGCTATTGCAATGCTTAACAATGCTTAGCAATTGCTGAACAATGCTTAGCAATTGCTGAACAAATGCTGAACAAATGCTGAACAATGGTTAACAATGTTAACAATTTGGTGCTCCGCTGCGAGCTTTGTTGCGAGCATAATGGTGATCATAAGTATCGGGTGGTGCGCTTGGCAATATGTTAAAGTAATGAGACTTGTAAGAATAGTTAAATTACTAATTTTGAAAAAATTAAGAAAAATGAACTGCGACGAACTTCTCGATCAGCTAATAGAAGAAACCTCAACTCCGACTGCCAACAATAATGATCCGACAGAGCAATCGGAATCGGGGGTTGGTATTGGGTTGAGTGCAACGACTCCGAATGAAAATGAAAATGCGGCGCGACGAGAACGGCTAGCTGCGCTGGTTGCTGGGGGACAATCGGAGCATTATCTCGGTAGGCGTCTCTCAGTTTTTCAGGTGGATAAGATGTCAGATGCGGAGATCGATAAAATGTATGCGCGATACGAATCCAAATTGGGAGCGGAGATGACAAAAACTCTCGGATCGGCGGCAATTCATTTGTACGCAACCGCAGTTAGTATACTTCTCCCTATACCAAACACCGCGGGGTTGATTGATGATCTAGAGACTGACCCTTTTATAGGTCACACTCTCAGAACAGCCTGCTGCTCAATTTATCACAAGTTTGGAATGTACTTAGCTCCGCTGACAACCGCGTTGACCACGGGTAAACACTGTCAATTTGGACATATATGCCCACGAACTATAAGCCCTAATATTAATATTATAAATGATGACACAATACACACCCGCGAGAGTGACTGAGTTGAACCAGATTGCTCCAACACAATCGAACCAGAGTGTTACTCCGCCACTGGATGACATACCGCATATAAAAAATCCCAAAAGACAGGCAGCTGGGCGGGCGGCGGCTGCCACCCGAAAAGTTAAACAAGATAAAATACTCGCCGAGCTTCGAGAGGCTAAACAGTCGTTGCAATCGGGGACGGAGACAGCAAAACATCTGAAGACAGAGCAATCGGGTTCAACTTCAATCCCGATTGGGTTGAGTGCAACAACACCCCAAATTCACGAATTAGAAGCACACCCAAATTCTTTGAATTTGTCACCCAATACCAATCCCAATCCCCGTTGGAGATTGGACTGAACCCCAATTCACGAATTGGAGTTGGTTTGTTGGTGGTAGTCTGGCAGTGTTGGTGCCCTGTGCGTGTGGAAATACCCGAAAAAACAACCAGCCAGTGTTCAGAAGAAAGTTACGAACACCAATCATCAACAATGTTGAATTTGGATGCGCCCCATTTAAACATTGATCGCGACCCCTTTTATATGCAATAATTATAACAATGGCTGAACAAGATGGTAAAATGTTAGTGAATGCGCTTTATCACGCCGTGGTGATATCGGGTTTCAGTATCGGGTATGCTCGACTATCAAAGATGACCCTAGGAGGAACCGCTCCCAAATTGGACTTTACTGTGAGAGACGTAGGGCTCGCGACCTTAGATGTAGCGGCCGCAGTTTGAACCCGAGATTATCTAGTTAAAGCTGGAATTCTACCAGTTAATATATGGAAATAAATGGCTTCAATCGCAGTAATAGTAGGTGGTGCGCTTGTAAAACGCATTGGCGTTCAGCGGTAGCAACTTTATATTCTCTAAAATGAAAAGCTCGAACGTGGATGAGGAGCGTAAGCGTCATGATTTAGCTGTAGAACAACTCAATAGCGCAAAGGAAGCGTGGTCGAAAAAACGAACCGCCCATCTGGACTGGGTCAATGAAGAGCTGCGCTGTGAGAATCACGCCGCGCAAACTTTCCATAACGTTGAAGAAGCCAACCGCGAGTACGAGCTGGCATATCCACAGAAAAGTCTCGATCCAATGGATCGCGAGCCGCAACTTTCAGATTTCTATGTACCGTCAGAGGCCCAAAAAGACCGCGAGATCGCGTTCATCGTCGTGGGAATGGGTGTGGTGGGGCTCGTCGGCTACTATATAAAATATAATTAATTAAAATTAACAATTTTTTTTTATAAAAATATATATATATAGAACGATGTTAGTTGACGAACTTTATGACGCTATGATCGATGTAGGCTACACTGCCCAAAAACATCGTTTACCTGGTGCAAAGAGTATGATTCGTCTGGCCCGAGACTGTCTCGAGACGTGGCGCGAGGACGAAAAAGCGGCCACCCTTTTCGCAAAGCGGATGTTAGATTCCTCCGAGTTAGATTCCCCTCTCCTGTTCCAACGCAAACGTGATTGGTGCTGCAGAGAAACTTCCAACAAAGGTTTATTATTAACGACGCAGTTACCGGACGAACTGGCGAGGGCATGTTGGAGATTGTCCGATATATTAGAATACTTCGCATACGATGAACACGCGCAAACTTGATACCAAACCCTCGGTTCGCTTAGCGCGAAAGCTGTCGAATACATACTATAGCCCACGTGGCTACTGGAAGGGACTCGCGGCCATCAAGAACCTCGCGGCGGTAGTCGTCAAACGTAGTCAAGGAATGGCTCAAGAAGCAGGCCATCTGGCAGATCTATTTACCCGCGCCTCACAATATTCCGCGCCCGAAATTCGACGTGCCGGTGCCGAACCAAGTTCACCAAGCGGATCTCCTGTTTCTACCTCACGATCGCGTCGGTCGCAAGACGTACAAGTACGCACTGACAATCGTTGACGTAGCGAGTCGTTATAAGGGGGCTGAGCCGTTGGCCACTAAAGAGTCTAAGGAAGTGGCCGAGGCTTTTTCCCGAATATATAAGAGGAGTCCTCTCAAATGGTAGAATCTTCTCCAGGTCGATCCCGGCCGCGAGTTCATGGGCGCAGTCTCTCATCTATTGTCTAAGCATAAAGTTTCTATCAGACGCGGCCGCGTCAACATCCACCGTGACCAGGGCATCGTGGAGCGGTTCAATCGAACCCTGGCTGAGAGACTGTTCGGACACCAATATGCCAAAGAACTTGTAGACCCTCATTCGCGATCGACCGAGTGGGTGGCCAGACTGCCCGCCGTGGTCTTCGCACTGAACGGAGAGGTGACCAGATTGATAGGTAAGAAGCCTGTAGATGCTATCAAGTTTAAAAGGGTGACGAGCAAGCCCTCTGCCGTCTCGCGCGGTCGACCCGTTGGTTTAGAGGACACACGGCTTCCATCGGATGGATGACGTCCGGTACCTCTATCATAACCGGGAGAGCTCGAAGGTGGCAGCCGCCGCGCGACTGATCCCGTGTGGTCTCTCAATGTATATCATCTAGATCGATCTATTACCAAACCTGATGAGCTCGTGCTCTACTATTTGGATGATGGGCCATCTCGAGGGTTTGTTCGCGAAGAACTTCTTATGGTGCCTTCTGACACCCAGCTACCCCCGGATCGTCAGAGTCTTTAGATTGCTAATTATTAATTAAATCGGTTCTGTATGTATTCCGTCTGGTAACACGCGTCTTTTATCGTAGTATGCCGAGAGTCCTAATTTTTGTTGACAGTACGTTTTCATAACGCCGTCTTTCATTTTAAATCCTCTATTTTGTGCTACATCTATAATGTGTTTTCCATCTTCTGTAGTTTCACTTAGTACTCGTTTATATCTATCCCAATTTAAATTGTTAGTTCTCTTGGACATTCCTTTCGCAGAGTTTTTATTAATTTTAATTTGTTCCAAATTATCTTTAGTGAAATTAATTTTTTCTTCGAAATAACACTTACTAAATAACGCTATCGCCCTATCTCCGCTAAATTCCATTTTGAAAAGTCCGGGCTCTCTTTCGCTCCATTTATCCCAAGCCAACCATTTTTTTTTTTCTTTTTCAAACTCGTCTAGTAAGTTAGTTCTAATCAATTCCTCTATCGTTTTTCCACTAACTCCTATATACATACTATCTGTATCCATCTGTATTAATTCAAAGTCTTCTCTTTTTACGTATTTATCTAGAAATTCGTAGTAAAATTCCAACATTCTCATTTATAAGAGCTAGTTGATAAACCGCTATTCCACAATGGAATGGTCTCTTTACCGCACACCTGGGTTTTCTTGAAGATATTTCGTACGCATTTAACGTAGAATAATATAACGCGTTTGCATCGTACCCCAAAACAGCCTTGCAAGGTTTGTTAATTCCTGTGGAATTAGATCTAATATTTGAAACACCAGCTTCTGCATATCGTGTAAATACTATTGATGGACCGCCAACTAGAGCGTCCTTCATCATTTCGTATGTTTCTTCTTTTGGTGCATATAGAGCATCCTCCGGTATAGATTTTTGTTCTTTAATGGTTCCTCTCAATAAATATTGTATAGCTACTCCAGGTAGTGTTACCGCATCTTTGAAAATATCCACACCTCTGTGTTTATAAAATTCACACATTTTTCCCACAGCTTCTAGGAACGGTGCTACATCTAAATCGTTATAATATTTCAACCAATCTCTGAAAGTTTTCATATTCTTTTCTTCGAAAATTCTACGACATTTACTTAATTCTGTTTCATCTAGTAACATTTTCCCCGATAGTTTGGAATACCAATTCTCTATATCAGGCAGTCCTGGGTAATCATGTTTGTCTGGAGAATCGAACCACTCGTAAGGAAAGAAAGATTTCTGTCCTTTGCATTCGTAGGCTTTTATCCAACTATCATAACTTACACCAGGTCCTAGATAAAGTATTACATCAAGAAATCTAAACTCTGGAGTAAATAGAAATATTGTTGCGTTTGCACGTTTTCCGACCATTACTTTCTTTGTTGTTGATGCCAGTTCGCCTACTAGGTATTTCTTTATTAAGTTTATATCGTACTTACTGCTGTTAAAACTTATAACCGGTACTTGCTCTATCCACTGTTCGATCTTGGCGATTTGGGTTTTTACGTAAATGTTCTGTATTAAACCTATATCTTGACCACACTTCTTCTCTTATAGCTTTTCCCTGACTTTCAAATCTTCTACGAATTTTTCTATAAGTTTTGCGGGATCTTTATCACAAATATGAGTTACTGTTCCTGAGAAATTATCTCCTATACTAACGCTTACCGGAACGTGCTTGGCTTCGTACTCTAGATTATTACCGAGAGTTTCAAATTCTGGGTTGAGATATGCCTCAAAATCGTATACTATCTGATATGGATAAAGAGTAGTGTCGCAACCGATCTTTATGTCTTTACCCGTTCTTTGAAATTCGCATTCCCACATAACTACTAGGTTGAATTCTTTGCTTCTAATAAATATTTCTCTTCTCATTGTGGATGCGCGTTCTTCTTTTTTATGCTTTGCATGAATCTCACACCCGTGCCAGTAACAGCCGTGATATTGATATACGGTATTGGTTTCTGGACAGTATCCATCTACCGGAGCTCCTAAAATCCATCTTTCACCTCCGTGTCCGCACTGTTCGTGGTGAATGTGAATTCCCTCCCGCTTTTCCACAGAGTGCATCCAATCGAGCGCACCATAACTGTTAGAACCTTTTGGGTAGAACGCTTTCTCGAAAGACGAACGCGGGCGCTCTAAATAATTACCATCACATATTACTTTTGTCTCACCTCTCATACATGTTGGTCCGTGTCTCTTCATATTACTCGCTTTCGTGAATTTCTGCTTGCAATTATCGCAGGCGTAAATTTTAGATAGGTTTTTAAGGTTTTTTATCAGAAATGCGTGATTATTAAACAGTCCTATTGTCATTGGTTTATTACCTATTTCATTATAGTGCGCTGGTACCTTTTTTCAACCACCATACATTAAATTCGGTGGGTTGATATACTTCTATACGATTTTAAAAAACTCTTCAACCTTTTTCAGGTCTGAAAAAGGAATTGGTGAAACCACATTACTACCGAAATATTGCTTACTAAGTTCTTCCGCTTTTTCTGTACATCTGTCAGGTCTGATCTTTTTATCAAGGTGCATAGCTAGACACCTGAACAGACAAAGATCGTCATTATACTTATCTAAAGAATACATACCTTTTCTATTCCTCAACCATTCTGGAAGTTCTCCTCTGCTGCTTCTTTGGATTGTAGTCCCAAATCTATTCCCCTACTACCCTGTATTAGCTTTACAAAAACCTTCTACCCATCTTACAAACTTCCACTTTGTATTTGGTCTGTCTATTTTATCGGACATTATTCGTGTTTGCTCCTTATCTGACAGCCATTTTTTAACGGTTTTCATTGATGATAGTGGTTCGCTACCACCAAGATTTTTGTGAAATATTAGAGTTTTAGGTTTTCCATTTTTAGTTTCCTCCATAGTTCTAGCTTGTAAGAATATGAATATCTCAAATAAAAATTTGTTGTTAGATACGGAGCGAGTTTATCAGACATGCGTTCGGACTCGTTGATGTCAATGTTTTTACGAAAGGATAATGTAACTACCCGTCTTCCATTTTCTACCTTTTCCAATGTTTCATCGTGAGCCCCCAATATTTCTTCACCTTTTTCCACTATCGCGCGAACTATAGATTTTTTCTTATTATTTTGTATTGGGCGTTTCAAATTATTGGTGTTTGAAGGTAATTCTTTAGAATTAATTACACTAGCCCTTAACCCCGCAATACTTTCTTTTTGAATTCTGTTACCAACTTCTCTGCTTTGGATATATCATTAAAGGCTCCTCGTTTGTGGGCGCGGGTAAACCGCTTCATAAACGCCTCATTCTTTGTGGAGTTTATCAGCTTTGTCAGCCCCCTAACTCTCAACCGTTTACTATAAGTAATACCTAGAGATTCGGCTTCTCTTCTCAAACTTTCTATTTCTGCTCTAGTTTCTAGCGTTATCATATTTTCTGTAATATACTTTTGTATAACCTATGAAATTTATCTGTTCAATTGGTCGTGAAAACATTAAGTTTTTTTCACGTCCAATTGAACATAAACATATACATATACATATATAATGGAGTGTGAGACTTTTTGTAAAACTTTTACGCGTAAAGACTATCTACGAAGGCATCTAGCGAGACGTAGAAAGTTTCCTTGTGCCCCTCCGCAATTTCAATGCCCCAGATGCCCTTGTAAATTCGTTAGTGCCCAAACTCTTTGTAGACATAAGCAACTACGCTGTCAGGTGGCTACAGGTGAACGTGGTAGACTAGAGTTGGTAGAATTACTTGCTGATCTACGAAATAAATTAGCTAAAGGGGAACGTGATAGACTAGAGCTGGTAGAATTAGTTGCTGATCTACGGAATCAATTAGCTATATCGGAGGAGGAAAATATGGTGTTGGAATATAGACTATTGCGCGAGGACGAATTTAAATCGGAAACTTATTAGAAGAAATTCATAAATTTGCTGTCGGAAAAACATGATGTATTTATGACAACGAGACAAAAATAAATCCTTTTTATTAGTATAGTTTTATATGTTCAATTGGACGTGAAAACAACATGATGTATTTATGACACCAATTTTGGATTTTTCGTGGTTGGTGGGAGACAATTTCCTCGTTAACCAATGTTTGATTTTTAGGGGGTGGTGGGAGTAGTATATAGGGGTGGAAATGATACCACCGTAGGTGGTATCATTTTGACTCCCTATATACTACTACCTCCATTCGACTTTATATTTTAATTTCGGGTTTTCGACGTTTTTTTCATATGTTCATGAAGAAAATGGCTATATTAAAATATAAAAAATCAACAATGATGTTGCATTTCTCCTTTAATGAAATTACGCAGATGTTAGAAGGTACAAAATCATACGGCGTGTTTCATATGGTATATTTTGTCAGCCGGCGACCCATACATGTGGCTGTGACTGGAGAAATTGGGCTAATGGCTTTTTCGATCAGTGCAGATCCAGGTCAGGATCTGCACCGTTTGCCAATCCATCGAGGAAACACCGGCCAGCATACGTAACAAGCAATACATATCGTTCGTTATCAGGCTACATGTAGTCACAATCCCTCATAATATATTTGTATAATTATATTCGTGTCTGGGCGGTGTGCTAGTACTACTGAGCAGGTACATATCGAGTGGGGCGGGGGTGGGGGGGGACGTTTCACTAAACTTCGTACGACTAAAATGTCCGTAAAGTGCACAAAATTATGAGTCTCTAAATTTCACATTAACAGCCTATGTTCAATAAATGTAAATCCAGGTAATTAAATTTCCAGACCATCTTAAATTTGCACTTACGAACATTTTAGTCGCACGAAGTTTATTAGTGAAACGTGCCCCTGAAAAGGAAGTCAAGAACTTCCTTTGTCCCGCGGCGCGTCACAGCGATGGCAGTAGCGAATGCTGACCAGTCACGGGACGCCGTCCAAACCGTGATGATGAATAGTGCAACAGTATGTACCACATGTATAGTAAATGAGACACGCCATGCGAGTTTGTACCATGAAATATATTTGCAGAAAATGAGATGATTTCCGTAAATGACTTCCGAAGTTGACATAAATGCCAGAGTACATGTGGAATATGGTTCTCTGAAATTTGTCAAATTGTGACTTCATTTGGATGGAAAACATGTTTATGTTTTGTAAATGTATTTCATGAAATAACGAAGTTGTCAGAAGGTACAAAATCGCATAGCGTGTCCTGAAATATGGTGGATAAAAGGCGAGATTATTAATACAGCCTCACGGTCTGACCACTGGCTGACATTTGTGAATATGATTGTAGAAATGGGGCTTATGGGATTTCTCACAGTCCTGATCCAGATATTTGCGCACAATGCGGCGTGCTAAGGATCTACATTATATAGAGTATACATGAACATGCAGCGTTTGTTGGAGGCAGGCTAGGTGTTTCACAGACTGAATGGCGATCAATACAGATCCCGATCCGGATGCACTGTCTGGTCTCAATTACACTGCTCGCAAATTTCGTAAGCCCCATTTCTTCAGTCACAGCCACATTCGTGATCACGAGACTACAGTTGTAGCTCAGCTTAGTTCTCCAGCTCAGATAGAGTACTCCTGGACAGATCAATCAAACACGCCTCATTCTCGTTCTCTAAGTCGATCGCCTACTGATCGCATCAATAATCTACGGAGCCCCGCAGGGGGCGTATAATTCTTTTTTTATTAATTCGTTCCCACCAATTAACAATTCGTTCGTACTAATTAACTATTCGTTCCCACGAATTAACAATTCGTTTCTACGAATTAACAATTCGTTCCCTTAATTTAAAAATTCGTTCCCACGAAATAACAATACGTTCCCACTGGAACGAATTGTTAATTCGTAGGAACGAATTGTTATATCGTGGGAATGAATTGTTAATTCGAGGGAACGAATTGTTAAATTGAGGGAACGAATTGTTATTTCGTGGGAACGAATTAATATAAAAATGTCATGTCCCCTGTGGGGCTCCGTAATAATCACAAAATATCGACTTAACAAGTGTATTTTATATGATGTTTTATTTATATTTTCTTTTTTGAATTTCCTGTGGCGTCTTATCATCCTGAAATTGTGGACATAGCGCAATACTGTTGAATTTGCGAGTTTGACCCATACGATGCCGCAAACTGTATTTCTCATAAACGTCCCACGACATAGCATATCGTTCCCACGACATAGCATCTCGTTCCCACGACATAATACATCATTCCCATGAGATAGCATCTTGTTCGAACGAGTTAGTTATCTTGTTACCACGACATAGTCAACCAATCAAACGGTAGCATCATTGGCATTCAAGGTGGTGGATAAATAGAGAATAGTAGGTTAGTGTCGTGAATGGGAAAACATATCTGGCAAGGCTTAGGAAACGGGATGGGCGAGGCTCTGCCGAGGTTAGTGCCGTTGAATGGGAAAACATATCTGGCAAGCTTAGAGGAAACTGGATGAGTGAGGTTCTGCGGCAGAGCATCGCCCCTCCCATTTCCTAAGACTTGCCATACTATTCTATTTATCCCGTCAACACCTACAAATAGCTTTACAATAAAAAAAAATAACCCCAGCCGCATCCTCAAAATCGGAGAATAGAAGTATAATAATTCTGCAACGTTTAATCATCAAATATATGCAGTTGTTAGTTATATATGAAATAATGCATTTCAGGAAAAATAAATGATTACTCCCTCAACGATAAGTATACTTTGCAATTTTGATGAAATCGGCCTCAGATCTGTTAGTCATTTTTAAACGTAACATATTTGACACCCCAATGATTATTATATGAACTCGCATCACGGTACCTTTGCCAGCGCCTGTAACCAATACACTCTTCCCGTCAAACCGAACTGTGGTCGTCATGGCTTGCCTTGAATGAGAACATTTTAAGTGATGAGAACAATTAAAAAGATATTTGATTATCAGAGTGTATACTATTAAAAGTCGAATAAATGATGAGACAAAACAGGTATACGATGATAAAAGAGTGAATAGTATTGTGGAATAGTGCAACATAATTATAAATTGTGAATTAATTCGTAATTCGTGATCGACATTGTACACAGTATGTAACGTATAGCTATATTTGTCATACCAACACTCATGATACATGTATACATGTTGTGTTTATTGTCGATACATTTGTCAATACAAGCTACCGTGCATCCTCTCTATAACAGCCACCCATGGGAAGATGCAAATCTGATTGTTGTAGAGAGGTGGCTGTTGTTGGGAGGTTAATGCTGGATTAAATTGTGTCGTCTGCTGTTTATTTATTTTCTTCGATACTTCTCATCGAATACATGCTTTGACAGAATTTTCATTGGAAATGATTCTAAAGTGCTGTCAAACCATGTTTTTGTTCAGAAATAATGCAAACACAACATCAGACGACAATTTTGGTAAATATATAGGAAATCATCTATTTGGGATATAAAATAGCGGCCGTTACAGAGAGGGTGTTGTTGTAGAGGTGGCCGTTCGGGGAGGTTCATGTGGTGTTTATTGTCGATATATTTGTCAATACAAGCTACCTGACTATACAGATGCCTATATGTCTACTAGTATCTGCAGATTAGCTATGGTGAAGTTGTAGCAATAACGACTTAACGATAACATTGGCAGCTTTTCCAGATATGTGGCATTCGCTTCATCCATCGTGCATGACAGGTGTGATCTGACCCCGACAAACACAGATATATCTTGATTAAATTATTTAACCTGTATTTGTTTCTTTACTTTCTGCACCAACGGCCTTTAACGTAAACAAAATGGTACATTATATGCCAATGTTATCTTAATCTACACATGTTTGTGAAGTTGGTTTGAAAACGTTCCTTTTCTCATTGGACAGTGCAATGTGCGTATGTGCAAAATTATGATAGCCTGTACATTTCACATCAACAATGTTTGCTTGAAAACAATTAATGGATTTACATTTATTGAGCATAGGCTGCATATGCAGCCTATGCTCAATACATGTAAATCTACCAATCAATTGCAATTTCCAGACGATCCTAAATTTGCACTCACGAACATTTTAGTCGTACGAAGTTTAGTGAAACGGCCCCAGTGCTCTATATGTATGTATACTTCGCTATAAATAGTATACAATTTATGGAAACTCAATAAATTTTAATATTAGCGGTACCATCACTGTCATTAACTAGTTCACCCCTAGGTAACTGGAACAGATTTTGATTTGTTAATGTTTCAGCCAATCCAATGGTCACAAAATGATTTTCAGACTCTTTCATTTACGAAAAGGTGGTGTTTTGTTCTCAAAAATATGAAAAGTACTTGCAAACAGTGCAGAGCTGATGAGACGGCTCGTCACGAGCCGGCTCATCTGTATCTACAATGTTTGGCAATACTACTATACAGGCACGTGGTGTTGAAAGGGTTAACACATAATACATGACACAATGATGTAAATTCAGGTGGGTATCTAGTAGTGATGAAGCTGACACGTGGTGTATTGAGCTGGAAAGTTCATACTGTAAGTATAACACGCAGGGAAACCGACCCGAATAGAGGTGTGCGTTTTGAAAATAGCAGCTATATTTGCGACCATTGTCAAATATGAGACTCCGTGTAACATTCGCCAAACAATGGTATATAATTATGTGCTTCCCTACCGCATTATGTATTTAAAGGTGTTTGGAAATACAGTGAAACCTCGCTAAACCGGACACCATGGGAGGTCCCCAGGGTGTCCGGTTTAGCGAGGTTTCACTGTAAATCAAGCGTTTGTTATTCCAAGCTAATGCTGTGTGTCATGCGATCATGAACAGACATTATCTCCAGAGACAAATGACGAAGATCTCATCAAAATATCACAGATGTTTTCTTGTGTTCGGTTTAGAGAGGTTCCACTGTATTACAAATACAGACAATAGTATGTGCCATGTGCGCAAAAAAAAACGAGTTGAATAACGGGTAAATTTGCGGTCATCAAAAACGAGGGTAACATTCGCCACATATTTGCAACATGATATATACAATTAGGAGCGACATTCATCGAGCCGCAACGAGTTGTGGGGGGTATGAGGTTGTTTGTCCGTCCGTCCGTCCGTCCGTCCGTGCGTGCGTCCGTCCGTCCGTCCGTCCGTCCGTCTGTGCGTCCGTAAACTTAACATCAGAGAAATATTGTTATAACTTCTATTTCCTTCATCTAAAATGCTTAATATTTCACACATGCATTCCTGTAAGGCTCTACTACCATGCTGTGACAAATCCACGACCATCCAACCCCCGCTGATCCCATGGTCAAGGTCAAATACTTAGTCTCTTTACAAAACTTAACATCAGAGAAATATTGTTATAACTTCTATTTCCTTCATCTAAAATGCTTAATATTTCACACATGCATTCCTGTAAGGCTCTACTACCATGCTGTGCCAAATCCACGACCGTCCAACCCCCGCTGATCCCATGGTCAAGGTCAAATACTTAGTCTCTTTACGAAAGTTAACATCAGATAAATATTGTTATAACTTCTATTTCCTTCATTAAAATGCTTAATATTTCACACATGCATTCCTGTAAGGCTCTACTACCATGCTGTGCCAAATCCACGACCGTCCAACCCCCGCTGATCCCAAGGTCAAGGTCAAAAATATGGTCACTTTCAAAACTTAACATCAGAGAAATATGTTATAACTTTATCTAAAATTCTTAATATTTCATGCATGCATTCCTCTAAGGCTCTACTATCATGCTGTGACATATCCCCGCTGATCCCAAGGTCAAAATCACATACTTAGTCTCTTTACAAAACTTAACATCAGAGAAATCGGTTATAACTTCTATTTCCTTGCTCGGATCTGCTTCACATTCACATTCGTGCCGCCCCCGCTAAGCCCAGAGTCAAGGTCACAAGCCCACACTTGGAAAATTTTACATATTTAGGGGTACCTGGGCCCACGCGGGGGGTATTCCGTAAGCCTTGCTTACTGACCAATCTAGTTTTTTTATGTGTTTCTTGGTCCATTATCTCAGGTGATAATGCCTGTTCGTGATCGCATAGCACACATTTATGGCTCAGAACGATCAAATGCCTGATTTACAGTGAAATGTCTCTAAGCCGGACACCCTGGTTTACAGAGGTTTCACTGTACATGCAGGGGTCCAGATAAGGGATTAGTAATTGAGTATTGTCACTCTATCATTTCTGAAGCAATTGTGTATTTCAAAAGATTAATTGTGTAAAATAGAATGACACTACTGTTTACACATCAGCAGACCGGACTTATTGAATAGTTTGCTTCGAAATAAAAACATATCTTAGTATTTCATTAGAATTGTCTCCTTGGAGACAATTCTAATGAACTACCAATATGTGTTTTCATGGAAAAATAAGTAAATATGCCATATTTGTGGTCTGTTTATTGTTTTCTGTAGCATGATAAAGATACCACAAATTTTCATTGTTTTTTGATACTCACTACTTCGGATTTCAATTGTTTTTTTTGGCAATTTTAATTGGGTATTTACGCAAATACGCACCTTATCTGGAGCGCTGGACTGTCATGAAAATGGTGCACATGGTCGGCGATGTTTGCAATATATAGAGAATAGTAGGTTAGTGCCGTGAATGGGAAAAAACATCCGGCAAGGCTCAAGAATTTCTTTATTTCTCATCAGAAGTATATGTTGTGACCACTCATTTGAACCGTCTCGCCGAGACGGTTCAAATGAGTGGTCACAACATATACTTTGGTTCAGAAATAAGGAAAATAGATAGAGAATAGTAGGTTAGTGCCCGTGAATGGGAAAAAATATCTGGCAAGGCTCAGGAAACGGGATGGGCGAGCTCTGCCGAGCACATCCCGTTTCCGTGCCGCGCCAGATATTTGTTTCCATTCACGGTACTAACCTACTATTCTATTTATCCCGTCAACACCTACAAATGGCTGTAAAATGCAAAAATAGTATTGACTGGATATCAAAAATGTTTCACGGCACCGTGTTTCACGGCACATACGCACTGTGTTGACGGGATAAATTTGCATAGTCATGTTCATCATCTTAACTACCGCTTGTTCGTGTAGTGCTATATTTCATCCAGGTGGATTTTGTTACTTATACATTTATCTACCATTTGGATTTATATGAATTTGGTTACATTCATGGTGTTTGGTGGCTCGCGTGTCCATGTCCCTTCGTAAAAGGCGCTGATTCCATTCAGATGCATGAACACAAATGACATACATGTACAGTGGAATCTCTCTAAACCGGACACCCTGACACAATGACATGCACGTACAGTGGAATCTCTCTAAACCGGACACCCTGACACAATGACATGCACGTACAGTGGAATCTCTCTAAACCGGACACCCTGACACAATGACATGCATGTACAGTGGAATCTCTCTAAACCTGACACAATGACATGCATGTACAGCGGAATCTCTCTAAACCGGACACAGGTCCACAGGGTGCCCGATTTAGAGATGTTGCACTGTAAATCAGGTATTTTACCACTCTGATACGTATTTGGATGCTTTGCAATCAGGAATATACATTAACATCTGAGATAAATGGCCAAGAAACCCATCAAAAATACACAGCACAGACGTTATCTGTGTGTTCGGTTTATAGAGGTTCCACTGTTTTATGTAGTTGTTAAAATGATGTTAAACCCATGCTCGTACTCGCCTACTTCATACAGTGAAATCTCTCTAAACCGGACACCCTGGGAGGTCCCCAGGGTGTCCGGGTTAGAGAGGTTTCACTGTAAATCGGACATTTGATCATTCTGAGCCATAACTATGTGCTAGGCGATCACGAACAGACATTATCACCTGAGATAAATGACCAAGAAACTCATCAAAAATACGATCACATGTGTTTTCTTGGTGTTCGGTATAGAGAGGTTCCACTGTACTACAGTAGAACCTCTCTAAACCGGAGACCCACCGAGAAAGATTTGTGTTCTTAATTATGGTGGGTTTAGTTTAGATGTATCTATTAAGTTCATATGTGTTCCTGTTCGCCAAGCACATGATCACTTCTTGGAGCGCTTATTTGTCTGTGTTACAATGGAATATCTCAGTATGTCCAGTTTAGAGAGGTTCCACTATATTGAGTGGTATTTGAGTAAGAGATTGATTGGTTTAACGTCATGCTAACAACTACATGTACATATGTTTCGTATGGTATCATGCATCTGAATAGAATCGGTGCCTATTGCGAAGGGAAAATGACCGATTCAAATCTGAATATGACACGTACTGATCAAGAGCCGGACACGTGTCCCATTCTATAAAACTCATTTAGCTCATTTCCTTGGAAGCAAATACCCACATGTTCCATGCAAATGGTACTACAGATTCATTGGGACGGCCTTCGTCCAGTATTCCCGCGACTTTTCCAAGTTTATATCCCCGATAAATTCCACAAAAAGGCCATTCATTCCTTATAATTCCAACATTTGAAATAAATTCATCAAGAAAATGTGTTTATTTTCCGTTTTCTTAAGAATTATTTTAACTGCGCCTCACGGTTACGGAAAGTAGTTCGGCGTGGGAGTTTACTGGGATATAAATTTTGTACAGAGACTTGCTACGGGCCAATCAAATGTTAGGGAATTGTGTAAATATTTTTGTGCTGGAATTATACATTTCAAGCAGTTACTAGTATATAAATAAAAAAAGGTTTACAATACAGTGTACATATAGTAAAACTGCTGGTATTTATTTCAATATTTATGCGATTGAATCTTAGAACTAAATTACTGCCGAAAACGTTTTAGACATACATACAACTGTATTTATATCCAATATTTGTACTGTTTTTGCCAAATAGTACATATTACATGTTTTTGTAAATACCTGCATCTCTAATGTATGTGTACAATAAAATAAATGTAAAACAAATATTATTATTGAATAGGCACATATATTGTCATCAAAGATGAGCCGCGTCCATGGTGTATTCTATGCCACTGCGCATTTACAGTGCAACACATCCTACTGGACTGTATCGACTTTGCCGATATTCGACGCAAACACTTCAATGTTACTTCACTTGCGGAGTTATTCCAGGTGGAGAACATTGAAGGTTTGTTTAGCTTTCTCCACGAAAACAGCTTGTATCGGAAGATCTGATTGTTATCATTGTATACATATTTATCATTTCTATTATTTTATAATTCTATACATGTTGTTCATTTATCATATTAATATTTTTACCCGGATCATCTGATTGACTACCACATCTAACATACTATTTTACTATTATTTTTATTCTTCATCTACATTGCTTGGCCCTAAATGATACTATTTCGTGTTGATGGGCCGTTAAGCACCAATCCATTCCATTATTTAGTCCAAACCAAAATCGTATGGTACTGTGCTAACTATTAACCCGAGTGTTTATTTCAGTAATATCCAAACTATTATCAATTTACAATAAACTGAGTTATACTTCGTCGTACGCGCACTACACGTAACTTATGGTAAAACACGGGTGTGTATTTGTAGATTACAATCCAAACGTGACACCAATACTGCATTGCTGCACTTGTCCCGGCTGTAGTGAGCTGCATACTTGCTCCACAATGGAGCTGGGCCCAGTAAAGTGCATTTGCACTTAGCCCTTGCAATGCTGAATTAAAGGTGGTCGTTTGCTGTTTATTTTATATTCTCAATTTTGCTCATGAAAAAATATGTTGACAACACTTTGGAACCATGTTTTTATTGAGAACGAAAACACATTATAAAACAACAGCACACATCAATTTACGTTTCCCGCATTTTGAGTGTTAATCTCTGGTCGTGACACACATACACATACATGTACTTTATAACACATGAGAGATATGTTTATTCAGATAAAGATTAACGCTTTAAGCCATATGGCCCCTGAAGCAATACACATGTAACAACATACAATTATGGGTGACAAAGACAACAGCCGGTGCATAAACCGTAACGTTAAGAATGCAGCTACTATGTATTGTATTTGATGCAGCTATGCCACCATCGACCATTGGCCATATCACATGGAGAATATCCTGCGGTGGAATAGCATGCCCAATAAGCACATACAAAATGTTTTGGTTAATCTATAAAAATACATTAAGTTATGGCGTTGCAGCATTAGTCTATAGAGTAGTGCATTACACATGTACTACAAAACTGAACACGTAAGATATCATGCAATAATGTCAAGTTAATATTTGCAAATATATATGCATGCTGTATTTCTTTATGTATGTATTGGGAGAAGGTGACCTCATTGATGTATATAAATGTTCATTTCTGATTTGAAACGCTTGGTATATGTATCGGGTATCCAAATTACTGTCGGGCAAGACGGTATTGCTTTTAACCGAGTCCCAGGAAAGTATTACTAGTATTGGGACCCAGCTTAGAACAAAAACACCCCATGTTCATAAATGGACTGGTCTGAAAATCATTTTGTGATGATTGGATTGGTTGTACAATTAACAGATCAAAATCCATTCCATTTACTTAGGGGTGAAAGGGTTACTCTGCCATTGGTCTGTCCGTGTGCAAACAAAATATTTAGCCCTTCGCGCCGTCGATAACGCGCCCCCCCCCCCCGCCCCTAATTTAAAATTCCTGCGTACGGGCCTGTGAATTCAGGCCCGTACGCAGGAATTTTAATTTAGGGGGGGGGGGGGGGGTGGGGGAGCGTTAAACTGCTTAATTGGAATATGTACCCATACTTTGAAAGAATTGCCAGTGTGGTTACAAGGATTTTGTCACTTGTCTTAGCGCTCACATATATAGGAAGGGTTTAGATACTGCTCATGAGTATCCCATATCCGGGACGAATATATTGATCATCTGGCCCTGTTGTATTGTGTTGATGGGCCGTTTAAGCACCATTCCATTCCATATGGCTCTGTTCTGCGGCCCGCTAATGTGCAGTATATAATGATGGTATGTTACAATGGAAATTATGAAGGTGATGCTAAACTGTATTTATGTAAACTGCATGGTATTACAACATATTGAAAAGTGGTGTGTCATTTGTCGAATGGCGTCATATAACGTGCCGTTCTTTTCAAGGCATATACATTGGGCACCAAGGAGAGCATTTGGTGGGACGAGGTATGCAAATATGGATTATAATAAATACCTGAAAAAGAGAATAGTAGGTTAGACCCGTGAATGGGAACATATCTGGCAAGGCTTAGGAAACGGGATGGGCGAGCGCAGAGCCTCGACCATCCCGTTTCCTAAGCCTTGTCAGATATTTTTCCTATTCACGGCACTAACCTACTATTCTATCTATCCCGTCAACATTACAAATAGCTTTAAAATGCACAAAAATAACACCAGCCGCATCCTCAAAATTGAAGAATCGACTAGTATGACAAAAGTACATATTCATACGCAGTTATTAGGTGGTATTGACAGGATATCAAAAATGTTTCACGGCACCGTGTTTCACGGCACATACGCACTGTGTTGACGGGATAAAAACATTACGATGCCCCTCCCATTTACAGTGATAATCCAAACATAAATCCTGGATCCGCCCCTGGCTTCAACATCCGATATCCGTTACAACAACAACAATTGTCAGCAAAACACGCGATAAGAGGCATAGAAATCGCCACTTTTAGAAGATTACCAAAGACAAACTCCGTACATGTAAGTAGTAAATAAACAAACGTGTATCGTTAAAGGTTAGTGCTGCAATAATATGTGCATGTGTAATATGTAATGTAATAACTATGTCAGGGCGGAGCATCTCGGTATAAAAGTATACGATTACGTCAATGTGATACTCACTGAAGGGAATCGCCTTTAGCGCAGGTGCGCGTTTGTATGATATCAAATTGTTTATTTACGTCTCATCAACTGTACATCATAAAACAAAGAACAATAGTACAACACAGGCACACGTACAATTGCCATTTTCAAAGAATTACAAGAGACGGCTCGCTAAAACGTTGAGCAAACAGTAATACATTTCAACAAATACATATATAACATTACATGTACTTGTTGCATAGTATGGATCTGCATGCATATACACTTCGGACTATATTTACACATATGCATGTTTATGCATGCACATGCATATATACTCGTGTTAGATGATAAACGCAGTCATCCCATGGTGTCACAAAATTGCTGCGCCCCAATCGACACCTTTCGGTATTAATGCGATGCCATGTTACAACATGTTTCTGACACGGGACTCTTGTGGATATATGAATCAGCCCCATACTCGCATCAAATGAATATTTTTCGATTTTATTTTGTTTACTAAAAAGGACGCAAATCAGCAAGAACACAATAAGCCATTGAAGTTGCCCTTGCCACTGCGCCTATCCTGGTTAAAACAATCCGAGGCAACGACAACCGCTGTTGGCTTATTTCTTTCTAGCGTCCCGCATTGTATAGCTACCGCTAATCGTGACAGTGCAAATCCATCATTATATGTTCTATTCACCTGTCTAAAGGTGTGTTAAAATATATTGAAATAAACCACAAACGAGTTTCTATATACAAAGGCATCTTACTACGAAAAGGCTTTAAACATTAATATCATCTCGAATCAGATTTGGAATGAACTGATTAGCAGTAGATATACCACCGAGCTTAAGAAGGAAGTAAACGGTATGTGTAATAACAATATTTGTATTATTTACACATAAACACATATCTTGACATCTGATACTATATGAACAACACAAGAACGCCGCCAAAGGCATGTATCTAATCGCTGTGGTGGCTGGATCAGGAACATGCACATTGATACGGTAAACAAGTTATATGAGAATAGAGGAACGTTGCAACGTTATTTGAACTTGAGCTTGGGCAAACGGGAGCTTGTGTGGAACTGGGAATGAAAATATGAATGATGAGAAACGTGCACATGAAGTTTCAAGCCAATCGCTCATATAGTAAAGCAGTTATATGGTGGCGCACGTATTTACTGGACATGCTTGTTTCTAAGTTATATGATATTAACCTTAGGCATGGGGGAGGATGGTCGGGAAACGGAGGAAATTGCAAAACTTATTTGATTGGCCTTCAAGACTGGAGGATGTGAGTTCAAGCCTCACCATTGACCATATGCGTCAATAATACTAACAGTATTTCAATCCAACTGGTCTGTCGGATGAGACTGTAAACTGTGGTCCTGTCTCTATAGAAAGTGGATTATAATAGTGTATTGCAACATCGAGGCAAGCATGCATACATGGCTATTGTATAATACACGTACAATGCAAGATGGTGTATATGAATATACTACTAAACATAATCAATTCAGAAACACCACACTCGTGACAATAGGCAAATACATTTCAAACCATGCCGCGGCCACTAATACATGTATCTATACTTGTATCATACACTTATTTATATCGCATAGTCTCCGCTTACTGATCACAGTGAGTACTAAGTGTTATTATTTTATCAATAAAGGAGAAATATACAGACATATACACACACATAGACATACACATGTACACACACATGCATATATGCACATACACATACACGCACACACATATAAGCACATAGACACATATATAACAATTGTGAAAAATGTGATAAAAGCACCACATTTGCTAGAGATGTAGATTAATACATAACAAAAATATTTTCAAAATGGCCGCCATAAACACTTGTTTTTATCAATGAATGTTTGTTTGTGATATTGGTATATGCCATGGGAAGGACCCGGTTGCGGATAACTTTCATTCTAAGTATTTCGACACTTGTATTTTGTAGTTAGCACAATTATATTGGAATATTCATGCTGTTTCAATGAATAATACAACATTTATTAGCAAAAAAAAACATATTTTTATTGAGGCAAACGTAGACCACCCGTCATTGAGTTTGACAGTTTACCAATATTTACACGATTATGATTTTGAATCACTATTGTTTCACCAACTGAAGATAAATGGGCTATCTGCATACATTAATATTTACATAAATTATTAATGTAGTCCCATTTTGTGAGTCAACCGTCATGAGTCAATTGGTACAGCCCAGTGAAAACAGTCATAACTTTTCACCTTAAGGTAGATGTTCCCTCATGGGAACTCCATGTATATTAAATGGAAATCTTCCAAATGGAGCTAAAAATCCTGTAGTCACTCTCACATATAACTCATGTCCACATTTTAGTATCTGCGTGTGGTTATACTGCCATCATTAGAATGACAAGTAGATGCTAAACGTGTAGATATGACGTTTTTGTGAGAGAAACATTTGAATTTTGAGCTAGTTTGTAGTTATAATTTACATGGGGTTCCCAAAAGTGCACATCTATCTTAAACTACATCACAATGTACTATCAACAATGTTCAAACTGGTAATATCGTCATTGTTGATAACATTAGTCATGCCTGTACTCTCCTTCACAATTGCATAATGCAGAGCATTCAAGTTCAGCTGTTTTGCACTTGCACCGTTTCACACAATCCTTCTTGCACTTGCATGACACATGCTCGTAGCAGGAATTGGCGGCTTCAGGTAGACGTGTCCAATGTGGCTCATACATCCCATTGTCATTTTTGGACCAGCCCCCGTCGGTCGGTGGTGGTAATTTTGGTGCCGGGAGCAGACACTGACCCCATACGTCTCATCCTTGGTAGGTTGCCCTTTTGACATGTTCCTCTAGAGATGCTTTTGTTGGTGGAATCAGATTCACATTGATTTTCTTTGCAAATAGATTTGTTCATGCCTTGTCAATGTCGGTGGTTGTACTGGTTCTGTCATACATCAATATAACAAATCGTTCGATGGTTTGCATGACATCATCTGGTATATCACCTGGGGCAGATGATAACTTCAACAGTACGTCTGTGAGTTCTGGCAGAACATTCCATACGGCCCATGCACTTTTCTTGCCGTGCCCTGCGAAACACGACACTGTGTCGCACCCAGTCAGAGCATGGAGCATGGGCATTGCCTCTGCCCGTTCTGCTCCAAGGCCAGCTGCAAGTTTGTTGGCTTCCAGATACCTAAAATGCTTGCCTGTTCCGAATCCTAGCCACAATTCATCGTCTGGTTGCAGCGTTTCTACTACTGAAATGGCTAACACCACAACGTCTGTATCAACGGTCCATCTTGTGATGGCCATGTTGAGCTGCATGAGATGCATGTAACAACATACGACTGTCAGCTTCTTCATGATTGCATGGGGTGAGTGACGCTGGATCCGAGAGTGGTGGCTTACTTAAGACGGCCTCTCCATCAGTGATAACGATTTGCTTGTCCAACAAGTTAAACCACTTAATTAAAGCATCGGATAGGAATCTGAATAATTCCGTCTTGTTGCTGTCCTCTCGCAAAGTTGTAGTTTCCTGGTATGGCAGCAGCAGCTACCACACGTCGTCTTACTCCCTTTCCACGCTTTGCCCGTGTACTGTCTTTCAGCGAATCAGTGATGTACGAGTCCCACACTAGGTCCACACGTGATGCAGTTTCAAACTTTTTAGATATATACGGGATGAATATCTGCTGGGCGTATTCGTTGAAGTTCTTAGAAGTGGCTGGCCTCAGCAGTTGGATGATGACTGATCCACGAAGAACAACAACACTGGTTGTGACAGGAGCTAGTGGTGTAGCATTGGCAATGTCTTCCAAGCATTCGAGAAGATCACTCTTCGTACCAATGCGAATTGTTCCTTCATCAGAAAGAGCTGGAAGGCATGCCTGATTCTCATGACGGAAGAACTCATGGAGATTGCCATCCCTGGTCTGGCACCCAATGTACATTCGCGAGAAAAGTTGCATGTCATTCTTGAGTGAGGCCATCTGCTGCTTCCCTTTACTTACACGTATTGACGAAGAAGTACTGAAGATGCTCAACTTATTTCGGCGAACTGTGTCGTAAATTGGTTTGGTTCTTTCCACTAGATATTCTTTGGTAAATGCTTGAAACTGCTCTTGGCCAATCCCTTTTGCATTACGTGCATTGTCAACTGCGGACAAACATGCTATTTCTTTGGTATCAAGAACAACCAGCTTCATACTTTCTTCTTCGAATGGGTTCCCGAGCTCTTCAACCACAGTGGCAAGAGAAAGGACATCGTTGGCGAATGCAGACTGCACACTTTTTGTCTGGTCATGATGACGTGTGTCTACTTTCCTCCCAGTGTTATGTTGTCCATCTTCAAATTCTTCGATCACTCATGCAACTTCAGGTCCAGCAACCATCCAACGACGCAGAGCACTGGGGTTGTCAGTAAGGCCTAATGCGCCACCGTCTCCTTTGATACTAGCATTGTTTTGCTCGTGTGCCTGGTCAATGGGGATCGACGAGAACACTTCCTTCGTCTTCTTCACAGTGAATTTGCCGGCATTAAATTCCCTGGCTACAGCTGGGTGTTTTGTAGAGAGTTCTGCCATGTCCTTCAGGTGAACAGGGATCCATCTCGCGTAGTTGCTTTGATCCAAGGCATGGAACCAGAGTGCCAGTTATGTCAGGGCATCAAGGTACATCGTGAATGATGCTTCCAGCAGAGAGCGTACATATACCATCACCAATAGCTCCAGCTCCAAGACAGTTGCCCAGTACTGAAACTGGGGGATGTCAGTTCCTCTATGTTGACACCAAACTTCAAACGAAGGCATCTCTGTACCAGTAGTTTCCCATTGTCTGAACCAGTCGCATGCACGTCGCTGTACAATATAAAGAGCTGCTGCAGTGACTTGGTGAACTCGTCTTGTACGGACAACATCGGCTGCTCGTAGAAAGGAGTCGGCGGTTCCTGGTGTTGTAATCCCAGCTTGGACAAGTGCTTGCACCCAGCCACTACCTTTGAGTCGGTCCCCAAGTGTCTTCAAAGCAGCCATGTCTATGTGGTGTCCACCAAACATGACAATCAACTTATCTTCTCAGGCCAGGTCCACTGAATCTGTTTGGCTAATGCAAAGGCTGGTCAAATGTCATTACCAGTATCTGCCCTGGAATAAGATGGCGTATAGCGTTCATTACAACATCAATTGAGTGGCGAAGCATGGCGGCTGTGTGGGCGCTTTCCAGGAATAACGGAAGCAATGCGGTTGTGTAGATGACGCGATCAATTGAGTGGCGAAGCATGGCGGCTGTGTGGGCGCTTTCCAGGAATAACGGAAGCAATGCGGTTGTGTAGATGACGCGATCTACTTGTGGCTACCTGTCTGCATGGAATGCAGCCCAAGATATATTGTCTGGTGTCTCAGTTGTGTCTTCCATGCTCTGTTTCGCATTGTCAAGCCACATGTATTCCTCCTTAGTCTGATGACTGAAGTTTTCTTTGGTCAGTGATTGTACTGTAGTAGCGCGAACAGTTGAGTTCTTAACATTGCTGGTAACAGGGGGTACATCATTGTAGTAGTGTGGCAAGTTTTCGAGTGCCTGCATTCTCTGTTTCTCCAACTAGGCCTCGACCGATGCCTTCATCAGCCACGGATGGGTGCTGAATGAGAGATATAGCAGTACCATGAAATGAACCCTTTGATGTGGTGGCAGTCGGGTTGTGGTCGATATTATCTACAGCGGCAGTTGTAAATACTTTTCCACGCATCTTTGGATGGCAGAACACGGTCATAGCTTATACGCCCATATGTGATAGCTTGTCTATCAATTCCATCGTGCGAGTGTGAGCATGAAGCAACATGCCAACGTACATTGGCACAGGTGTTTCCTGTGCCATACTGTGTCTGATTATTACAGGTAATTGGGTGGCACGTGTCCGCACGTGCTTGATACTATTGAACTTCAGTAGTTATGCGATGGTAAGTGATGCAGGGGTTGAATCTGCCATGTGGTCCTTGATGCTGGGACCCTCCAGAATCATGTTGACTAATGCAAGCAGCAGTTGTGGAACTGATTGTTCTTGACTTCTTCCAGAGAATCCATTGAATGGTTTGGCTTCTACAAACAGGTTTCGACGCACAATCTGTGCAGCACGTGCAAGATGAACTGCATAGGTATCACTATCTAGTTCACATGCTTTGGTGAGAGCAGCACCGACGTCTTCTTCAAACACCAGTAACACGTCTCTCCCTTTTCTATGTGCTCGCATATCATGAACCTGGTCCAGCAGTCTCTGTTTGAGTCGCGTAGAATGTATCCTAGATTCACGTTTCACGCCAAGCTGTTCAATTCTAGACTGGTAGAGTTGTGATAGATGAGATAGTTTGAACACTGGTACTGTGTCTTCGTCTAGTCTAGTTTCTTCGATATATAGAACTAATTCGGCAAAAACAATTCCGGAAACTTCCTGTTCCAGATATATCCCTGTATGCCCTTCGCGTTTAGCCTTTCTGGTGCGATTGTACAGGCCCACTAGACATTTACTATGGTATTTGGCGTCCATGGCAACCATGTCACCGGCACTAAGTCGACTAAGAAGTTCTGCGTCTTCAAGAATAACTACACATGCTCGTATATGGCTGTCAATCCGAAACATAGCTGCGTCATGGAGACCGTCTGTTCCACCAGTTTTGTCACAGAAGAAACAGGTCTCTGTCTCTGTAGCCTCCGTTTTTAGACCACCTGAATGTGACCGAGTGCGTTTTATTATAGGTACTGTGTCGTCGATTTCACTTGTATTGAGAGTCCGTTTTTCAGCCCTTTCTAATTTTGTGTTGTTATACTTCAGTCTACATGTTTGATGATACTGTGCATTATTTGCAACCATTGATGCGTCCATGCCGTGACCTTCATTTATACGGTCAATGTGAAATGTCTGCGGAAGTTGTCGAAGTTCATTAAATATAATCAAATTCTCCGCCAGTGATCTATACCCCCTACCCGAGTCTTTCTTTGTGGATTTTGAAGGGCATGTCAGTGTCTCTGGTTTGTCCTCTTGACAGATAACACATAACTTCCAATTAGTGTTAATGGTGTGAAGAGGAAGATGACACAGGATGTTTATTATCAACAAACTTGAATGCCTTGGACATGATGACTTCAGCCTGAAGTGGTATTTGCTCGTCAGACATCACTACCATTACACGCTGGGTTGGCCCTGAAATGATACAAAATCATGTTATAGTTACCCTTATGTATGTAGTCAGTTACAACATACACACTTACATTGATTGAGTGTATGCGTTTGAATTTACAATACACTCAACAAGTTCTTTCTTTTTCGCAGTTATATATACCGTCATCAAACTGCTCTAAAATATAATAATTAGTTCAAATATGTATTATTTGTGCTTTACAATATATTATTATCCATCCAATATGGCAAATTTAACTTCCTTACCAATCTAAGACACAATATCAAGCCATGAACAGTCAGTGTGTTGCTTTTATGACAAATATTGATATTACACGGAGGCCATTTTGAAAAATGGCGGCCATTTTTGTTACAGGTCAAATTTGCGATAGCCCAATAGCTAATTTTGTTTGGTATATATTTATCAATACTTGTACAAAATTTGGTGCTTTTATCACATTTTGCACAATTGTTATGGATATTTCAGTAGTGCCGCGCCGCTATTACATGTATATCCACGTACATATAGACACATATGCATACACATACATTAAACAATGTGTGAGTGGTAGCGTCATGGAATGAACGTTCTTTTGATCAAACAGGAATACTTTAATCATACATTATAATCCAATTGTCGTTTTAAAGTAATATTGCACAGATAATACATGTATCTACGTTCCACACGAGTATACGATAATGTAACGAAACAAAGCATGTAAAACTTTCTAGTAGTTAAGGATTTTTTAAATTTCTGGAGATTTTTTGTTTTTGGCAAATGCACTTTAAATCAGCCTCACAATAGCGTATGTCAACTAGTCACATGAATAATACAGCCATGTACATTCACATATAATACATGCCAAACTTTAAACAAACAGTCTATGATTTTGTGTTAGAAAATGAGATAAATGGACATGTCGAATTAGCGATCAGCATAGCCCGACTTCAGCGATATATGACCTTAGAAGTTGATGGGACGTTGAACTCGTTCACTTTCAGGTTTGCCTAGATATTGGGCACGGGGAGAGCATGAGTGGGGTTTGGCCTATAAATATGGATGATCAGAAACATGCATATACATGCATATGAAGTGTCAAGTCATACGGTAAAGAAGTCATAGCATAATGGAAAATGTGAAGGACAGGCAGACAGACGAACGGACTCCTTTTGCATCCTTATATTCCACTTTCGCTACGCGATTGGACAAAAAGCATCTGATTTCGCCTCGATTGAGGTATTGTATTAATTGTATCATACTTTTCTTATTATTCCATCAATTTTCATTGATTCTCCACGAATGGTGCCAATTGGTATTTTTCTCTTATATACTGTACCAAACAGAACCGTTGAAAATTAACTTTTACTCTTTAATAGACTACCACTGACTCTGAACCAAACAAACCATGCACGATAATTCATACACTCAGCAAAACTAGAAACGTCGCTGCTCTTGAATCGACATAGTTCTGACCTATGTGCATATTACACATTCAGTGAATATACATGTACATGTAAATACACGCGTGTAAAGTTTTCCCCAAATAAGTCGGGTTGCAAAAAAAATGGTCACTAACCTGAATGTATTGCACGTGCGCGCTATACATGTCCTCGATACATTTATTCAGTCAACGTCGTACGATAGTTGCGAAACAGGTCTATCCGAATATAGAAAAAGGGGTTTACACACAACTTTCGCACTGTTTGCAGCATGCCACGCTTGCCTGAAATTGTAATAAATCTGGCAATTGGAATGCTGGATGGCGGGAATGACGTCCCGTGCCGTCGCCCGCAGGTTTGGCTGCTGTCGAAAAACCATAGAGATACTTGTCGAACGGCGTCACCAGACTGGGACTGTTCACAGTCGTCCCCGCCCTGGTCACGACCGCCAATACTGACCGCTACATCTTGTTTGCTATCATGATTTTAAACCATACATCAACTCGTTCATCTCTAATACAATGCAGACCCGGTGGGATCTGCTCACAGATAATAAACTTCATGCTGTGAAATCGACTCTGGGCGAATTGACTCCTGGCTACAGACATGTACGCCGGGATGAAGTTGTCCTTAGTCGATTGCGCATTGGACATACACGATTAACGCATTCGTATATGCGCAAAGGTGAGCCGCGTCCATGCCACAGCGCATTTACCGTGCAACACATCCTACTGGACTGTATCGACTTTGCCGATATTCAACGCAAACACTTCAATGTTACTTCACTTGCGGAGTTATTCCAGGTGGAGAACATTGAAGGTTTGCTTAGCTTTCTTCATGAAACCAGCTTGTATCGGAAGATCTGATTTTTATCATTGTATACATGTTTCTCATTCTATAATTTTATGATTTATCCATGTTGTTTATTTATTATTGTTTATCATATTAATATTTTTACCCTGATCGTCTGATTGCCTACCACATCTAACATACTATACCATTTTACTATTTTTGTTATTCTTCATCTACATTGCTTGGCCCTAAATGATACTCTTTTGTGTTGATGGGCTGTTAAGCACCATTCCATTCCATAGTATCTGTAAGTGATAATAATCTTCCACATAACTGTGTCACCCACACGAGCTGTATGCTGCAGTGTATTTGAGATCATCTGACATATCTACGTTGTTAACACACGAAATATAGTGACCTCAGGCTAACACGTGTTCACACAATATAGGTTACGATAACACAGGTATACTGTAGATTGCCATTTGTGTTAAACGCACTGGGTATATAACGTGGAAACAAATGATTATGTTCAACACTAATTTAATCATACTAATAGTACATTTGATCCAGGTGAGATAAGCGGGTCCAGCAGATCATGCAAAGAGCATAAAACAAAATATTGCATAATTTGCTTAAGCAGTGCTCCGTATTATCGTTATGCACAACGATACTCATTCACGGAATAAAAATGTTGTGTATTCGTTATCACTGTAACTTCAAGATAGATGATCCGCTGTAGATACAAATAGGTCAATACTGTGTGCCACTTTCATTGTGATGTGATATTGCAGCTACAAACAATTTAGACTATTGTAAGGATTTAATGTGTAAAGGTATGTTTTATTGACAAACGTATGCCATAACAAGACATAATAAGCTCCATATGTATTCCCATGAGTGTGCAGTGCTTCTGTATATTATGTAATGCGGAATGTGGTTCACAACTTGTATCATACATTGTCTGATCATATACTCCTCTTTTATATACGGTGTCCTGTTAGGGCCACGTTACATTCTCGCGTTCTTGCTCTCTCGACTTATACACGAGATCGCGAGATTGCGTGAACGCGATGCGAGATCGCGAGAACGCGAGGCGAGATCGCGAGATCCAGAGGCGAAAATGCGAGATTCAATCTCGCAATGTCGCCTCGCGATCTCGCGGTCGGACGTAAATATATGCGCATGCTCGCTGGAAATGCATTTTGTACGGTGGCACAGAGGGGACATGGAAATATTTTTAACTTTCGCGTGCGCACGCAATAGGTTTTGCGCGTGCGCACGCGATAGCTTAGCCGATGAACGACGTACTCGTCAGTTTAGCAGGTTGTCTCCCTTGTCAGAATTTAATCGCCATTTCTATTGTCTGTTCTCTTAAGAAAGTGTGCACTTCTACAATTGCTAATATTAAAGTTATAAAAAAAGGTTAGCAACTCTAGTTGGCCATGTTGACATCGTTTGTTGACATAGACAATCAGCTATAAATATACATGGGCGTTATGTAGGTACATGTATGTTCCACTTGGATTATACAATACCTTCATGCATACGGACATACCGGCTGATTATCACAAAATGTATTACATCTTCCTCCCTAGCTCAGTTGGTACGTAGTCGGACAATAATCGAACCATCTCTCTTCCAGCGCCGCTTTTGTTGTTTTTTATGTGCATTGGCGTACTGCCGTCTATTTAGAGACTACCGTGCTACATGTATACTGTATATGAGCCAGTACATGGGAAACCATACCACTTTGTAATGCCACCCAGGGTAGCTCCAGACCAGCCTAAAACCTATTGCGTGCGCACGCGAAAGTAAAAAAGATGTCCATATCCCCTCCGTGCTACCGTATAAAATGCATACCCAGCGTGCATGCGCAGATATTTACTTCTTACCGCGAGATCGCGAGAACGCGAGGCGAGATTGCGAGATGAGATTGCGAGATCGCGAGGCGAGATTACGAGATTGAATCTCGCGTTTTCGCCTCGCCATCTTGCCTCGCATTCTCGCGATCTCGCCTCGCCTCGCCTCGCCTCGCGTTCTCGCGATCTCGGAATCTCGCGATCTCGCCTCTCGTTCTCGCGATCTTGTGTATAAGTCGAGAGAGCGAGAACGCGAGAATGTAACGTGGTCCTAACAGGACACCGTATTTATCATCATATACCTGCTATATTGTCATCGTTAAGATAATTTGTTTTATCATTATGTATGCGACCTTTTCTTATCGTTCATTTAAGGCAAGCTATGACTACGACAGTACTATTTGATGGAAAGACTGTGTTGGTTACAGGGGCTGGCAAAGGTATAGTAATGTATAGTTAATGAACACAACATGGGCTTATACTTTCATTGTGGTATTAACCATATTTGGTACGTTTAGAAATGACGCGCCTCGGTTACATTAAACAGACCAGGTTAAACGCGTGTTCCACTAAACGCGATGGTCGATGGGCTTAGTGACTTATAAATGCATTGAAATGATTGATAACTGATGTGAATATCTATATACGTGGTGCAAAGAAAGTTTACACTAAAGTACAGACTAGGAAAATAAAACAATACTGAAGGCACAGACAATGTTAAAAAAAAACACATCTTTGTTCAAAGGTATGTTGATTTGTACAGGTATTGGATGGGGTATAGCCAAGAAGTTGGCTGAATGCGGTGCCAAGGTGTACGCTCTCAGTCGAACCCAAGCCGACCTCGACCGTCTACAAGCTGAGGTGGGTCTGGGCACCTGTGGGAATATGGGTGGTGCGGGTGCAGGGTCGCACTTGGAATGACATGTATTGGTCGGAGTTTTGCGAATAGGTTGGAGGTGTGTTGGGCGAAAGCTTCGCCCTACATTCCGTCAACATATGGATATGAAAACACTGTGCTATAAATATGTTGTAAGCAAACAAAACAACAGGCGATATATCTGAGTATTTTTCCCATCAATCTCAAAATAAATTTCAGTGTACACATTTTTCGGTATATTGTTAGCGTACGCGTTACCATAGGTAAAACCTTATTTACTCGCATAATAGGCAAGTAGACACCAGTGACAATACACTCAGATCACTGCTTACATGTTACTGGATTTATCATATGGATTTATCATATATAGTATATATGGTAAAACAGGTATATATCTACATCACTGTGTATCTCTTACTGTTACACAGTAGTTCACACTGGCTTCATAAATCAGACTTTGTATATAAGTGTGATGAACACAAACCATAGCACGTTGTTCCTTAATGTTTTTGGTACATAGTGCACCAATTGGTATAATTTATGTGTTAATCATATGTGTGGTTAGTGTCAAACGCCAGAAGAGGTAAATCTGACTGTACACACCAAGATGGCCGACATGGAAACTGCTTGCGCCGTATAGTATACAGTAACTGGCGAATGTTCGCATATATTTTATACATGTACATACATCCCATAAGATGTATGAACCAATTATTTTTGAAGCCAATAATGATCCGTGGTCACATGACAAATGAACATTCTCTCCACGACAGATTCAGCAATTTATCTTTGCAACACGCCACTAAATTGCATTCCAATCCGCCATCGCACTTACTAGCTGCGTCTGTAAAACCATCGAACGAATGATTAACGGCAGACTTGTCTGGTTTCTGGAATCCAATGGACTGATGTATGAATATCAGTCTGGATTTCATCGCCAGAGAAGCACTGCCGACAATCTGGTTAGACTTGAAGCATTCATCCGATACGGTTTTGTTAACAATGAGCATACAGTTGCCGTATTTTTTTTACCTAGAAAAGGCATTTGATACGACGTGGAAGTATGGGATTATGAAGGACCTTCATGACCTCTGTCTGAAGGGTCATCTCCCTGATTTTATTTCTAATTTTTTGAAAGACAGACAATTCCAAGTCCGAGTCGGTACAACCCTTTCCAATCGCAATCAACAGGAAATTGGTGTATCGCAGGGAAGTATATTGTCTGTTACCCTTTTTAACATTAAACTGAATAATATTGTAAAATGCCTGCAACCAGGTGTTGACTGTTCTTTATATGTCGATGATTCTTTAATATGTTACAAATCAAAGAACATGCAAACTACTGAGCGCCAATTAAAACTGAGCCTCAATAAAATTAACAAGTGGGCCACAGAAAACGGCTTTAAATTTTCGAAATCGAAAACTAACTGCATGCATTTTTGCAAAAGACGCGGTCTTCACCCTGACCCCGAACTTAAAACTGGGATCACATCCCATCCCAGTTGTTCGGCAGCAGACATTTCTTGGTCTTATCTTTGATCCTAAACTCACTTTTAAACCTCATTTACGATACTTGAAAGCTAAATGCCAGAAAGCACTCAACTTTCAAGGGCAATGACAGGGCAGATAGTGCTGTCAAGGCCGCCCTGGAGCTACCAACTTCTCATTTTCCTGTTTGCTATCATGATTTTAAATCATCCATCAACTCATTCATCTCCGATACAATGCAGACCCAGCTCATAGATAATAAACTTCATGCTGTGAAACCGAC
Source organism: Conchocele bisecta (assembly GCA_029237695.1). Taxonomy (NCBI): domain Eukaryota; kingdom Metazoa; phylum Mollusca; class Bivalvia; order Lucinida; family Thyasiridae; genus Conchocele; species Conchocele bisecta. Next base: position 97,135,041 of record CM055271.1, on the reverse strand, counting down.
TCTGGGCGAATGGACTCCTGGCTACAGACATGTACGCCGGGATGAAGTTGTCCTTATTCGATTGAGCATTGGACATACACGACTAACGCATTCATATATGCTCAATGGTGAGCCGCGTCCATGGTGTATTCCATGCCACAGCGCATTTACCGTGCAACACATCCTACTGAACTGCATCGACTTTGCCGATATTAGACGCAAACACTTCAATGTTACTTCACTTGCGGAGCTATTCCAGGTGAACATTGAAGGTTTGCTTCGCTTTCTCCATGAAACTAAATTGTATCGAAAATTTAATTTTATCATTGTATACATGCTTCTCATTTCTATAATTTTATCATTGTATACATTTTACTCATCTCTATTGCTCATCATATTAATATTTTTACACTAATCATCTGATTGCCTACCGCATCTGACATACTATTTTACTATTAATTTTATTCTTCATCTACATTTCTTTGCCATAAATTATACTCTTTTGTGTTGATGGGCCGTTAAGCACCATTCCATTCCATTCCAATCCGTCTAATCCAGCTTATGACGCTGTCTTTCATCGAACTGCAGATACTGTATTAAGAAACCAAGCTTAAAGCCACCATTCGGCAAGAGAATGGATCCTGTATCACATGATCCCGGCTTTGATCTGGTCCACATTGCCAACTATGCTGTCCCAGATAACTGCACCGTGGTAGCTGGAGCAGCCCAATGTGATATTCGATCTTATCCAGCACACGAAAGCAACAACTGATCTATCAATCTTTAAATCACTTTTTCTTTTGAAGTTAAAGACAGGTACTACACATACACCCCACTTTTCACTGATGGCTCGGAGGACGTGGACCGGGTAGCTGCTGCTGCGCTATCACCGATGGAGATCTTCAATCCAGACTCCCAGATAAATCTTCGATATTTTCTGCGGAATTGAGGACAAGTATACTCGCCCTTGATTTTGCAAAAATATCTTAGAGAAAGTAATTCATTTTATTTTACAATTCATTATCTTCACTGCAAGTTTTGTACAGCATGAAACTTGAGCACCCACTTATCTGCCAAATCATTGAGCTGCACCATATTTCTTTTTTTTTGTTGGCTCCCCAGTCATACTCGTATCAAGTGCAATGACAGGGCAGATAGTGCTGACAAGGCCGCCCTGGAGTTACCGACTTTTAATTTTCCTGTTTGCTATCATGATTTTAAATCATCCATTATCATTCTCTGATACAATGCAGACCCTGTGGGATCTGCTCACAGATAATAAACTTCTTGCTGTGAAACCGACTTTGGGCGGATGGACTGCTGGCTACAGACATGTACGCCGGGAGGAATTTGTCCATAGTCGGTTACGTATTGGACATACACGACAAACGCATTCGTATATGCTCAAAGGTGAGCCGAGTCTATGGTGTATTCCATGACACCGGGAATTTACCGTGCAACACATCTCACTGGACTGTATCGACATTGCCGATATTCGACAATGCACTTTAATGTTACTTCACTTGCGGAATTATTGAAGGTTTGCTTAGCTTTCTCCATGAAACCATCTTTATCGGAAAATCTAACTTTATCATTGTATACATGTTTCTCATTTCTATAAATTTATAATTCTATACATGTTGTTCATTTACATTGTTCATCATATTAATATTTTTACCCTGATCATCTGATTGCCTACCAGTTCTAACATACTATTTTACTATTACTTTTATTCTTCATCTACATTGGTTGGCCCTAGATGGTACTCTTTTGTGTTGATGGGCCGTTAAGCACAATTCCATTCCAGTTGCTCATTTACACCGTTTATGATAGTTTTATTTTTACCCTAATCATTTGATTGCCTTCATGTACATCATCTAACATATTATTTACCCCTTCATCTAAATTACTTGGCCCTAAATGATACACTTTTGTGTTGATGTACCGTTAAGCACCTTTCCATTATCGGGTGATGCTGGCAAATCCGAAGCGCGCCGGTGATCTTCTGCATTTTCCCAGCGGAACCCGCTAACATTGGTATGAAAACACACATGCCGGGTTATTTCCATCTATTTATTCTGTGCCGATTTATCCTATAAACTTCAAAATTGTCCTTCAAAGTGACATGATTGTACTAGGTCAACTAACTCTAGATATTTATAGCTGCGCCATACTTTGGTAAAGTATTTTGTTATCAGTCAGCTGGTATATATAAGTTGTAGCAAATACATTGAGAAGTAATTGCAATGTAACGATGTATTGTTGTAATTGCAGGCGCCGAATATCCACCCCGTATGTGTCGAGTTAGCGGACTGGGGCGCCACTAGGAAGGCGGTGGAAGATCTTGGGCCCATCCACATGCTAGTGAATAACGCTTCAATTGCCGTGTTAGAACCATTTATAGACACCACCAGGGACAGTATGGAAAGGTATACCATAACCGTGCGAAACACGTGCACTAAAAACACAATTATAGTGTGTACTTGCATAAGACGTGTATGACGTTAAGAAGTCAGTGGAAAGATTATGACATCGGGTAATGTTGTTCGAGCCCACATGGACTTACGTTATCCACTGACCGCCGATTGCTTTGCAATCCTGCTCATTCTTTGTATTTTTATTCAAATTGTTATACATTTTGTGGCGCATATTTGTGTGTAGCATTCCTTGCATTGTTTTTTGTTAAACTTCATATTGAATCGTGCATTGGCAATCGTAATGTTCACTTGTTTGATTTGTTACACATCATTTGAGTAACCGATGTATGCTTTTCTGATTATGTCTTTCATAAGATGATACATCATAGTATTAATTTTCGAAAGCAGACAAAATGGACTTTTCATAGTTCTGGCAGAGTTCGAAGATTAAATCACATATATATCATTTTAGCAATAGATAACTGGCACAGACGGTTTCAGTAGACTGGCTGCGTTGGAAATGGAGAGTATTACGGAACACGCGAGTGGAATACATTGCATTTTCTATTGTATTCTAAATACTAGATATTAGACACATACTATTAGCAGTGCCTGGTATACATATGTACACAGTGCCTGTGTTCAATGAAATATGAGTATTACCAGAATGAAAGTACAAAATATTTCCACGACATTCAAAAATGCACAATACATTCTGGATTTCCAAGTTCGAAATTGCAGCCATTTTGAAAACCAATGGCTGATACTCGAAATGTATTGAACCCATTCTGCCAATATTTATTGTCAATAATAAATTTCAATGGTGGCCATTTTTAATTCCAAGATGGCGGTCATAAAATTATGATGGCTTATTTGTCGAGTAGTCATTTTGTGAACCTAGACATTGTGTTTCCTATAAACTTGTTTTCTTGATTCATACTCCGACAGATATATACAGCACATTTAGCTTTGTTGCCCAAGCGGCAACCTTGGGCAAATCTCGAAATTTGCATAAATCCAAAATGGCCGGCAGTCGCCATTTTGAAAATCTAACTTTTTACCTACTTGTCATACAATGATGTATAATACGTCTTTATATAGGTTTTCGTGTGCGTAGAGCCGTTTTCCGCAATACTATTGTTAATTGGATGTCATCATAAGGGTCTAGAGGTAATTGTAGGGTCAGATTTTAAATTTGTATGCAAAATGATGAGAATCTCTAGTAAAAAAAGTAATTTCAATGACAACTGTTTATTGCAAACATTGCTATGAACCATGAAAATCATTTTTATTTGCAACTACAATTACTCTATGAAGTAATTATGTAAAGACTAATGCAATGAGTGATACACGCAACCTGATATATTTGACAGAACATGAACCGGTTCAGAATATATGGCACTTTATAAATTATTCTGGAATGATATGTATTTGTCAACGGTTCAAACCTATAAACACATCCTTACTCATATGATAATACTTAGATTATATTTGCAATATTAACCAGATAATAGTCAGCGCAATGGTATACATTAATATGCATAATACATATTAATGTATGCCATTACGCGCTTAATGCATGTACATGCATATACGTACACATAATCTTTGAAAACTGTTTTATTTACTCCCATTCATCAATCAGATACTCAATGTCAGATACACCAAAGAGCGCGCTATTACAAATGTCACCATCCTCCCGAATACAGTCTTCAAAATCATCTTCAACATTATCTGCCTCAACAACTTCCTCAACATCCTCTGTCGTATCACCTGCCTCCAATTTCAGTTTCCCTCTTAGTATGCAGATTGCAGCAACCATCCTCGCCATAACAGTTGCAGTATGATGTGCATGAACTATCTTCTTTATAAGACCCACAAGCCATGCACATCTTTCCATGTGCTTTGCACTGACAATGTAGTACATGATTCAACTGTGGTGATGTGGGTTCACCTTAATGAGTGACAGGAACTGGAACCCCGCCACGCATCTCCCAAGTGGGTAATGTCATTCGACTCATTTGATGGGTCTTGTTGGTTTGCCGCTTTCCACAACATTACCTGAAGATGGGCACGTCGCGTGTGCATGAGAAGATTGTCGGATGTTTGGAGGCAGCAACTTCATTTTAGGACTTTTCTTCTTTCTGGCAAACAGTTTGGTGCGGGCAGCTTCTATTGAAATTCCCGGTGGCAAACCAAACAGAGCTATGAAGAAAACCGTTGCCGTCTCCATCAGATCGTCGGTGGTGGCACCAACTTCGCCAGACTAACACATCAACCAAGTCTAAAAAGTCTGCATTAAGCAACATATTCAGTGCTTTAGCCTTGCCTTTGCCATATGGGTATTATGTCGCACTCACTGATGGCGGGAATGCCCAGTAATTCCAAACATTTGGGACCTAGCTCAGTACAAGTGACGTTAATATCTAACACTGTCCCGTCCCATCTCTCTATCTGCACCATGCATTGTAGCTTCTTTCGATAAACCCAATACACCAGTAGGACAAACACACATGTGTCATCGCTAAGTATGCGGATAACGTTCTTGCCATAGTGTGCATCTTCAAGGACATAATATATTGGTGATGTCTGCCACATCATGGTTAAACACACCGTCTTGTTCTTGTTCTTCAAAATTCTCTTTTGGGCAGAGGACTGGTGATAAGAGAGCTCGTAGTTGATTAGTTATTCACCAGCTGGCCGCATTCTCTAATGATTTTGGCAGATATTTCTTGATACTTGTCAACGACATCTTATGGAATCCGATCTGAAGGTTTGCCGCCATGAGGCCACACTATGCGATAGAATAGCTGCTGAAAGTACACGATGACTATCTCAGCAGCTGTGCCTGAAATCTTAACAACACCGAGACGCTTTGTTAGCGCCGATTTATTGCGTTTGTGCAGGCAACCCTGCTCGTCGATAAGCAATGGCGGTACAGCACAAAGTTCATAGTGGAACAGTGGCCCAAGTTCCAGCTGCTTCCGTTGAACAATCAATAGAAGACTTAGAAAAATGGTTTCAATGTCGATTATTATGACTATTTTTTTGCTCTTGTCTGATAGGGTCATAGAATCCGCATGGGAGACTGCGGATGTATTTGCTGTCCAATGCTTGTCCAATATCGACAGAATCAGCCACATTCACTTCAGCAATGGCAATTTGGCCTGTGACAGGATTGCACAAAATAGGACGGTGTACTTTCAGTGGATGAGGATATTTCTCCACCTCTGCTTCAACAAAAGCCCCGTCATCTGCATCCAATATACGGCGATGTGTCATCTCCTCCTTGTTCTGTGTCTGTGTGTACTGATCTCATGAGTTAGCATACTATATAAGTCAACATTGCCAGACACATGTATGGTAATGGGGAAGTCGTCGATCCACTCACTAACAAGTTCAGGAGATAAAGTCATGCCCTTGAGAGACCCTTTTCCTATCTTGATAACGGTCTGTTCTCTAAATTGGTCAGCTGAGACTCCGTTTCAGTATCAAGTGAACGCATCTCCAGAAGATATCGTGCATATTGTGCTTGTCCAGCGAGGAAAATGTATGTCAGCATGCGTTCCATGAAATAGATATCTGCTTCTCTCACTGTACGCTTAAATTAGTGGACAATGAGTGCCTGGAGAAGGAAGCTATCTATCTACCCAGTGAGGACCAGTCAGGTGGAGGCTAGCAGTTTCCAGATACTGATCTATCTGCTCCAATAGCTTTGGGCCTGTAGATAGAAACCGTCTCAATAGAGCCGCTGTCGGGTTCCGGAAGGCCCTCAATAACGGTAAGTCTTGGGTGAAACTCATGAGGGCCTCATGAGTTTCACCCAGGACATACCGTTATATATACCTGTCGGGCCACGGTATGCGGCAGTAATATACGTTTCAAAAGTTCAGCCCTTCATTAATGTTGCAATACAGCTGTTGAATGACTGTATGACATGCATTACTTCGGGATGAAGGAGTACATTCTGGAACTGCATTGGCTGATACCAGCATATTTGCTTGGTCGCAGAAAATCGCTGCATGTCCATGCTCAGATGCACGTGTTTCATCCCCATATCCACCAGTGACTGTTGCATGTACGCAAGTGTTGTGGGAATAGTATCTAGGTGAGAGGGTGGGGCAGCAATCATAGGCCCAAACATGTAGGAGCTCGCACCTGTGAGTACACCGCTACCTCTGGCTAGTTTGCTAGTCTGGACCCAGACTGAGACAGCTAAGCCACGTGACACTTTTTCGGTGACAGCTGTTAGACTGGCCTGGCGGGCAGCTATCTCAGTGTAGCTATTCCCGCTAAGTTTTATAGTGGCCACAGCAGTCGGTGCTATTTTTAGGACCAGCATAGTGTAAAAGAGGAATTAATAGAGTATTCCTCGCAGGTTTAGTCTGCTTGGATATAAGACGAGGGATCATAACATTACCTATACAGGACTGACTGCTGCCAGCATCAATGATGCCTGCTGAATGTCTCTGGAATTCGGTTGATCGTTGACTGAGAAAGTATTGACGCAGTCGTTGAAACCAATATACAGGCTCATTGAAACCGCACTTGCAGTGTTTGGTAATTGTGTTTATCGATTATCATGGATCTCTTGATTGTGTTATTTGTTAAGTAAATTACATTGACGGTGTACAACAACTTACAAATAACAAATGTACCTTTGTTGCATTTTTATACCGTTCGTAGCCAGGCACGGTACCTAAATTTCAGCAACTGACATGCATACTTTCATTACACGTACCCCTATTATGAGCGTCAGAACAGCAGTGTCGTGAATTTAGAAGAATTATTCTCAAATCATATCCCAAGTGTCCACAATGTTGTGTGACTATGAATTCTCGCTTATTTCAAGTATTTAATTCAGTTTTGTTGTTAAAATAGGGACAAAAATAGGATTTGGGCGCCATCTTGGATGTAAAAAATAGAGAACAAAATTTCCATTAGCCTTAAAACGTTAATATAACATCGTTAAACGTTCTAGGAACCATATAAAGATGAAACAATGTAGCAAACAAATTCACAAAACCTACAATAACGACATAACAGTATACACTAACATGCAAGTTGTATCAAAGGAAATTGATTTGTACATGCTTGAGTCGAGCTTGAGTCGGGAACTCCTACCCACTGTCACAGTGGATTGCCGACGAGAGAGTTACGCGTATTCCGCGAACCATGCGTGTTGCAATTGTAAAAAGGTAAAAAAGGTGTAATATAATATGAGGATATTTACAAATAATGATACAAATACAATCTTCCTGCCTCGAGTTATTTTTTATGAGTTTCATTGACAATTCAGTTTGTTACATTACGCAAACATTTATACTTTGTCTTTATTACATATTACATACTTCCGAGTAGTACTTAGGGTTACATTTGGAAGGATGGTAATGAGACGATTTTTAGCCTTTCAGGATTAGACCTGCTGAGGAAATTTTCGACCATTCTCGTTGCCCTTCGTTGTACATTTTCTCTTCCTATGGTGTCATTTGTGTACATTGGAGACTATGTGCATTAACAATACTATAGGCGGGATATCACCAATGATTTGTACAATATGTCTTTGTTCAGATATTTAAAGCTTCTAAGTATGATATCCCGGTTTCTATTGACTTTAACTATTGGATTGTCATTCCGAAATCGTTTTCATGATCTACATGGATGACCTCAAATTACTTCCATAGCTGCGTGTTGAGTACTATTTGTTGTTTTTCTACATGCATTGGTGTACATGAAGTTGTGTACTGTAAACACGTTGTTGTATTGTTGATTACCCTTCGACTTTGCCATACAGTTTGGTATCATAATATTGATATTGCAGTCGATAACATCTTGCAGATCGCATATGTACATTAGAACTAACACAGGGCTTAAAACCCTCCCTTGCGGGATTCCGTTATGAATTTCAATCTATCAATCATTTGTTAAACTCATCTGTTTTCTGACTTTCAGGAAATATTCTATACAACTGTAAATGGTTTCCATCAATTTCATTGCATTTTAATTGTTTAAGAGTCCCCGGTGGTGAACAGTATCAAGTTCCTTTCCCATGTCTATAAAATGTATTCACTTCCTTTTACAGTTTATTGCATCTGTCCAATCTTCTAGAGCAATGTATGACAGATATACTGCATTTACATCTACACTATACATTGCATTAGATATAAAGGTATGCCACTGTCATTTGGAAGTGGCATGCCTGTATATTTACTGCGTTTACATGTGCATGATATTGTTCATGTTTATACTTGCAGGTCGTTTGCCATCAACGTTGATGCGACAGTCAACGTTTCCCAGGTCAGGTTCAGTAAAGAGCTAAACGTAAAGAGAAAAACTACCAGCCTTTCCTTCGTCAGTCAGGTTGTGTAATTTTGTTGACTAACGAGTCCACAGCACGAGTTTGTCAACATACTTACGTGGCATGGCTGTTGAGCTATATATCGTCGACGAAATGCCAAAAGGTCGTATCCGTATTTTTCACAATTTTCAGGAGAACAAAAAAGGTGAATATTTTTTTACATATTACTTCTATGGTTATTTGAATATATTATAATGATCAAATAGTAATACATGCTTAATAGATGGTGTGTCATATGTATAGGGTATGAAAATGCAGTTACGAGCCTTTGACACTGCGATGACAAAGACAATTTCGCTTACGACATTTTGACATAAATTTGGAGAGCCTAATAATTAACATAAATTCGTCATTATTATGATACCTACCTGTTCATGCACGTACATACAGTTTATAAATGCACATGTATTGCGCATTAGCAATTGCAACAAACAGTGTAGATCGGTCTACTCATAATGAGCTGTCTAATCCGTATTCTGGGAGTATGTCTATGATTAAAAAATCATGAAACTAGCCATATTGGGAAAGAAACGTTCCAAAAATATAACACAAGTCAAAATATTTACGACTCCTTCAGTGAGCAATTATGATGTCACATGTATTTGCTACTGTACGTGTATCTCACGTTATAGCAAATGAAGAAATAAATCAGTC